>JABTTQ020003105.1:0-532878 GCA_016081115.2 Rehmannia glutinosa
AGCGAGAGAGAGAGAGATGAGAGAGAGTGAAAACCCTTTGAATGAGAGTTATGGTTCTGGATAGAACCTTTAATAGTCCTAATCTCTTGAAAGGCCACGATCAAGAGGCAATATCCAAATCTGTTCATTGCACAAGAGATCCACGCGACTATTAAACGGGTACCGCAACCCGAACTCACAACCCAGATATCTCAATGGGCATAGGGGAATGGGCTTGGAGGCTATAGCCGCATTTGGGCCAAACCATTGAGAAAGCTAATGGCCAATTACTCAACAATCTCCACTCTTCGCTCATTGGATTTCATTAGACAACCCCCTGGGGAAAATTTAAACCGTCATCATCATTGCTCGGGAGTGCCTACTCAACACACAACCAAGTAGGACTTTTACTATAATAGTACTAAGCCCATTATACATCAGCAAACACTTAAGTAATTTGGTTTTTGGCCGACTCAAAGAAGCATAAGCAAGTTTTAGTCCAACTGTCTTTGACTCACAAGCAAAACACACGCAAGCCTGCGAAGCCCGGGGTAATCACCAAAGGGACAACCTAGTCACCGATTGTCAAAATTGAGAATTTTTAAACAAGTTTTTAAACTTTGATAAGTGGTACACTTAGTACCCATATCAGCCAGTGTTGTATTCAGATGCCACTTTTTCAAGACAGATAAGGCCTTTAGAAACAATATCCTTTATAAAATGAAATCTAACATCAATATGTTTTGTTCCAGCGAAAAATCGATTTTTTACAAAGGTGAATATTGGAGAGTCGAGAATACAACAACATTTTGTTTTTAGAAAACCAATTTAAACAAGTCCTTTAGCCATAAGGCTTAACTTTAAAGCTTCGCATGTACCACATACTCGATTCTCATGGGTGAGCCAGAGCCACAATATGTTGTAAATCGATTTCCAACGATACAAGAACCACATAGAGTGAAAAGATAAGAAGTTGTTGATTTTCTCGTTATCTTTATCATTGGCATAGTTGGAATCCACAAATCCTTTTAAAACAACACAATTTTCACACTTAGAAAATTTAAGGCACACCGGGTTGAATGTCTAAGATATCTCAATAACCACTTCAAAGCATTCCAATGCACCAAACCAGGATTAGACATAAATCTACTAAGTGCAAGAAAACAACATAGGCAATGTCGGTCTAGTTTGACCATTAAGTACATAACGCATCCAACGGGCATTAAAGAGGGAATGTTTTGCATGAAGTTAGATTTCAAGATCGCTTTTGTGGGGTGATCCTACTAAAGACAAAGTGAGAAGCAAGTGGGATATTCACAGATTTTGCATTACTCATAGAGAATTTTTGTAAAATTTTCTCAACATATGAAAGAATGATGAAGATAAAGCACGTAGTTATTTCTATCCCTATCAATATTCATACCAAGTATTTTTCAAAGATCATCTAAGAATTTCATGTCAAATTTAGTGACTTAAGCAATTTTTGACATAGTCAATAGTCTTAATGCATGGACTACCAAAAGCATATCATCCACATAGATCACAAAGAAAACACTGGGGAGACTTAGCATCAAGTTTGAAATACGTGACAATGATCAAATTGAGCTTCTACAAAATTTCAAATCAATCACGCACTAGTCAAATTTTTTATTCCACTGTCTGGAGTGACGCTTTTAAACCATACAAAGACTTTTTTCAAAGAAACATACATGGTTGCTCGGTTTCGATTTGTCTTCAAACCTCCAGTTGTTTCATAAAATTTGTTCTTCCAAATCACCATGTAAAAGTTAGTTTAACATCAAGTTGCTTTAGTTCCTACCAAACCGAGCCACTAAAGCTAACATTATTATCACAGCTTACAAACTTCACAACAGTGCAAAAATCTCAGTGTAATCAATGCCTTCTTCTCGAGTAAAACTTTTTGCAACTAATCTACCTTTGTATCTAACACCTTCATTTTCTTGTTTGATTTTAAACAACCATTTACAATCAACAATGGAACAATTAATGTGTTTTGGGGATAAGTTCTGTGTGTTATTAACATACAAAGAAGTCATTTCATCTTGCATAACACTCACCATTTCACGGAATTCACAGAGTTCACAACATCAAGATAGGTTTTTGTGCTCGTAATTTTTAATGATTCAAACACAGAGAACACATGGTTAAGTGAAAATCAAAGCAAACTTATTTGGGATTCTAATGTTCCTTCTGGTTCTATCTCTTGTTAACACATAATCATTCAAGTTATCATTTTCAGCATGCTCATGATTCAAGTCAGTGTCAACAAGGGGAAATTCATCATGCTCATTATCATTCAATTCAGCATTATCATTCTCAATATCATTGTGCACATCATTAGCATTCACAGGATCATGCTCAGCATCAATCATATCAGAATTATCATTCACAGAGATAGCAGGGACATTAGAAAGCTCCACCTTATTAGGAGTAGTGGGGTTTTGAGTTTCAGAAACATTTTTAGAAACATCAAGGCAGGGAAACTCATCTTCATTAAAAACCACATCCCTGCTAATCAGCACTTTAAAACCATTTTCAGATTTAGACCACAATCTGTACCCTTTAACTCCATCAGGGTATCCCAAAAAAACATATTTTAAAGATCTTGTATCAAGTTTGTCAACCTTTTGGTGGACAAAGGCTGAACAACCAAAAATTTGTAAAATTGAAAAGTCCACAGGTTTACCAGACCAAACTTGTTCAGGGTATTTTCCTTTCAAAGGTACAGATGGTGATCTATTTATCACATAGCAGCTGTATGAATATTCCTTTCAGAACTTTTGGAAAGTCCGGATGTACTTAACATACTTCTCACCCTTTCCAAAAGAGTTCTGCTTTCATTCTCTCAAGAACCCCATTTCTTTGAGGGTGTAAGGCATTGATTTGTGCCTTACAATGCCTGAATCAACACAAAGTTGATCAATGAGTTGGTTGCAAAATTCCAACCCATTATCAGTTCTCAAATACTTAATTTTCTTTCCAGTCTGATTTTCTATCAAGATTTTCCAATTTTTAAGTTTTTCAAAAACATCAGACTTGTTTTTCATAAGAAATACAAACACTTTTCTTGAAAAATAATCAATCACAGATAGAAAATACCTGTTCCCACCATGTGTAGGAACACTTACAGGACCCCAAACATCAACATGTAAGTATTCAAGAATTTCAGTGCAGGAAGATTGTTTAGGATAAGATGAAGTAGGGAAGCTGACTCTTTGTTGTTTTCCATAAATGCATGAGTCATGAGCGGAACACAAGTAAGTTTATCATTTCCAAAACATCCTTCTTTATGCAACAATTCAAGACCTTTAGAACTTATATGACCAAGCCTTTTATGCCAAAGTTCGATTTTATCATTCACGAGTTCACATTGATTCACAGAGTTCACATTGTTCACATAATTGAGCATGCAAGAGAGATCAAAGATTACAAACATACAAGTTCCTTTTCTTTTCACTTTAGCAATAATAAGGGAACCTTTTCATAATTTTCATCAAACCCTTACCCCATCTTCCTTCTTCATACCCATCATGTTCAAGCATATCACATGATATCAAATTGTTAGATGATCGAAATACGCTTACATCATTCAAAGTCAAAACAAAACCGTAGTCAAGTTTCAAGCACACAAAGACCAACACCAATCACTTGACATTTTTTATCATTAGCCATGGAAACAGATCCATTTTGCACAGAGGCATATGAGGCAAATAAGTGTTTGAATGGTGTCATGTGAAATGTGCAAAGCGTAATCAATAAGCCAATCATTTTCACCGAAGAATTTGAAGGCACAACATTCACAGAATCATGCACTTCATGCACCATAAACACATCACCCATGTGATCATTAAGAAGTGCTCAAGTTCTGGTGAGTCATTGGTTTGGTTTTTATTATTCTCGTTGTTGTTTTGATTATTGTTCTCGTTATTCCCGGTTTTGTACACTCTTTGATGTAATGACCATGCTCACCACAATTATAACATTTCCTGCTATTCCTGGTCCGAATTAGACCACCGCTTTTACTTCTCTTCTTGCCTCGATTTATTGTTAGAGTTATTCCCAGCTTCTCCTATTCGAGGTCTACCCCGACATGCATAACCTTCCTCGACCCTCGTTCATTCCCCTCGATATTTTCAGATCTAATTCCTTACTCTTAAGGCCATTAATCACAGTATCAAGGGTAATAGAGTCTCTACCATACTTAATGGCAGATTTCACATCAGCATATGAATCAGGAATGGCATTCAGCAACACAATAGGGGTATAATCATCAATGTTTTTATCACCAGTAAGTTTGATATCTTGTATCAATTTTGTAAAAACATCCAAGTTCTCATCCATATCCTTAGTCAAATCAAGTTTGAATCTAAAAACTTTTCTAATAGAAAGAGTTTTGAGGGTAGAGAAGTTTCAGGTAAAGTTCTTGCAATTTTTCCCAGAGGGCCTTGGCAGAAGTTAACTTGCCAACTTTTCTCAAAACAGCATCAGACAGATTAAGGATAATGGATGAGTAAGCAAATTCATCAAGTTCAGATTTTATTTCAGCAGTATCTTTATCAGAGTACTTTTGATCAATAGCTTTAAAACATTTCTACTGAATTAAAATCCCCTTCATTTTTTGTTGCCAAATAGAAAAATCACTTGTCCCATTAAAGGGCTCCATATGATAACCAGATACACCAGCCATATTCACAGATAAAGCCACAGAGGATATCACAAGAATACAACACAATATAGGTATCACAAGTATCAAATAGAACAGCAGAAGCAACAGATAAGTGGACCACACAGAGTCCAATGACAACAGAAAATACGAGGCAAATAATGGACCACACAGAGTCCAGCACAAAGCAAAGTAAGCAAGAAAGTCACACAGGACCACACAGAGTCCAAGAGAACCAAGATCAACAGAAAAATAAAGCTAGGTGGATTCCCTTCGCACCTCAGGATTCCACTGCACCCAAGGCATAGGGTCAAGAGGCTAATGCTTAGGGTTTCCCTAAACTAAGTACTAACTGAAAGTAAATAAGAGAGAAAGGGAAGAGAGAGTCTTACAACCAGGAGCCTGTCCTGGGTTCTCACCACAACCAAGTACACCAGGGAGCCACAAGATCACCAAGAAGCTCAAGAACCAGAAGCACCAACCCACCACGAGGCAGATAGGTGCTCTGATACCACTGTTGGGTATCTATCTGCCTCTAAAGATTGATACACGAAGTACCAAATATCAAATACAGACTCAATGAACCTATTATACAAGTTTATACTCTAGACACTTTTATGTAAAATTAAAGTCATGAGACAAACAGAAAGTTACAACGTAAACATTTTAAAAATAACACAAAGAAAAATAAAGGATAAAACCCTAAACCGAATATTGAAAATGATTCGGCTCAGGGACCTGTTTTCCCAAAAGAACCACCACGGTAAGTCACCAGAGAAATCCGCAGAACCACAAAGACAGAGGCGGACCACAAAGCCTTGCCCTAAACCTCACAAAGAACCCCAGATCCTCACCCGAGACTCCGAGAGAAAAGCCCGAATCACCAAAAACCCTAGTTTCTTCCAGAAACCCTAGTTTTGACCCCAACAGTTCAGACACGAAGTACGTGAACTAGTGAAGAAGAAAACACTCAGTATGTCAAAACACTCAAGATTTCACAGAAACTCCGATGAGAGATCGGATTTCACAAAGAAGAAAACCCAGGAAGATTCGAGAGAGTATAGAGCGAGAGAGAGATGAGAGAGAGTGAAAAACTCAGAGAATGAGAGTTAGGGTTCGGATAGAACCTTTTAATAGTCCAGTTGAAAGCCATGATCAAGAGGCAATATCCAACGACTCAGATTGCACAAGAGGATCCGCGGACTATTAAACGGGTACCACAACCCGAAATCACAACCCGGGTATCTCAATGGGCATAGAGGATGGGCTTGGAGGCTATAGGGCTGCATTTGGGCCAAATTATTGAAAGCTAATGGGCCAATTACTCAACAAAATATACGATACGAGATTCATTTTATTATAAATATATTCAATTACATAGTTTGTCTTGCCCAACAAATTTTAAAGATTGATCCGGGGATCACATTATTGTCTACTAACTTTGCAAATCCTTAATTAATAATTAGGATTCTTCTAAAAGATTGAGCATATATTAATTAACAAATATTCTAGCTCGCAATATCATGATTCTATCTTATGTCCATTTGTTCTTTTTCATTGTTTATGTGATTGGGGCGGAGACTCCTCGATCAACAAAGAGGCAATATTTTGTGGTCTATTTACTATTTAGTATATCTTGATGATCATAGTGCTCAATCATCTAGGTATTCCTTGAATTCATATTTATTAATTCACGGGTATTGAGAGAGAAGGCCCTTTATCTCGCATAATCGTGTTCGTAATTTAGTTAAATAATTGTATATAATATATCTTAAAATCTAATATAAAATTGGTCAAAAGTAGAAATATTTGTCTTAAATACGTACACATATGGGTCAGTCTAGGAATGCCCACCGTCCAATAAAATCAAACTCCGACACGCGATTGACCGAGACCTGAAAAGCACCGTTAGAAGGGTCGGGAAGGGTTTTCCCGCGCACCCACTCCGACGCTCAATTCAGATCGTTCTAGAGAGAGAATATACAAAATAGAACAAGTACATAAAGTGCGTGTATTGGAATTCTAACCGAGGCATACCTTTTGTGAGCTATTTATAGGTTTGACAATTAGGGTTGCGTCTTTATCAAACCAAACTAAAATCCTAGTTAACACATGGGCTTAGGTTAATTATTTATTTTTGGGTCGTACACCGCTAAGCCCAATATCTCGAGACCCTTAAGTTTGTCCCCTTAATTGGGGCCAAGCCCAATTAGATTATCGTGCCCTTTAAGTTTGCCCTTTAATCGGGGCCCAACCCACTTAGATCGGGGCTTACTGCCCTAGAGCCCTTCGCTAACCCATCAACTCTAGCCCAACCATGGGCCTTACTCGAGAATATAAGCCTTTATTTCCAAAGGTCGGAAATCTATGCACATCTTTTTGCATGTCTTATTCAAATCTCGGAAATCTATGCACATCCTCCAATCATCCCGAGTTTTGGTACCAAGATCTTGATTGACAACCATTCCGAAATTGTATCTCACAAGTATACTCCCGCTCCAACAACTTATGTACCTCGGTCGCACAATCGCAGATCCTTCTTAGGACCAAAATTTCTATTCTTCTACTTCTGGGCCTATGCAAGGGTTTATATTCAACCCGTGCTTTCGCCTATGATAGGATCAATACCAACCAACTCCTTTGCCGACCACGCAAAACACATCCACATTCTTCTCAAACTCAATCAACTCCTCCCTCAGGTCTTCCCGAGGCGACTTCCAATTTGGTGACCCTACTGGGGTCTCTTGGGAACAACTCTATGGTCAGCAACTCCTCATTTGGCATCACGTGCTCGATCGGGTCCTCATCCTCCCATCTCCGCCATCTGGAGACTCTCCACGTACAACTTTATCGCCATGTATTGATGTCCCTCAACTTCTCCAACCTCATCATCTACAGAGAATTTGATCTTCAAATGATACACCGAAATAACAACCTAAAAAAGATTAAGGAAAGGTCTCCCAATCATCACATTATATGATGATGGCGCATCCACCACAAGAAATCGCACCATCCTAGTCTTTTCATGTATGGTTCTTTGCCCGCAGAAATGGGTAAAGTAACCATCCCCAACATTGAATCAACCCCCAACAAAACCATCTAGAGACATATCCACCATCTCCAACCGCACCCGCAGATCCATCCGTCTATAGCATTCATAAAAATTATGCCTCATGAGCTACCTATAACAACAAAAACTCTTTGGACATCATAGTTCGCTATGGTTGCTTTGTGATAACGAGGGCATCTCTATGTGGAGTCACAAATCGAATATTCTGGCCCCATAGGTACTTGCTCAACCCTCGCCCGCTCCGGGAGGACGCCGCCAGCTCAGCAGCTCTAATATAGCTCTTCCTGCCCATCGCGAATCTCCGCCACGGACCCCCTATCACAATTTGAATCACCCCTTCCACGGCGGTGGTATGGGGGAGATCCCTTTCCTTTTCCTCTCTTCTAGGGCTCCCCGCCTCTATTGGTAATTATTTCGACCTTCCGATAATTATCCTTAGACCTCCTCTTATCCACATACACAAACTTCTTGAGATGACCGCCCGGATCAATCTCTCTATCTTATCCTTCAAATGGGTGCACCGATCCGTAATGTGCCCATACTCATTGTGGAACCTCGCAAAATTCTTTGCACTTCTCCTTCCCCGTATCTCAAAGATAGGTTTTCGGCCACCTCGGTCTGGATGGCGCTAAATTGCTATGAAAACATGCCCCCTGGGGGCTACTGCAGGTGTATATTTCATACCGGGCCTTCCCCATCGGGGCTTAGGGAGGCTAGCTTCTATCGAGCTCTTTCATCCCTATCATCCTTCATCTCCTTTCTCTTATCCCCTTCTTTCACGCTTCATTTTCCTAGCTTTCTCTAGATTGATGTATTTCTCGGCTATCGCTAGGAGATCATTGAATGTACACGCCATTTCTATCACTAGAGACTCAAAGAAGTCCCCGTCCCCGATCCCGGGTAAGGCATTAGCCAATATATCTTGAGTTGATGAGGGCACCTCCAACTCGCCTCCGTAAACCTCCTCGAATATGACTCCTCGCACCTCATTATCTCCGGTTCATGCCGAATAAGGTCAACAGGTCTTCTCGGTTAGAGCCGTCAAAATGAGCTAGCTCGCTGCCGGCCGCCCCCGCCCCGCCTGGGTAGGGGCGGGCTAGGTGTTTAGAGGCCCGCAAAATGCCAAACATAAATGTTAGCCCATCGCGGCCATGGGGCTTGGTGGGCAGTGGGGCTAGCCAATTTAAATAAGAAAAGAGAAAATGAGAAGAAAATATAAGAAGAAATAGAAGAAAAAATAAGTAATTGATATTTTATATTTTTATCTCTTATAAAAGTGTATATAATATTTTTTAAAATATGTATTTGTCATCCATTATTTTATTTAACTTATAAAAATAAATAATATGCAAGAAAATATATATTTTTGATTTTTTTAATTTTATTATTTTTTTTTGGGCCGGTGACAAGCCCGCGCCCACGGTGGGTTGGTTAATAGGCAGTGTATTTTCCCCCACCATCTCACCGCATCTGATTCGTTCACAGCCCCGGGAGGGCGTTAAGACCGGAGCTTTTGGTAATGCTAATGGCGGGCCAGCCCGCCCCGCCCCGCCAACATGCGCAGGCCCACCCCGCCAGTCTGTTTTGATAGCTCTACTTCTGGTACCTCCTACAGTTGGTAAACTGGTGCAAGAACATAGAACTTAATTCGTCAAAACTCCTGATCAAATTCGACAACAACTGACTAAACCATTGTTGTGCTGACTTAGTCAGTGTGGTCGGAATCACCGGCACATCACCCCGTCAGAGAACCTATGGAGCACAGCGGCATTCTCAAACCAGCACAGATGATCCCACGACTCAATGGTGCCATCATACTCAAAACTCAGTGTCCGATACGAGGAGGGGAGTTCATGAGCCATAATCTCCTCTGAGAAAGGAGTACCCCTCCTTGATCGGCCCGAGCCACTTCAAGACACCTTCTTCTTCAGCTCTCTAACTTTCCTATGCAGATCATCCATCCTCTTGCTTCAGTCCAGATCCATCTTCGTGGCCATTTGAGTGAAGGCTGTGGAGGAACTCTTCTCCTCCAACACTGGCGCTCGACCTCGCTCTCCCCAAATGGGAGGCCTCATCTCATGCATCGGTCCTGGCTTACGCCGCCAGCAGGGACAAATTCTCTCATCGGACCACTCATAGCTTCTTTCACATGCAGCCTTTAATGAAAGAAAACATCTCGTTGGAAGAAACCAGGCCCCAAACCACCTCCGCCATCATAGATTGGCGACTCACCCACCCCGGGAGGAGGGCAATCGACTCCAACACTAGGTGCGCGTGGTGCACGCACATGCCCCCGGTCACCACTTCAGCGCCTCCCCGACGAACTTCATCCAGATCATCCCCTAGATTCCTTCAGACATCCTCCATAACTACCCTGAACTCATATCTTAAAACTCAAAGTTCCCAAAGACGGCGTTAATTGGTCGATCTAAGAATGCCGGCCGTCAGCCCAATAAAATCAAGCTTCAATGCGCGATTGACCTGAGACTTGCAAAGCCACCATTTGAAGGGGGGAAAGGGTTTTCGGTGTACCACTCCGACGCCAAGTCGGGATCGCTCAGAGAGAGAGAATATATAAATTAGAATAGTATACAAAGTGCGTGTATTAGAATTCTAACTCGAAGCATACATTTTTGTGAGCTATTTATAGGTTTGGCAATTAGGGTTGCGTGGTTATCAAGCCAAGCTAAAACCCTAGCTAACACATGGGCTTAGGTTAATTATTCATTTTGGGCCGCACACCTCCCAAGCCCAATAGCTCGGGAGGCCCTTAAGTTTGTCCCTTAATTGGGGCCCAACCCACTTAGATCGGGCTTACCAAGCCCGGAGAGCTCGGTCTTTGCTAACCCATTAACCCATTTCAATCATGGGACTTACTCAAAATATAAGCCTTTATTTCCAAAGGTCGGCCCAATCCAGAGGTCGGCCCGGCCACCAGGCCAACATAATGGCTCTTTTCTTAACTCCTGGGACGAACCCAAGGTTGGGCCTTGCAAACCTAGCTCTCACTATGAGCTTAGGTCTTTCATCAAGCCCATATGACAAATGTGTCGGTCTAAATAGGTCCCCATCATATATATAAGAAATTAATTCATGTGAAAAATATGTTTTCGCATATTTTTAAGGGATGATTACGAAATCCCTTGAGGTTCGGGCTAGTTGCAAAACACCCAATTCTTTTTTGAAAATTATAAGAAATTCCTTGAGGTTTGATTCGGTCTTATATTTTTCCTTATTCATAAGTAAAAAATATTTCAAAAACCTCCAAATATCATAGCCACCCCCTTCAAATTAAAACAAAATCAACCAAGGGGATTTTTGTAATTTTAAGAAACCTCTGTGATTTTTTGAATCTGCTCAAACCTCAAGGTTTTTTTTTAATGATCCCTATTTTTAATTTACTTTCTACTAATTCACTACAAGAAAACAATCAAATTCCAACCAAATAATTTCAACAAAATAGAAAACTCTTTAAAATTCCAATGCTACATTATACCGTTGGAAAATTCCAATGAAAATTCCAACGGTAAACAAAACTGTTGGAATTCATGTTGGAATTTAAAATTCCAACAAAAATTCTAACAGTGATTCCAACAGTAATAATAAACCATTGGAAATAATATTGGAATTTTAAAAATTCCAAATAAAATTCCAAAAAGAAACCAAAGGTTGGAATTAATCATCGAATTTCATTGAAATTTTAAAATTCCAACTAAATTTCAATGGTACAACATGTTGTTGAAAATTCCATTTGAAATTCAATACCATTGAAAAATTTCAAGGGGTTAAATGATTGATAGTATAATCCATATCAATAAAATATATCTTCTTTCTTGAGTCGAGTCAATCATATTGAAACTAATGGTTAAATGTGCGCTTTGACTTGGGGACAAATTGATGATGGAGGACCCACTGGAAAGTTAAAGATATTAGATAATGAGATAAATTGATTGAATATTCCAACGGATATACACCATCGACTAAATTCCAATAGTATAATTACGTTGGAAAAGCATGGAGTTTTTTCCAACGATTAAATATATTCCAATGGTATAACTCATTGGAATTAGTGTTGGGAAAAATGTTGGAGTTCTTTCCAACGGTTATATATTCTAATGGATAAATAACGTTGGAAATTCCGTTGGAATATTTTTTCAATGGAATTTCGCCATTCCAACGGCTATTTTACCAACGATGCATTTTATGTTGCAATTTCTGTTGGAATCGATAATTCCAACTGCAGTGGCCAAATTCCAAATGATTTTTCCCGTTGTAATTTCCTTGTTCTCTTGTAGTGATTGTGCAATGAAAAAAATCTATAATCTTATTGTCCACATAAAGATAACTAATTACACATACTAAATTGTCAATAATTTAGAGTTTTACACCAATCATTTATCAACGTTGAATCATGACTCATGAGAATTCACAATCACAATTCACAAGAGACCCATACATTTCTGATTTACTCCATGTGAAGCTACACAATGTTTTTTAATACAATCGAAGGAGTGGAAAACCCGATAGGGCGGGTAGGTGAGAATCGAACCGAGGTGGAAACATGGGAAATTAAGTCGCAAAGTGCTTGCTTCAAGACAAGATACGCTGAAGCTACATATTTATAAATGAAATATTTATCTACCGAGAAAATCCTACAACTTCCTTAATCGACAATCTTAATGCTTATGCAAAGCTAAAAATGTGTTTTACGTAGGATTTATTAGTAAAATTAACAATTAGACTACGAAAACATAAAGTACTCAAGAATCGATTTATTGAAAGATTTCTTATAAACTTAGAAATCTTACAAACTCATTGAAAGGAAAGAGAAAAGGAACATTCCAGCAGATCATGTTGAATATGTAGGTAAGTATGCTTTCAATATATAGCCGATCGTGTGGTGGTCCATCCAAAAGTTTAAGGAATTATTTTGCAAGATCTATATGGAGTCTCTCCATTAATGACAAATGGTTTTCAAAGAAAATCTTCTTCCCTAAAATATTCAAATTTTATATTGTTAATTATTTCTATATGATTATATATGAGTTCTAGTTCAATCACAATTTGATTGCATCTAATTTTAAATGTTAGAAATTATAATTCATCGACTATGTTTGATGACGCCCTAATTGATTAGGAAATCATGTTTTTCCTCGGACTATGTTTGACGAGGCACTACCCAATTAGTAAAAGCCCAAACAATAATATTATAAATTCATTAAGGCCCAACATGCTATTTCTTTTTTTTCTGGGTCTAATGGGACTATTTGGTGCATAGACTAAAAATCATAGGTCAAGGACAATATTGCCCAACATTCGGGGGAGAAAATACACTTTTTTATGCTTTCGGGCTTTTTCTGGACTCTTTTACTCTCCTTTTTTTTTTTCAGACTATAAACAATAGAGAAAACACGACATGAACAAAAAGAACTTATGAATAAGTAAAAATTGCATTGAAACATTGAAAAATACATGTAAACAATAAAGAAACAATAGAACAACATTAAAAACATTATAGAAAACAACTCAGAAAAAACAAAAATAATATATAAAACAACACATGAACACAAAATACCGTACAATATAAGTAAAAGTTGTATTGAAATATCAAAACAATATAAAAACAACCAAGAAACAAATATAAACAATATCGAAACAAATAAATAACATATAAAACAATACATGAACAAAAAATCGGAAAAACGTAAAAATGACCAAAAAATATGCAGGAGCGTAAAAAAGTCAAAAAAGACAACTGGGAGCGTACAAAAGTTAGCTGAGCATAAACAATGTCCTTTTCCCAAAAGGCAGATATTTCCGGGAATTTCTCAATAATCATTGGATAATAGCTCATTCTTAAAACATTTAAGTATCTCTTACATCATTACAAAAAGGGAGGTCATTGGTATCTTCATTCTAATCATGTGAATTCAATTACTCTCTCTTCAACTCTGATTTGAGTATGAAATGGATTTTGTTACGAACCGATTTGCATAGTTTTATTTTATTTTGTCCAGTAATGTAATAGGGTTTAATTATATTTCTTTTAGTAATTAGTGGGCTTTAGGCTCGTGAGAGAGTTAGGTTTAGGGTTATGTTTCTATTTAAGTGAGTATTATTATTTCATATACGACACTTTGGAATTAACTGTTTTTGTCGGCTTTAAGCTGGGTGGGAGATTTCCCAAGGAGAACTTCACGTTCTTGTTTTGTTTTTCGCATTAATAATATTGAATATTGTTTTTCTTCCGATTCACATTACCCTCGACTCTATCAAATGGTCCGACTGCCGGATATCAATATCAATGATTACATATATGGAATCACGCGTTGAGGCGATAGAGAAGGGTGTTGAGGAGTTGCGGGTGGAGATGGCCAAAATCAATGCGAAAATTTCAAAATTAGTTCGAATTAAAGAATTACTAGAGACTTTATAACACGAAAAAGGATCGTCTACCGCTTGCAGCGTAGATTCAATGTCCTCGCTTCCCACGAATCACCTGGTTTTGCATGACAAAAATCAGGAACTCGACGATGATAATAAATCAGATCCTCTCCTCCAGCCACCCGTGTGCAGCCGGTTGCACAGCCAGGTGGGGCCTTGTTGTTGGCGGCCCGACATATGAATTTTCCCATTGTTCATGGTGACAACCCTGCGTTACATGGTTGTCTCACTCGCATTTATCATACACTCAAGGCCAATAAATCCATGGCGAATGCATTACATAGTTTGCTTGGAGGATGACAACAAATTGTCCGCTATTTTCATATATTATTGGATGGATCGACAATAGTTGCAAAAGGAGGTGCATACTGACAATAAACAGTGCAGAATTATTAGAGATTTAGAAGCAGACGATGGGACTCGAGGCCCGTATGTGTTAATTAATGGTGTTATTTTTTATAAAGGTCGTGGTAGTTTTGACGATAATCGGAAAGTTTGGCAAGATGGTGTTCGGGGTCGTGGTGTTGATTAAATGGAGGGGACGTGAAGTGGATGAGGCGATTGGTTAGGCGGACTCTTCTGATTTCGTGGACAGATTACTCAGTTTAGCCTTAAGGACAAGGCTGTTTCGAAGGGGTGGAGAGTTGATACACATCGTTTTACGGCTTATTCTATTGATTCTCAGAAAGGTTAAATAATATTTTTTGAGGATGGCTAGGTTAAATAATTAGTTGAGATATAATTTAATTATTAGTTAGGGTTTTGTTTAATTATTCAGTCTTTTGATTAATTAGTTGGGCTTCAGCCCGTAGGGTTAGAATTTAGAGGAAATTACACAAAATACCTTTATTTTTCAAAAAAAGACAAAAATACCACCCTATTCCAAATCTACCCGACCCGCTCCTATTCTTCCCAAATATACCCGCCCACTTTACGTTTCTATTCAATTTTTTACCCCCTCCAGTTTCTTAACCTATGTAAAGCAATTTCTTACTGGTTTTTCATCCTCTTTCCATACTTGATTTTGCGCTCGTTTTTTTTGCGATTCTTCAGTTGTTCGTGGCCACGTTCTCTATTATTGGTTTCAATTTCATTCGTTCGAGCTTCATCACTTTATTCGTAGGGTTAATTTGTTTTTCAAACCTCTGGTATTCGTATTATTTTAATGGCTCCTAAAAACGCTCCTAAAAACTCTCCTCATAAGAAAATTTTGAGAAGTTCTTCGAAGATAGCAGCAGATTCCTCTAAAAAGAGGAAAGTTCAGAAGGTTGTTGCTGGTTCTATGGATTCTAAGAAGAGAAAAATAGAAAAACAAATTGAGGAAAAAGCGGTTCTGGATGTTAAATCGCCTTCCAAAGGTGTGAAATCGAATGTTGGTGTTAAAGTCATTGGAAGAAGAAGGTTTCCTTTGAAGAACCGATGTTGCTAAGGTATGAGTTTTGTGTTTTTTGATTTGTACTCTTTTTGTTTGTTTCGATGTTGTTTCTTATTTGTTTCTTATTTGTTTCGTTGTGTTTCATTTGTTCTTTATGTATTTAAGTTGAAGTGGTTGTTGATTTTGTGTTTTTTTTTATGTTCTTGTTTTGTTTATTGTTGTTTCTAGGGTTTCAAGTATGTTCTTCGCCGACCGGTTGGCTCGAGGCACGTAAATCTTCTCGTTTGATGTTATTAAGAATATAAAGACCACCTTAATCGACACTCCAACCGGAGGCATTTAAGAATACCTTTTGGATATTTCGGACATGAAAGAAGTTGATTTTAATCGGCTTGTCCATTCTCTATTGAAATGTCAAGTCGTCCACTCGAAGAAGGACGAAATTGTGCGTGTCGTGGGTGGGAAGTTGTTGCGGTTTGGGTTGGGTGACTTTGCTATTGTGGATCGGGTTTGAATTGTGTTGGTGTTAGCCTTCGTTATCCTGGGGACGTCGGAGCCTGCTATATTTCGTAAGTATTTTGCTAGTAGGAACAAGTTTAATAAAAATAATCGAGGAATGTTTTTACTCGTGTTTGGGGTGATAAGGATTTAGACGCACCGAAATTGGCTTTACTTTATTTTCTCCATTTTTTCTTTTTTACTTCTACCGTAGTTCCACGAGATGTCATTTTTGAGTTGGTTGACAAGGATATGGATGTTTTTGACACATATCTTTGGAGGAGTGAGTTGTTCGATGTGACGATGCGTGAGTTGGAAGCAAATCTTGTACAAACAAACTTCAAGGCGAGGAGAATCCTGGTGGGAAGCGACGAAGTTTTATAGAATTCAAGGATTTCCGTTGGCTTTCCGATATGGTTCTATGAGTGTCGCTGAGGTGAACGACAAGTTTTGTGCTCGGGTTGACCGTGAGATCCCGAGATTTTGAACCGACTTGTTCAAAGTCAAGGGAAAGACAACAAAGTTCGTGGCCAAGACCTTGAGATGAAGATATTCAATCGGTCAGCTGAACATGCAATATGATTTTACTATTTTTTTTCTTTCTGTTTTGTTTCATTTATGTTTCAGAATTGTTTCTTTTATGTTTCTAACTTTTGATTTTTTTTTTATATTTCAGTTGGGTTTGAAGAACTTGTGACCTACTGATGATGAGCTTGTGCAGCTGGGCATTCAGACATTCTATGATAAATGAAAGTACACATTCAACCCAGTTGACGATGATTTTGTTGTTGGAAGGTTGAAGCGGAAGGAGGCTGTGGGTGGTAGTGGCTTGAATCATACCGTTGACGACATTGCTAGGAACCAACGGTTGTTTTCTAAGGATTTTGAGGCTTTTAAGGTTTCAACTTCAAAATTCTTGGAAGAACGATTTGCTATTGTTTTCTCTGAACTTGCCGATATTAAGAGGAAACTAGAGGTTCTCACACTTTTTTTTTGTTGTTTTTAATTATAAGTATTTTTTGTTATCTTTCTAGATTTTTCTTGTTGTTTCTATTTGTTTCAATATTGTTTATTTGTTGTTTCTGTTCATCACATGGTTGTTGTTTTTTATTTAGGTTCGTGGTGTTGTCGATGAAGTTGAGAAGGTTGATGAATTAGAGTTCATTGAGTGAAACCGAATCTAATGGCATGTCATTAAGTTCGGTTCGGAGAAGATGGAGATGAGGAAAACATGGAGAGGATGAGGTTTATGATGGGAATGTGGATGTTCCCGTTAGGGAAGCCTGAAAAAAGATGACGCTGGTGAAGGTGATTTGAGTCCAGAGGGAGTTGCGGCTAGTGGGTTGGTTAGTCCGGGAACAGGCATGGATAACGTGGTTGATGAATCAAGGAAAGATGGTAGCGAGATGGAGAATGTGTTTGATGAATCAATCAAGGACCGTGGTGAGGTTGAGAAGGTTGTTGAGACGAGCAAGGATGGTGGGGAGGAGAAATTCATTAGTTCTCGGGAACTTGACGATCTCACCCCCTTCTCAAATTGACAATATATTGAACACGCAAGCGTTTTAAGCCGCATCGGGAAGGTGTGTTTAAATTATAGTTTCTGTTATTTTGTTGTTTTTGGATTCTGTTTGTTCTTTGTTATTTTATTCCACTTTGTTTTGTTTTGTTTTGTGTTTTTTTTTGTTTCAGGGTGCTTTGAAAAGTCCAGTTGGTGTCTCCTCCGATCTGTCTCCTTCTATGAAGAGGGTTTTGAAACCATCCGTTGCGGTGAGAACTCCATTCACCACTAACTTTGAATCTTCCGGTGATGCTATCGCTGAAGGTGGTGAACCCGCGGACGTGGTGATTGGATTGGAAGATGCCGACGACAAAGATGTTGTTGTGGATGTTGGCGAAAAAGTTCCAAAGCCCTTGGTTAAGGGAAGGTGCCCGCTGGATGAGAATATGGGTGAAGGTCCGGGGATAAGGGCCTTGTCGGATGGGTTGAACGACTGGCTTGCGGAAGGGTTTGATTCTCAAGGGTATACACCTTTATTATTTTCATATTTGTAATTAATAACTATATGAAACAATTGTGAAACAATTTTGAAACATATATGAAACAATTACATAAATGTTTATAAATTTGTGATTAGTTTGTTGTTTTTGTTTTTGTGTTTATTTGATACTCTTTTTCAGCCCGAATCGATACTTGGAGGAAAATGACAAAGTTGAGCCTTCTTTGAAACTTGGTGTCATGCGCGAAGTGAAGTCAAGTCATGGTTTCACATCCCGTATTATGTTGATGAGTACTTGGCTTCTTCTCGTAAGTTTTTATTGTCTTTCATGTTATTTTTGAATTGTCCCTTCTGTTTTTTGATTGTGTTTTGTGTTCATTTTGCAGCATATTGATGTGCTATTCTACTATTTGAGAAACAAGTTCCTATATGGGCATAGTGCTGTGACATTCACAACGACTAATTTGATATTTGACCGGTACATCCAAAGCATTTATAAGAAATATTGCCAAGTGAACAAAAGAAAGAAGAAACATTTTGATCTCGTGAATGATCAATGTCAATACCATTGATTGTGGACTATATCACGGGATATGATATAGCAATGGACGCCATGGTCGGAATTTGATCACATCTTGTTCCCCATACATTGCATTGATATGGAGCATTGGGTAATGGGACGGTTGAGTGTGTAGGAGAGAACCATCTATCTGTACAATTCGTTGAAGACGGATGATTCTCTAAAAGTCGCATCAATCGGAAAGTGAAAGCATGACTCTCTCCTTCCTGGTTCCCCGTCCATGGTAGCCTTTTATGGTGTCCAACCCAATGTTGTTCAAGAGGTGCGTATTCCGGTGATCCGAATTCTGCTATGAAAGTCGTTGTTGTGAAAGACATTCCTTTGCTGACCAAGAAATACGTTTTTTCTATGTATTTTTGATTTGTTTGTTCTTTTTTGTTGTTTTTGTTTTTGTTGTTTTACATTGCTGACTGTCTATTTTTACATTTGTTTTTGTAGTGACTGTGGTATTTTTGTTGCCTGTTATGCTGAGTATTTTGTTGCCGAGATGAAAATGGATGCTGAGGCGTTTGACGTAGAGAATGAGCGGTCAAGGTTTAGTCATTTGCTCTACAATCATGCAAAGCTAAAGCAACAAAATGGTGACGAAGATGACAGCGACATTGAAATTCTACCTCCACTCCCTAAGGATTCTAGGGAATCGTTGTTACGAAAATCTTGATAATTTGTGTAACCACCTGAACAAATTTGTCTTAAGTTGGGTACTTTTAGTAGGATGGGATATTTGGTATTTGTAATAGCTTTCCTTGGAGGATTTGGATCGTTATTGGCTGTTTTGATTATCGATTAGATTTTGTTGGTTGTACGTTTTTGAACAATTTGCAGATGAGTTATGAGATGCTTTTCAATTAATGTATTGATGTTGCTTGGTTTGGGATTCAAATTATTGTGCGTTTTGTGTTACGTTTCTTATCATCTCCATCCGGTAAATGGTTTCGTTGTGCAGCAATAGAAACATATCAAAACACATTCGAAATAAACATTTGTTTTGTCATCTTATTGTAAGAAACATATTTGAAACAACATAGAAACAATTTGCTTTTAATTTTCTATATGTGGAAGTTGTATCAATTACACGTATATTCGTAGTAGTAATATTCTACTATGAGTCCTATTTTGTTTTTGGTTGATTCCTACATGTTTTTCTATTATGACCAGGATCCCCACCTCTACCACATTTGATTTTGGCGCTTTTCTCCCAAGCCGCCTTGTGTCTTCTTTTCTTTGGCCTTCCGATTTTGCCTTGCCCTCCGTGATAGAATCATCATTGTGTTGATTTCTTCAGCAGACCTGTACCTTCATGTGGGATTGGATACACTATTTCCATATAAGCCGCTTCCATTGTTTCCTTCATGTAGTATGTCGTGCGCATATTGGTACGAACCGCATTCAAATCTTTACTACCGCTAAATCATGTGGGCAAGGAATTTCGTCCATTTGAAACTTGTTGCATGTGCAAGTCCTTTTTTCCAGGTCCACAACAAATGTCTTCTCAGCATCTGTGACTTTGAAGATAAAGTCATTTGATTGCTTCACCTGAAACATAAAATGAAACATATAAGAAACATGTTTGAAACAATGGACCAACTCGATGAAAGTTTGCATTAAATTACCCTTAAATTTAGTGAAATGGTGTAGTTTTTCCCATATACTTTTCAGCTCTTTTTGTCATCCTTGCGAATGTTGATCTTGCTTCAATCTGATGTCTGCACGTCCAATCTTGAACTAAAGATCTCAAGTATTCGAGCAAAGCTGTTACCGGTAGGTATTTCACGCCATCACACGCATGATTGATTCTCGCGATGTTTGAAGTCATGACAAAGTATCGTTTGCTCACGGATGAGTCGTGTCAATTTCTTGAGCCGATGTTGGACAAATAGGGTCTAATTTCTGCATTTGTTTATTGTCAAGTGCAGACATTTGCTTTTGGAACTCTTCATTTGCGTATGCTTTTGCTATGAACGGATCTCGTATTTCGCTGTTTTTCCTTTTGAAGTTTGCCTTCAAATTGTTCAAGATAGATGATACGTGCACAACCCGTGAGAGACCTCGGGATATACCGATCGTTAAAATTATATACTTGTGAGATTTTTGTAAAGTGGAATGTTTTTGAAACTATATGTGAAACATGAAAGAAACATATAAGAAACAAACGTGAAACATCATATAAAGAAATATTTTACATTTTGTACCTCCTTTATTATCTTTGTCTCGATACTCACGTGTGCATGCCCGAGACTATGCACATCCCTTCCCGAGACCAAAGGTTTGTCTTATCTTTATGAAAACCACACCGGCTCCCATCATTCTCTTAATCCACTATGAAAAAGCCAATGGGAAAATGCTCCCATTGCCATCATGTGTGCAGGCAGACAACAAAGTCCCCCCATAGCTTGCTTTGAGGAACGTACCGTCAACAACAATAACATGCCTGCAGTGTCTCCATCCTTTTATCAATGCACTGATAGCCATGAACAAGAAGAGAAACGTGTCATCCTCCTTTCTTACTATTTCAGTGATCGATCTGGGATTCGTTTCCTCCAACATGTACAAGTAAGCCAGTAGTTTCTGATAAGACTCATCCGACCTTCCCCTTATTACCTCCAGCGCTTTTTCTTTCAATCTCCATGCCTTTTTGTAGTCGAGACTTATTCCATGCTCGTCTTTCATGTCTCTAATTATATATGTTGCCGTGTAGACTGTTTTGATGTTGTTGAGGAACTTTGATTTGATAAGGTCCCCAACTATTTTTGCCGTGGCGTGCCTATTGTCGCTCATCCTCTTATCGAGCAGACATGTGTGTGTTCTTTCGTGCTCTCTTACTATGAATGTTGTTGTACCTGATGTGGAAGATGCTTTCAAATGCCAATTGCAATTTTCATCGATACAGTTTACGTAGTATTTCTGCTTGCACGACCTCTTCACCTTATATTGGAAATAATGTTTCAACGCATAACAAATGAGCTGTTTGATCAATTCCTCCTTGGTGTTGTAGACATCTCCCTTTTGGAATTGTTCTTCATCATGTGTAATTTCTTGAATTTCCATCGTATCTTCTTCTCCGACCACATTTCTGCTAATGAGGTTTGCATAGTCGATGTAGTCAATCGCGTTTTGGCCCATGTTTTCCTTCAGTGAGCTCTCTATAGACATGCTGCTAGTTCTTTCCGTTACATTTTGCTGTGTTGTTATTTACAAGCTCGGTTCGTTTCTTACTATATATATGCACAAAGGAAACTTCATCCAGTCCGTTTCTTTACTTTTCACTTCCAGGTATAATTTGAGATTGTAATCACTTTCAATTTTCAATGGTGGCAGAGTCTCTGTGAATTTGTATCTAATCTGCATAGCTTCTACATCTTTTTTGTATTGAATTTGTAGTTCTAAGATTTTCCTTAGTGTGCTGAATGTGATGTCCATTGGAATGAGTATTCCTGTTATCTCAAAGTTCCTATACTCTCTATTTTCTCCCCATTGTTCATTGTGGTATACTACAGCTGGGATTTGCTCCATTCTACTGTGGATTTCAATGAATAGTTGGCTAAGTGAAATATACAAGAAATATAAATGAAACATGTATGAAACAATGTTTATGTACGTCAAGAAGCAATGTCTTTGTATTAGTAACGAAACAATTGTGAAACATAAAAGAAACATATGTGAAACAAGAAAGAAACATATGTGAAACAATCACGTAATGTACTGCATTCAGTTTTTTCCATATTGGCACATTTTATTCGTAGATAATCACGAGAAGCAATTTTTGTAGAATTTTGGATCATAATTCGAACTAAATAAGCATTTTGAAGATCACAACTACCAGGGTTTTGGATTTGCATGCAAAATTACTGGTTCAATTCAATGTCAATTTCATTTAACATACATTAAAATCCTAAATTTGTATTTGTAAAATCATGAAATTGATCGAAACAAGGTATTCTCAGAACAAGATAAACAGATCGCGTTGTTGTTACCTGTTTTAGTATTCTTCCTCCTCTTGATATTGAGCTTGAATTGTGATCTCGAAACATCGAAAGTATTTTCTCTCTATTTTTTTCCTCGTATCTCTGCGTTTCTGCTGTTCTTCGTTAATATTTGGAATGTGAGAATTGTATTTTTGATCAGAGATCTTGTTTTGATCAGCGCCGTGATTTTTGGTAGGGAAATGCTGCAATTCGCCGAAGATGCCAAAGAGTGGTACTTTTGTCCGGAATTTGTTGGAGCTGGTATATTTTGGGAAACAAGTGGTCCTGATCGGGTATTTTTGTGAAACATCCGGGTCGGGTGGACATTGTGCAGGTATTGGGTATGGAAAATGGGGTATTTATGTCCTTTTCCCTAGAATTTATATTTAAATAGAATCTTAGAAGTATGGTAGGGGACTTTTTGCACTATAAACTGGAACGGGATTTTCCCATGGAAACGTTTTGTGATATTTTTCTTTCTTCCATATTGCACAATTTTCTAGATCTTAGGCCCTTGACTCTATCAAAATTGGGAACTCAACGACAATGTTGAAACAGATGATTGATCCCTCCTCCGGCTACGAAAGGCGCAATCGTTGCGCGCAAGTGGGGCCATGTATATATGGGCCGATATCTGGATTTTCCCATTATTCAAGATAATTATCCCATTACTTGATTGTCTCTCTCTCGAACATATCATACACTCAAGACCGATGGATCAATATTGTATGCCTTATCTAGTCGATCTGAGGATCACAACAAGTTTTCCGCTATTTTCTTATATTATTGGATTGATTGGCAGAAGTTGCATAAAGAGGTACGCACTGACAATAAATAGTGCAAAATATGATATTTAGAAGCAGGTGACGAGACTTAAGGCCCGTATGCATTAATCAATGGCTTTATTTGTTATAAAGGTCGTATAATTTTGTCGTATAATCGGGATGTTTGGTGGGGTGGTGATTGGGTGTCGGGGTTTTTGATGAAGTGTAAGGGACAAAAGACGGATGAGGTGACTTAGTTGGATGTTGCCAACGTCCATCCTCCAACATTGAGGATAAGACTGTTTTGAATGGCGGAGGAATTGTTACGGACCAATTTGCACAGTTTTATTTTAATTAGCCCAATAATGTAATAGGGTTTAATTATGTTTGTTTAAGTAATTAGTGGACTTTAGGCCCGTAGGGTTAAGTTTAGGGTTATGTTGCTATTTAAGTTAGTATTATTATTTCATTTTGGACACTTTGGAATTAACTGTTTTTGTCGGCTTTAAGCTGGGCGGGAGATTTTGCAAGGAGGATTTCACATTCTTGTTTTGTTTTCTGTATTAATAATATTGATTATTGCTTTTCTTCCAATCCATTTTACCCTTGATTCTATCAGATTTCACCAAGCAATTCTAGTCTTCCTAACAATTTGTTGTATCACAGACAATGTCCAGCTCAATTTTTGACATCCAATTCGAAGACTCTTGGAGATTCAAGAGGAAAGCGATACCTCATCAATGTTATTTATTATCTGGATGATTAGAGTGAACATATTAATAATAATCTCTATATAATACATATTCAACCAGTCACATCATGTACTTTTTCTATGAACCAGTAAAGTAATTTACATTTTATCAATTCAACAAATGAATATAATATTTGAACTGCCAAAACCAGACGAAAACACAATTTATTATAGTATGAGATAATACTTTTTAATCTTATGCTAGAGTTAACACTAGTATATTGCCCGCGATGCACGTAGTGTAACATTATAATGTATTGTATTGTCACGCCCCAAACGGGACGCGACGACGATCCACAACTTAAATACAAATAACCATACAGTATAGACAATTATCAACGAGAACCCAATGAAACAGAATCTAAATAGCAGCGGAAATAAAATAACATAGGTACAAATTACAGTCCACAATCCACAATCCAAATTACATCCTCGAAAACCAACCAACGATAACAGCTTAAAAGTCAAAGGGTCCTACGCCGCCGCTTGATTTAAAACCGAAATGAAAGGAAAATAAAATAGTCCAACAAAGAATCAAAAGAAATGAGTCCACTAATAACAACAAAAAAAGTAGTGAATCCAACAAGCGGAGTACAAGGGCTCAATCAGGGCGGTTCAAAGATCTTCAACGAAGTCCTCATCTAAAGGTTAGAAAAGCGGTGGGGATGAGACAAAAATCTCGATGGATGGGGTGATCGTGTGCAAGTGTGGCGATATACGATTAATGCGAAAACAGTTGTATGAAAACGCGTGAGTATGATGCATGAATTCACACATCCACAAGCGTCGTGATAAATATATTTAAGTAATATACTCATACGATTCAAGAAAATAGTTCATGGTCACACAAGACTATGTGATTCAAATCAAAAACAGTAGGATTAAATGCGGAAATGTAACGCCAATCCCATGCAAGGCGAGAAAATGGTTGCGTCACGGATTTGTAGCGCCAACCAATGCAAAACAAGTAGCGGATTTGCGTCACGGATTAGTAGCGCCAACCTAAAGCGGGTCCGATAACTCTGGAATCGTGTGGATCTCGACAAACGATTCCTTCGTTCTTCCTTGTAACTCCCCGAGCAAGATGGTCCAAGACTGTCACCTTATCGCTCCATAGGCAAAGACAAATCCACAAAGAGAGCTAGCTAGGCCCAGGATTGTCATAATCATGATTATACCTCGAAATCTACGACCGCTTCCCCTTAAACAAACTCCGTCCCTCGGTTGCGGGATTAGGACGATCGGGTCGGAAGAGTGGAATAGCAGCCGAGCTGCGGTTGCCCATCCCCGACGTATCCATTCCGATCGTGAGCTCGACACACCAAGTTGATTCAAGTAGGAAAGTAAATACAAGTACAAGCAGTCAACCAGCAAATCAGTATGATTGATTCAGGGAAGCGGTTCAGAAATATATTTGAAAATTCACGAGTAGAAATATGGCGTTGGTGGAGTTATTCGGATGAAGATGATTATCGGAAGGATAAGCAATCTTCGATATCTTGAAAGATTAGGTGGAACATAAGTCCGTTATAGGTTCAAAATCGCAAGGGGAAGTCGCTCATGATCGGGGATTAATCGGTCAAATTGATCCGTTAAGTCAATGGCCTTAGGGAAAATAAAATACTTTAATTAAATCTCCAAGTCATAGGGTCCAGGGCTATTTTAGTAAAATAGAAAATAATTTGAGTTAGGTCCTTTATAAAAGAAAATTTTCAATTTAGCCCCGTTTTGTAAAAGCCAACACTTTTGGGGTTAAAAATTAAATAAATAAATATCCCGACCTTGAAAATTTATGAGGTCAGTTCCTAAAGTCTCCAAATTGTCCAGAGATTCAGGTTTTTAAAGTTTTGAGGTCGAGTTTTTTTATAAAATTTTCATATTGGCCCCAAATTTGTAAAAATTGTCATTTTGGACCTTAAGTTTAAGATATTCAAACTCACAAATCGGATGGGCTTTTAATGTGAGTCCAGTTGAAAAATATCACTAAGGTTGGTAGGATAATAGGAAAAAAGCAGTTTTTAAAAGAAATAAGTGTAGGTCCTTTAACCTTTGTAAATATCATTTTTGTCCCATTTTGAAATAATTGCCTTTAAGGCTTTTAGGGTCCAATTGTTATGAAATTTGAACCTTGGGTCCAAAATATAATTAAGTTATAGTTAATTTAGTATTTCCAGGTGGATGGGCTGCATAAATCCTGAAAATCTTATTTGGGCCCTCAAGTTTAGTATTTTACACATTAGTCCCTCAATTTTAGAAAATTTACTTTCAAGCCCTAAACACATGGATTTTTGGAATACATTTAAAATGTGTCATTCCCAGTACCTTAAGAGTGAAAATTTTAAAATTTAAAGTTAAGGTCTAGTACAGTTTTTATGTTTGCAAAATAGCCCCTAAACTTTCAAAATTTCACAATATAGTCCTTGGGCTTTTAAAGGTTGATTTTATTTATCTAAGAACTCTTAAAACTTTATTAAAATGTCCAAAAGTCATTTTTGAACCTGAGTACAGTCCCAAAATTCGAAATTTGTAGAGGGTCCTTTAACTTTCATTTTCTTGCAATTTAGTCCACCAACTTTCCATTTTTATATTTTTAAGTCCAAAATTGAAATTTAATCAATTATGGTCTACTTGTCCAGGTTATAAGTCATCCAAACATGAATTTTAAAGATCATACACATGCATATCCAATACATACATGAATTCATCAAATAAAACATTAAATTGCACATGCATGCACCTAAAATTCAATAAATAGCAATTTTGAGCAACTCTTGAGAATTTTCATGATTTGATACATAAAATTGACATGCAATACATAGATTATATATCTCAAGGCTGATAATAAAAATTTCTACATGCATTTTAATAAAACACCTAATAGTTGAAAAATATTTTTCCACCCACCTTAAAATTGAAAATTGTGAAATAAAAGGATAAATTTCACAATTTTTGGATGAGGCTTCTTAGGTCAGCCCCTAAGTCAAGAAATATAAAAAATTTGAAGTTAGAAAAATAAGAGAAAAATTAAGGAGAAAAAAGAAGGAGATAAGAAAATGAGATGGACTACACTTTACCTTGTGTAGTAGGTGATTGGAGACTAGTTGAAGCTTTAAAATTGAAAATTTTGGTTCAACTCCAAAATCACCTAAGGTCAGCCCCTATTTCTCAAAAATGAAAAAGGGGTGTTAAAATTTGAAAAAAAAAAAAAAGAAAGAAGAGGAAAGAAGGGTTCTAGTGTCCATCTTACCTTGTAGTCCAAATTCTCTACTAGTTGTTCTTCAATTCTTGAAGTCCTTCTTCAAGATGATGTCAAGCTCTAATCTTCAAATGGTCTTCTAAATGTACCTCCAAATCAAATTCAAACTTAAGTTAAGAAGGTGGAAGAGATGAACTAGGTGATATTAAAAATGGATTGAAGATAAAATTTCTTACCTTATAGTATAGGTTTTGTTGAATTTTATGAAGAATAAGGAGGAAAAATCTTGAAAATTTTCTAAGTGTAGAAGAAGAAAGTAAGAAGAAAGAGTAGAGAGAGAGGTAGGGAGTTTAGAGAGAAGGAGCAGAAAATTAGCTTGAGAGGTGAAATTGTTGGAAGGAAATGAACAATTTTTGTTCATTTCCTCTAATGTGGCCGCCCACATTGATGAGAGAGGGGAGGAAATTTTGTTTAATTTGTGTCTTGCATTTTGCCTCTTGCATGGGAGACAATTTGAAGGTCAAAGGTATGGGCAAGATATGGTTTGAATGGAATGTTGGAAGACTTCCAACATGTTGGCAAAAATAATATTAAAGTAAGTAATGTTAGAGATGATGTGTATAATGTTTGAATTAATGGTATAATTATACACAAGATGACTAATATAAGGTGTATGTGTACAAGAGTTAGATGATATTTCTACTCCAAAAAATCCCATGTTGGTCGTCCATACTAAGGGTATTATGGTAATTCCATGTATTTTTTTTTTCTTGTCCCAAATTTGATGATAATAGATGAAATATATCAATCTCCAAAATAATTAGTGATTTCCTTGATCACTTATAAGTCTCATGATCACTTATACTAAATCAAATTCTTAATTCTATAAGGTAAAAGTCTCTAAAATAAATAGTCTCTTAAAATTCTAAGGTGACTAATAAATACAAAAATAGTAATAATGATCAATCAAGTGATCATAAATGCAAAATAGAATTAATAAAGATAATGATCACAAGTAATAAATGAAATGAAATAAAATACAAAATATATATATATTATTAATATTTACCCTTCAAAGTGACGCGGTAAAATAGTCGATTAAATACATAGACGACAATAAGAATCAATTATAAGCTCGAAAAAATCGGGGCTTCACATCCTCCCTTCCTTAAAAGAATTTGGTCCCCAAATTCTCTTGTAATAGTTCTCGGATATTGATTCCTCATGTCTTCTTCCATCTCCCACGTTGCGTCTTCGTCTCTGTTGTGGTTCTCGCCACACCACTTTAACCATCGAAATTTCTCTTTACGCAATCGTCGTGTCTGGCCGATCAATGATCCGAATCGGTCTCTCTCGGTGTAGGATAGATTTTCCATTAGAGGCGGAGTATCTCGAGTGATGATATGTTTGGGATCTGGTTGATACTTCTTCAATCTCGTCGTGGAATACATCGTGCATTCCCGCATATGGTCTTTGGTAACTCGAGTCGGTAGGCTAACTTCCCGATCCTTTGTAAAATATTGTAAGGTCCATCATATCTCGGACTCAACTTGCCTCCTTTCTTCGGATTGATTAATCCTTTCCGTGGTGAGAGTCTCGAGAAATACTTCATCACCGACTTCAAATTCCAAATCCTTTCTTCTCTTGTCCGTGTAACTCTTTTGGCGGCTTTAAGGCGTGCGAATCCGCTCCTTGATCAGCTTGACCTTCTCCATGGGCTCTCGAACTAAGTCGTGGCACTTTGGAATCGAGGGCGACTTTCATTTCTCTTTCGAGTCCATTGGTCATCAATCTCCCGGTGTAGTGGGGATCTACATTTTCGCCCATATAATGACTCGTAGGTGCCATCCCAATCGTGGCACGATAAGCTGTTATTGTAGGCGAACTCGGCTAATGGTAAGTGCGAATCCCAACTTCCTTGGAAATCCAATGCGAGGCTCGCATCATATCTCCAAGGTTTGAATTGTTCGCTCGGCATCGCCCATCGGTTTGTGGATGTCTTCTTTGTCTTTGAAACTTAGCGAGGTACCCATTCCTCGTGCAAGCACCTCCAAAATCGGACACAAACCTCGAGTCTCGTCTCGATACTATGTCGATTGGTACTCCATGCGGTTGAATGATTTCTCGGATATTAACGTGCAAGTTTTCGCAAGCTATCAGTTTTCTTGATGGGTAAAAAGTGTGCGATTTCGTGAGTCGGTCTTACGACTACCCAAATAGCATCATGGCCTCCTCTAGTCCGTGGTAGATCCATCACGAAGTCCATCGTTATGTGTTCCCATTTCCACTCGGGAATTCTCAACGGTTGTAGTAAACCAGACGGTCGTTGGTGTTCTGCTTTTACTCGTTGACAAGTCAAACATCTCGCAACGAATTCCGCTACCTGGTTCTTCATGTTTACCCACCAATAACTCCGTTTCAAATCCTTATACATCTTGTTTCCTCCAGGATGTATAGTGTATTTTGAACGGTGTGCCTCTGCCAGGATTTTATTCCTAATCTGCTCATCATTCGGTACACAAACTCGATTCCGAAATCTGATAACTCCATCTTCGGTCATCAGAATTTCGATCTCTCTCCTTTAAGTATCTTCTCCTTCAATTTTTGAAGATGTGCATCTTTCTCTTGTGCTTCTTTGATCTCTTTCAGCAGATCGGGTTTAACCGAAATGTTAGCACACGAAATCTGAGTATTGGTTCTCGTCAGATTCCAATTGCTCAGCTCTTCTAATGATTCCCACTCTCGAATCATAAGCCTGGCTAAGCTCGCCTTTCTGCTTAGAGCGTCTGCTACTACATTAGCTTTCCCGGGATGGTATTGAATATCAAAGTGATAGTCCTCAATCAATTCCATCCATCTCCGTTGCCTCAGATTGAGGTCTTTCTGGGAGAATAGATACTTCAAGCTCTTATGATCCGTGAAAACCGTGAATGTTGCTCCGTAGAGATAGTGTCTCCATTTCTTTAACGCGAAAACTATCGCTGCCAATTCCAAGTCATGCGTTGGATAATTGGCTTCATACGACTTGAGCTTTCGTGATGCGTAAGCGATAACCTTTCCTTCATGTATGAGTCTTGCTCCTAGTCCTTCTTTTGATGCATCATTTGTAGATGACAAGGTTTTGTTCCCTTTGGAAGGGCTAAGACCGAGTGTAGTAAGTCGTTTCTTCACTCATGGAAACTCGCCGCACTTGTCATTCCACTCAAACTTGGCTTGCTTTCCGGGTTAGTCGAGTGAGTGGTCCGCTATCTTGGAGAAGTCCTGGATGAATCTTCGATAATATCCGACTAGTCTAGAAACTCACGATTTCGTTATAGACTCGGGTTGTTTCCATTCAACCCAATGCCTGTACCTTGAAGGATCTACCGCAATCCCGGTCTAGGATACTATGTGTCCCAAGAACGCGACTTCACTAAGCCAAAATTCGCACTTGCTGAATTTGGCATACAACAACTTATGCTCGTAGTGTCTCCAAAACGATTTTGGATAGCGTTCATGCTCTTCTCTAGACTTAGAGTATACGAGTATGTCATCAATGAATATCACTATGAATTGATCCAAATAAGGTTGGAAGACTCGATGCATCAGGTCCATAAATCTGCTTTGGTGCATTCATCGGACCGAAAGGCATCACTACAAACTCGTAGTGTCCATATCGGGTTTGAAATGCGATTTTGGAAATGTCTTCTTCGCGGATCTTGATTGGTAATATCCTTTTTGTAAATCAAACTTGAGTACACTGTTTGCTTGCTGGAGTTGATCAAACAGTTCGTCTATCCTCGGAGGGGATATTTATTCTTGATGGTCACGCTATTAAGACCACGATAATCTATACATAGTCTTAAGGTGCCATCTTTCTTTTGACGAACAAAGACACGGAGTGCTCCCCACGGAGATGTACTTGGTCGAATAAATCCCACATCCATCATTTTACGTAATTGCGTTTGCAGCTCTTGTAACTCAAGAGGAGCCATTCTATACGGTGTTACGGCAATCGGGCGGTCCACGGTAACACCTCGATGGTGAACTTGACTTTCCTATCCGGGGACGGTGGTGAGTTCTTGTGGAAATACATCCGTGTATACGATACTACAGTACTTGGTTGATTTGTGTCACAACCTTGGGTTCGTTAATTACAAACGCCAAGTACCCTCGAGCTCCTCTAGTGATCGCTTCCTTGCTTTCATTGCTAAAATGATTGGGGCAATCTTAACTCGTGCCTTCCCGAAATTTCCACCGGGTTTTCGGGTTCACATAGCTTAATGGACTTGTTATGGCAGTCCATTTGTGCATGGTGTGCAGATAACTGATTCATTCCCAATATCACGTCGTATTCGGATATAGGTAATAAGATCAAATCGGCAAGAAAATTTATCTCAAAGAATCTTAACTTCGCATGCATTATAGATAATATATGTTATCCGACTTGCACCCATAGGAGTTGACACTTCTAGACATATGTTCCATGCATGAATGCGGTTTGTGTACAAAATGCGGTGCAACAAATGAATGCGTTGATCCAGGGTTGAACAATATTTTAGCGTAGTGGTTGGATACTAGAAGCGTACCTTCCACCACGTCTGTTGCCTCCGGAGCCTCTATCCGGCTAGTGGAAACGCTCGAGTGGGCATCCTTGCCCGATTACCCTAACCATTTCCCGGCCTCTTTTGCGTCTGTTTGGTTCGATCCTCGTACTTGGCAATCTTTCATTTGGTGTTGATTACTACCCACATGCAAACACCTTTCTTGTTTACGCCAACAATCATTGGCGGTATGTCGGATTTTTTGGCAATATGCACACAATTGACCCGGCTTTCCTTGATCTTGGTCCATTTCCTTTATCTGTCTTATTAATCGATCCCTTCGAAACTTAGCGGCGGTTTAGATGGCTGTCCCCATTTGTATTCTCTTAAGACATTCGATGGCCTACTCTGTTGAATCGCCCAATGCGGTTGATCCCCGACTCAATGCGGAGAGCTTTCTTTACCGCGGTGAGTAGGTTGTCGATTCAACGATCCAGCAGATTGTTTCGAAGTTCGATTTCAATCCTCGAGTGAACTTGTAAAGCTTATCCTCTTGATCGATTGTCCCCAGAGCATACTTGGACAATCGGTGAAATTCGACTCGTATTGAGCTACGGTCATGTTCCCTTTGCCTCAATCTGCGGAATTCATCTCGGCGTGCCTCTTTCACAACACGTGGAATATATCATTCATTGAACTCGGCCAAGAAATTCCCCATGTGCAGCTGCTACCCGGTCTGTTCCCATTTTCTTTCAACTGCCCTCCACGGTCTCTGTGACCCGATTCGGGCGAAATACGGCGAGGTGACTTTACGCTCATCCGAGTATTGGAGAGCATTAAAGATATTCTCCAATTTCTCTACCCATTCTTCTCGCTTTCAAATCGTCCAGGTTCTCCCAAGAAGGTGGTGGGTCGAACGCAGAAATCTATCCAACGTGCGATCATTCGCCTCCGGCGGGTTTGGGAGCACGGGTTTGAGGCTCTGTTGCCTCATGAAAACCAATATTTTTGTAAGGCAGCATGCGGTCAAATTGTCATCTGCAGCAGGTGGATGAGGCGGTGGTAATTCGGGAGAGGGTACACGGTCCCCGGGTACATCATCATCCCCTCGTGGAACGGCGAGGTCTCCCACGTCCTCGATGTTCGGCCATTTCGTATCTTGAAGTGTTAGTTGCGATTCACGAGTAAATGAATACAATAATTATTCGCGTAAAGCAAGTTATATCGTAGGGAAAGTAACATCAAACACAAGACATGAATAAATAGCAAAAGGCATATCCATTAATGTAAAATGAATACCCCATAGTACAACAATAGAATCGAGTCAAGATACATCGTAACCAAAATACAAATCAATTTAGTACAATAAAAGGTAAGGTACAACACTGGAATACACGACTACAACAAAATAAGTACAAACCGACAATCGACTAACTAATCGGTGAGATCGCCATCATCGCCGCTCGCAGCCTATGTCCACAATCGGGGCCGGGTCGGGCGGAGGTGGCGCCTCGACCTCGAGGCCAATCAACGAAATCCAACCACCTGCTCGAATCACGAGCCTCATCGAGTGGAGCAACCTCAAGTGCCTCGGGCTCTCCAATGTCGACCGGATCCTCCTCGGGATCCTCCTCGCGTCAGTCACGGGCTCCACCTCGGGTGGTGGCAATGGTGGGCATTAGCCGCCAAAGCGACCTCATGCGGCGTCTCTTTGAGCTAGGGCTGTGTAAGGTCCTCTATAACTGTCATCCGCTTGATGAGGGTCTCTCTCCAAGCGCTCAACGGTGTCGCGGGATAGGCGGGCGTCAATCTCCCATTTCGCGGCCGTCACTTGTCCTCTTCATCTTCTCCCCGCATGTTATCCAGCGCTCCCGGATACTCAGATCTCTGGTCTTCCCCGCTCGTATGGGGTTGTCGCGGTCCTTGATGATAGTGGTCAACTCTCTCTTTTTATATTGGCTCCCAAGCAGCGCCGTGTCAGTCTATTACGCTGGCGCTCCTCGGTTAGCTCTAAGGTCGCTCGATCACTCTCCCTGTGCCGGTGAATCATCGCGCCCGTGTAGTACTCCCGCAAAGACGGGCATGGAAAACATCCCACCAAGAAGGCGCGCGCTCCATCCCCGATCAAACAAAACTAAGGCGGATCAGTCAAAGGTAGAGGAAAGATAAGGAGAGAGTAAGGAAAGAATGAATAAAGGAAATCAGTCAAGAATCAACTAAGTCAAGACAAGTATGACTATGAAATCTCAAAATATGCGTTCTAACTTAGTTCAAACATCAATAAGACAGTTCTATGCCAATTTGAAATCGATTTCACACTTAATTGGTCAAGTCGCAGTACTACCCAAAACACAGACCGAGGGTCCTATCCTGGGTCAGCTCGGTGTAAGTTTCCATCTTACTAGCCGAGCTCTGATACCACTCTAACTGTCACGCCCCAAACGGGACGCGACGACGATCCACAACTTAAATACAAATAACCATACAGTCTAGACAATTATCAACGAGAACCCAATGAAACAGAGTCTAAATAGCAGCGGAAATAAAATAACATAGGTACAAATTACAGTCCACAATCCAAATTACATCCTCGAAAACCAACCAACGATAACAGCTTAAAAGTCAAAGGGTCCTACGCCCTTCAGTTACAAACCGAAATGAAAGGAAAATAAAATAGTCCAATAGCAATCAAAAGAAATGAGTCCACTAATAACAACAAGAAGTAGTGAATCCAACAAGCGGAGTACAAGGGCTCAATCCAAGGCCGGTTCAGCATCTTCAACGAAGTCCTCATCTAAAGGTTAGAAAACAGGTGGGGATGAGACAAAAATCTCAGTGGATGGGGTGATCGTGTGCAAGTGTGGCGATATATAGTTAATGCGAGAAACTTGAGTTGTATGAAAACGCATGAGTATGATGCATGAATTCACACACAGTCCACAAGCGTCGTGATAAATATATTTAAGTAATATACTTATACTGATTCAAGAAAACAGATTCATGGTCACACAGACAATATGTGATTGATCAAGACAGGTAGGATTGCGTACGGAAATGTAACGCCAATCCCATGCAAGGCGAGAAAATGGTTGCGTACGGATTTATAGCGCCAACCAATGCAAAACAAGTAGCGGTTGCGTACGGATTTGTAGCGCCAACCAAACGGGTCCGATAACTCCGGAATCGTGTGGATCAGACAGCGATTCCTTCGTTCTTCCTTGTAACTCCCCGAGCAAGATGGTCCAAGACCTGTCACCTTATCGCTCCATAGGCAAAGACAAATCCACAGTAGAGCTAGCTAGGCCCGGATTGTCATAATCATGATTATACTTCAAGTACTACGACCCGCTTCCCTTGGACAAACTCCGTCCCTTAGTTGCGGGATTAGGACGATCGGGTCGGAAGAGTGGAATAGCAGCCGAGCTGCCTGGTTCCATCCCCGACTTATCCATTCCGACTGTGAGCTCGACACACCAAGTTGACTCAAGCAGGAAAGTAAATACAAGTACAAGCAGGCTACCAGCAAATGCGAGTATGATTGATTCAGGGAAGCGGTTCAGAAATATATTTGAAAATTCACGAGTAGAAATATGGCGTTGGTGGAGTTATTCGGATGAAGATGATTATCGGAAGGATAAGCAATCTTCGATATCTTGAAAGATTAGGTGGAACATAAGTCCCGTTATAGATTCAAAATCGCAAGGCGAGGAAGTCGCTCCGCGATCGGGTATTAATCGGTCAAATTGATCCGTTAAGTCAAGGGTCTTAGGGAAAATAAAATACTTTAATTAAATCTCCAAGTCAGAGGGTCCAGGGCTATTTTAGTAAAATAGAAAATAATTTGAGTTAGGTCCTTTATAAAAGAAAATTTTCAATTTAGCCCCGTTTTGTAAAAGCCAACACTTTTGGGGTTAAAAATTAAATAAATAAATATCCCGACCTTGAAAATTTATGAGGTCAGTTCCTAAAGTCTCCAAATTGTCCATAGATTCAGGTTTTTAAAGTTTTGAGGTCGAGTGTTTTATAAAATTTTCATTTTGGCCCCAAATTTGTAAAATTGTCATTTCGGACCTTAAGTTTAAAATATTCGAACTCACAAACCGGAAGGGCTTTTAATGTGAGTCCAGTTGGAAAATGTCACTAAGGTTGGTAGGATATTGGGACAAAAGCAGGTTTTAAAAGAAATAAGTGTAGGTCCTTTAACTTTTGAAAATATCATTTTTGTCCCATTTTGAAATAATTGCCTTTAAGGCTTTTAGGGGTCCAATTGTTATGAAATTTGAACCTTGGGTCCAAAATATAATTAAGTTATAGTTAAGTTAGTATTTCCAGGTGCATGGGCTGCATAAGTCCTGGAAATCTCATTTGGGTCCTCAAGTTTTGTATTTTACACATTAGTCCCTCAATTTTAGAAAATTTACTTTCCAAGCCCTAAACACTTGGATTTTTGGAATACATTTAAAATGTGTCATTCCCAGTACATTAAGAGTGAAAATTTCAAAATTTAAAGTTAAGGTCTGGTACAGTTTTTAAATTTGCAAAATAGCCCCTAATCTTTCAAAATTTCACAATCTAGTCCTTGGGCTTTTAAAGGTTGATTTTATTTATCTAAAAACTATTAAAACTTTATTAAAATGTACAAAAGTCATTTTTGAACATGCAAATCAACCCAAAATTCGAAATTTGCAGAGAGGTCCTTTAACTTTTATTTTCTTGCAATTTAGTCCACCAACTTTCCATTTTTACATTTTTAAGTCCAAAATTGATATTTAATCAATTATGGTCGACTTGTCCAAGTTATAACTCATCCAAAACATGAATTTTAAAAATCATACACATACATATCCAATACATACAGAATTCATCAAATAAAACATTAAATTGCACATGCATGCACCTAAAATTCAATAAATAGCAATTTTGAGCAACTCTTGAGAATTTTCATGATTTGATACATAAAATTGACATTCAATACATAGATTATATATCTCAAGGCTCATAATCAAAATTTCTACATGCATTTTAATAAAACACCTAATAGTTGGAAAATATTTTTCCACCCACCTTAAAATTGGAAATTGTGAAATAAAAGGATAAATTTCACAATTTTTGGATGAGGCTTCTTAGGTCAGCCCCTAAGTCAAGAAATATCAAAAATTTGAAGTTAGAAAAATGAGAGAAAAATTAAGGAGAAAAAGAAGGAGATAAGAAAATGAGATGGACTACACTTTACCTTTTGTAGTAGGTGATTGGAGACTAGTTGAAGCTTTAAAATTGGAAATTTTGGTTCAACTCCAAAATCACCTAAGGTCAGCCCCTATTTCTCAAAAATGAAAAAGGGGTGTTAAAATTTGAAAAAAATAGAAAGAAGAGGAAAGAAGGGTTCTAGTGTACAAGGGTTTAGGGTTTAGGGTTTAGGGTTTAGGGTTCGGGGTTTAGGAAAGAGGAAAGAAGGGTTCTTGTAGTCCAAATTCTCTACTAGTTGTTCTTCAATTCTTGAAGTCCTTCTTCAAGATGATGTCAAGCTCTAATCTTCAAATGGTCTTCTAAATGTACCTCCAAATCAAATTCAAACTTAAGTTAAGTAGGTGGAAGAGATGAACTAGGTGATATCAAAAATGGATTGAAGATAAAATTTCTTACCTTGTAGTATAGGTTTGGTTCGAATTTTATGAAGAATAAGGAGGTAAAATCTTGAAAATTTTCTAAGTGTAGGAAAAGAAAGTAAAAAGAAAGAGTAGAGAGAGGTAGGGAGTTTAGAGAGAAGGAGGAGAAAATTAGCTTGAGAGGTGAAATTGTTGGATGGAAATGAACAGTTTTTGTTCATCTCCTCTACGAAATTTTGTTTAATTTGTGTCTTGCATTTTGCCTCTTGCATGGGAGGCAATTTGAAGGTCAAAGGTATGTGCAAGACATGGTTTGAATGGAATGTTGGAAGACTTCCAACATTTTGGCAAAAATAATATTAAAAAAGTAATGTTAGAGATGATGTGTATAATGTTTGAATTAATGGTATAATTATACACAAGATGACTAATATAAGGTGTAGGTGTACAAGAGTTGGATGATATTTCTACTCCAAAAAATCCCATGTTGGCCGTCCATACTAAGGGTATTATGGTAATTCCATATATTTTTTTTTCTTGTCCAAATTTGATGATAATAGATGAAATATATCAATCTCCAAAGTAATTAGTGATTTCCTTGATCACTTATAAGTCTCATGATCACTTATACTAAATTAAATTCTTAATTCTATAAGGTAAAAGTCTCTAAAATAAATAGTCTCTTAAAATTCTAAGGTGACTAATAAATACAAAAATAGTAATAATGATCAATCAAGTGATCATAAATGCAAAATAGAATTAATAAAGATCATGATCATAAGTAATAAATAAAATGAAATAAAATACAAAATATATATATTATTAATATTTACCCATCAAAGTGACGCGGTAAAATAGTCGATTAAATACATATACGACAATAAGAATCAATTATAAGCTCGGAAAAATCGGGGCTTCACTTGTATAATTTTGATATTAAAAAAATGATATGTTGGGGGAATGGTGGGTGGGGATGTATCTCAGGATCCAAACTCGCCCTGCATGTCCTCTGAACAGAGGAGGAAGTTGCAGGTTGACATGTCTTAACCCGAACAAAAAAAAGGTAAGAATTATTAAATAATAATAATTGTAATAATTAATATTTAATAATTCTTACAAAATATTTTGTAAAATATCCAACAACAAATTAAAACATTAGAAAATTAGGAAAAAAACGAAAACAATTGATTATATATTTGAAGTAAGTTTATACACATCTGAAAAATACTTGTTGAGTTGTCTAATTCCTTAAAACTTATACGTTCACTAATCAATTGAGACATTATTAAAATTTAATAAATAAAAAATAGAGACACTATTAAAATTTATTCCAACAAATTATTATATAAGTTAATTTAATAAATAAAATAGAATGTCATTTGATTTTTCAATAACAATACCATTATACTCAAATCATGATTATTTGAAAAACTATCTTATAACATAAATGAATGACCAATAATTATTCTACTGTTTGAGATTAACAAATATATATATATATATATATATCATAAATAATAGAACAAAAAATAGCATTTATTTTACATAATAAGTATTTACTTATTATATATTCAAAATACGATGTAAAATATAATATTTAAATTATATATAATTTATAGAATCATTTTACAATTATATAGATATATATTACGAATTTCAATATTTCAGGAATTTAGGCAATATTTATACGATTGATTAAGGTCAGAACTGGATTGGACCCGATTAACACGAATGTAAATAAGTCGAATTAGGTATTAATTTGAAATAACACAATTATCCTTTTTGACCCGATTGTGTTGTTCTTATGTTGTGTTTTTCAATTATTTTTGGATTGAATGTTGTTATAAGTATAATGATTCAATTTTAAAAAATATCAAGTGTATGTAAATATAATATTTGGATTAAAATAAACTCAAACAACCCATATAAATATATGAGTTATTTAATTTTAAACCATATAGGTCATTTTGGGCCGACCTAAAAAACACGAATAATAAACAAGTTATGTTAAGGTTGAAAACTTAACATGAACAATTAAACATGTTATGTTAGTATTGAAAAATTTAATATGAGATAACATGAACTTTATGTGTCGACATGATCTAACTAGAATATATTATTGTTAAGAAACATGGCACCAATAACATTGAATTTTATTATTATTATTACTACTACTACTACTACTACTACGACTACTACTATTATTATTCTATTCTCTTATAGATGAATGGTGGTGAGTGTATTGATGTAGTTCTCCAAATATATATAAATTTGGTCATTAAGCTTTAAGTTAAACTTCTTTTTCTTTAATTTTCACGTGAAAGGAATAGGAGCATGCTTGAAAGAATACATACAAAGAAGAGTAATAGATTGGGACCCCAAAGGTGGAATAGTCTTGTATTCGTGTATTAGAATGTGCACGTAAATAATAGATATTTTTTTAATGTAAAATTTATTCTTATTATTTATTTTCTTACAACTTATAGTTTTTGTTTAATTATTTTATTTGTAGGCTTGATAACTAAATAATTGTTATGATTCTACGGATTATGAAATTATTGACAAAATCGATTTTTGGGTTGTGGAAAAAGAGATAAACTGTTCAAATACTTTAGATATAGATGAGTTGAATAGTATGCTTTTATGGTGAGGTAAACCTTGTACCAAATGATCAAGAAGGTAATTTGTTTTTCCTGAATTTTGATAACATATTTTTAACAAAATATATATTATGTGATTTATTTTCTATTTATTAGTTGTTCACGACTTATAACTTTTGTTGTGTAAAATTACTAATTGTTTTCCCAAGATTTGGATAAACTTGTAAGTCAAATGCAATATTACATTTGGAAGAGCTACTTGATGAAAATCGTGATTATGAAGGAGCGGTCCAGAAAAGAATGATCTTGTTGATGCAAGAGATGTAATACATAAATGTATAGTTTTTCAAGTTTAAACTTATACTTTGAATTTGCACTACAAGAAAAATGCAAATCAACACCACCGAAGTTACAACGGATTCTTGTAATTTCTGTTGTCTTCTACCATATTACCATAGTTTTTTCGAAAACAGTTGTCTTTTAGCATATTTTTGTGCTCATAGACCACGGTAATTCCACAGTTTACAACGCTTTTCTCATAATGTTATCTATTAGCGTATTTTTCTGCTAATAGACAACGATCCTTATAACAGTTTCTCGAGTCGTAAAAAATACCCTAATCGACAACAATATTTACAATGGTGTATACAATTTTTGTCTTATGAATAAAATAAAAAAATACAAATAAATCCTCATCCTCTATTATAACCCTTTTGAAAATAAGCCATTCCCCATTCCCATAAGACGCGCCCTCAGTTCCTTCTCTCCATCCGTGCTCAGTTTTATCTCTCCGTCTGCTAAGGTCTCAACTCTGACAGTCGGGTACTCTCTCTCTCTCTCTCTATCTCTTGCTATTGGGCCCAAATCCTAGGGTTTCAACCCCCGCCTCTCCTCTCTCTTCACTCTTGACTCTCAAATATCAACTCGTTCTCTATCATTGTCCCAACTCTTAAGTCCATCCATCAATCAATCAATGCCTTCATTGCTGCAGTGGCCTCTGGTGACGAGCATTTACTAGCTTGTTGTTATGCACTTCATATTTCTAAACATGGAATATCCTCTCTTTAGATTTATTTATTTTCAGTTCATTGTTGTTCCACTAAATTTGACGGAGAAATTTGATCATTACAAGGTTAGGAGAGGTTGATTCTAGTGAAGCTTCAACTGAATAATAACCCAGAGGTTAGAGTTGCCTAATTGTCAAATTCTAGAAATTTGGATCGGGGACTAGGGTTTTTTGCAGTTGTTTGTATTGTATTCATTGTTGTTGTTTGGATAATACGTTTTATGTATATTTTGATTAATTATAGAACAAGTGTTCAGATGGACTTTTTTGTAGATTCGTATTCGAGGCGAGGTTTCATTCTATTCCATGGGTCAGCTGGAACTATGAGTGTGTTGTATGTGTTATGACTAGATATATTTATTCTATTTATTAGATTTGTTGCTTTGAAATGTTATTTCTCATGCTGTTATTTGAACTTTCTCATGTTTAATGGTATAAGAGATTATAAGAGTTTTCTTGATAAAGAGATGGAATAGAGGGTATTGATTATTTGTTGGATCCTCCTTATCATGCACAATCCACTTTGGAAACAAGTTGTGGATTTCTAGACCAATTTTTCCCCTTAGCATTAGTGGAGATTGTGCTACTTATGCATATCACATAATTAGTTATGTCCTTCTTCCTTGTAATTCTTCTCAAATTTATATTTCTGGACCAATTTCTCCCCTTAGCTTTGCAACTTGTATCTATTTCTCTACGCATTATATATATATATATATATATATATATATATATATATATATATATGACTTGAAATGGGATGTAACGATTTATTGTGGAACGTTATTATTGTAGGTCCCAAGGTATGATAATTAAAGTCTAGAAGGGGGGAGGGGATTGAATAGTTTTTACCAATTTTTTTTTATTTTAGTCATTTTTATAAATTCAGAGCAGACTCAAGTCATTTGGGTCCTTGGTGGACAACTTAGTTTACTTACACAACATAGTTAGCCACTCAACAGACTTGACTGAGCTGTTGATAGTATAACTCAGCTGATTCAGTTAACTCTTTAAATAATCAGTAGACTTGGTTTTTACAACGGAAAACTTTCACCCTTAGATTGAAATATGTTTTTCAACACTTGTTTTAAGTTTAATTATTATCAGTTGATTTAGCAAGTTAACAAACAACGATAATAATGTGCAAGAAAGTAAGTATGCTGAATATAAAAGACACAAGCAATTTTATAGTGGTTCGAGGATGGAGTAATTCCTATAATCCACTCTTCTCCAACCCTTGGAGGTAATCCACTAAGTAACGTTAACTTTGTTGCAAAAGGATGACAGTCCGAGATAGCCTTGAACACACAGCTGGCTTCTCATGGGATCAGCTTCTTCACAAGATGGTTGTCCTGCTACTTCAGCTTCTTCAAGCTCTTAGATTTGTTCACGCAGCCCTCCAACGAGTTTAAAGCCTCTGGTTCGATCTGGAACCTTACTACACCTCCTTCAACCTTCGAGTGCAGACCCCTTGTTCTTTGAAACAAGTTTTTCCTCTTCAACAAATTCGAATTGTCTTTCCTTCGCTGAATGTGTTGGATCAATTACCTTCGTGTTTAGGCTTGAGGTTATGATTCGAATGCTTGAGAGAGATTTGCTTTCGCTTTGCAGGTTAATGTATTTTTGCTTGCTTGCATTCGTAACCTTCTCTCTTTGTATTCCTCAGCCTTTTCTAGTGGTAGTTCCAAAATATATCCATTGAAGAGATAGATGCATTTTCAAACTCCACTTCTTGGTCATTGGCTTGTCTTGTCTTGTGCTTTGATATGGACTGTGCCTTGTATTTAATGCTCTGCAGCCTTTTCTTAAACTCTGCAGGATTTCAGGTACATCTCATTGGCTCATTACGTTTTGCACTCTTTCAACAAAACAAATTTAAGGTAGGCAGTCAGACACATGTCTATTTCCAGTAAACATTTGACTTTACTTTGACAACGAATCTCTTCAGCTTTCTTTGATCCTTTATTCTACATAACTTCTTTGACAGTCAACTCCACTAATCTTGGAAAGAATTTTTTGTCGATGAGTCGATCGAGATAACTTTTCCGCCACTTGACTGAGACTTTCTCGCACTTCACTCACCGCCACATACCGGGTCTTTCTTCGATCTTCAGTCCACTCTTTCAGTCTTCAACTTGGCTACTTTGACCAGCTGATAAAATCCTATCTATTACAAGTTGAATTACAACAGAATTGGGGTGCCAACTTTGTAATCTAAGTTTTACATGGTATCATCAAAATCTATCACATAAATTTCCCAATAATTTCCCCCTTTTTGATAATGTCAAAACTTAAGTAAAAATAGCATGAATATGTCATTTTATTGAACATATCATTCTTGCACTTTTTCTGAGCTTTACAATGTATAAAAAAACAAAATATATAAAGTACTTACAAATGTTTGTGAATTTACATTTAAGTTAAGATACAACACGAAGGGGTTCACGGCGATCTTCAACGCCCGCCGCTTCCTTCTTCTCTCGAGCTTCTTCATGAGCTCTTCGTCTGTCATCTTCAGCTCTTTTTCTTTTCTTCTCCTCTTCTTCTTTCTTTTTCTTCTCATAGGCTCTTTTCGCAGCCAGGTCTGGTGATGGTGTCAGTTGGTCCGGTGATGGTGCCAGTTGGTCCGGTGACGAGAGCTCGAGCAAGAAAGTTCAAGGATGCGCTGAATGGGTTGATTCAAGTCACTCAAAAGGAGACCGAGAGTGCATTGTCGATGGAGGAATATGTTTAGGTGGTCCAGTTGATTCGTGTCATCAACATTCTAGAGTCCACCTCAGACTGAGCAAGCGAAGGATGCCAATGATACAAGTCACTTTGCGTCTTGAAGACATTATAATCAAGTTCTCATTCGTGTCTTGTATTCGTCTATCTTAGTTAGTCGTAATTTTAATTTGTTTGAGTCATTTTGATGTATTGGAGGCCAAGTAAACCTTTAAGGCCGCGTCTTAAGTTGTTATTTCGAGTTTGGGCGGCGAGGATCAAATTCGAGGGCGAAGTCGCAGGGAGGTGTTCGGATTGACGCACGACCAAACGCACGCCCGTGCGTGCGCCTGTGAGTTGTTGCGCACGAGATCGAGAGTGTTCGACTTGACGCAAGGCCTAATGCATGGCCCGTGCATGTGCCCATGTGATGTGGCGAACTTACGACTTGACGCGCGGCCCGTACCTGTGCCCATGCGTCCGTCCAGGATTTTGAGTTTTTGTTCAGTTTTTGTTTCCTTTTCAGTTTTGAGTTGTTTCCTGGTAGGGTTAGGTTTTGGAGCCTATATAAGGGTGAACACTTATTCTTTTCATCAGTTATCAATTGAATTAGAATTTTACTCTCAAATCGAGTGTTTTTCCATGTGCTTCAAGATTTATGTTTCTCGTTGCAATTATCGACTTATCAGACAATAATCCATAATTGCTTGTGGCGTCATTTCATACCGAGGTTCTTGCTTTGCTAAGCAACGAGTCGAGGTTTCCACCAATTTTAACCGAACTTGTGAATATCTTGGGTTAACAACATATTATTGTAGGATCATATGCATAGTTGTTGCTGCGGTTCACATCAGTTGGTAATCAGAGCCATCGAGCAAGGTTAAACCTATCCTTGTTTCTTTAATTCTTGTTATTTTCCAGAATTTCTTATAAACCCTAGTTCTTCGAGGGTACAAAAAAATATTTAAAATTACACATAAAAATTAGCGGGTAAAGAATCATAATCCATGTGCATAAAAAAAAGAAGAAGAAGAAATTTGAAAATTTTGGAAAATCGGAATTATTAACCATAGTCTTCAAATTTCTTCTTATTGAGATCCGTTGTTTGCTTGGCAATTGTCTTGGTTGTTAAGACGTACTTGCGATTGACTGATTGGTTTATAATTGTGACAAGTGTGGGTACTTAGAAATTGTAAGTTGAGTGATATACGAGCGTATACACGTGAGGGAGTGAATCAAACATGTCCTAGGAAAACCGACAACCGTTGGATAAGTTGGATATGGAGGCACTTTCAAGTCTCATAAAGAAAATGGTGATCGAGACATTAGGGGATTCCAGGGAGGCGCCGAAAATAGAGGAATCTATTACTAGAGCACGGAGGCCTTGGAGGTTCGAGCTGGAGGAATGGGCAGATGACATGGATGATTTTAGTTCCGAAAAAGAGCAAAATTACAATCCGGGCAGAGGTCGGTATGAAAATAGGATTGATAGGAGACGGGAGGATGGAAATTTGAGTAACATCAAAATACAAATCCCATCGTTCCAGGGAAATAGTGATCCGGACGCCTATCTGGATTGGGAGAGAAAAATCGAGAATATATTTGATTGCCAAAATTATTCCGAACTGAAAAAGGTGAAATAGGCATCAACTGAGTTCTCGGATTACGCAAGTATTTAGTGGGATCAATTGATGGTCTCGAGGAGGAGGAGCGGCGAGTGGCCCGTTTCCACATGGGAGGAGATGAGAAGCTTGATGCAACATCATTTTGTACCAAATCATTATTGCAGGCGTCTATCAAAGGTTGCGAGAGGTTGATCCAAGGGTCGAAAAGCGTGGAGGATTACTATAAGGATATGGAGATATTGATGGCACGGGCTAATATAGAGGAGGACCAGGAGGTTACGATGCCGAGGTTCATTGCCGGATTAAATACTCCCATAGCAGATGCCGTTGTCTTACATTATTGTGTTGATCCGAAGGATATGGTACACATGGTGGTGAAAGTTGAGCAAAGAACTCAAGAGGAGGGATTTCAGCCGACAGGCACCGAGTTCGAACTCCGCTGCTTGGAAGTCAAACACTAACAAAAAAGAGGAGCAGAGTTCGAAAATAGCAAAGCAAAGGGGGAAGGCAACCTAGCCTAAACCCGTAGGTAAATTCGAACCCTCTATTACTCGAACGAGGGACATTAAATGCTTTAAGTGTCATGGGCTTGGGCATATTGCTGGTCAATGTCCAAATAAAAGGGTGTTGGTGTTGCGTGATAATGCGGATTTGGAGTTGGAAAGTGAGGGAGAGCCGGATTATAGTGATATGCCAGAGTTGGAGGATATTCCGGAGGTTCTAGGGGAAAGGCATTATACTTAAGGTATGTTTGTTTTGCATCCCCCAATCACCCATTTCTCCCAATCACTTCCCCCAATCACCAACCAAACATACATTACGCTTCCCGATGCATTTCTCTACTAATACACACATTTTCCAATACATCACATCAAACCCCATTTCCCCAATCACTTCCCAGAAACTCCCTCCAATCACTCCCAATCACTAAACAAACATACCCTTAGTGTCCCGGAGAGTGCTGAGTATTCAGCCTAAGTCAGATGAGGGAGTCCAGTGAGAAAACATCTTTCATTCAAGGTGTTTTGTCGGTGGAAAGGTGTTTACTGTTATTATAGACGGTGGGATTTACACTAATGTAGCTAGCACGAGGTTGGTAGAGAGGTTGGAGATTCCAACGAATAAACACCCACAACCATATAAATTGCAGTGGTTGAGTGATTGTGGGGAGATGTGAATCAGTAGGCAGGCGAAAGTAGCGTTCCAAATAGGGGGATACAAGGATGAGGTGTTGTGTGATGTTGTGCCGATGCAGGCGGGGAACATCATGTTGGGTAGACCATGGCAGTTTGATAGGAGGGTACAACATGACGGTTACACCAACCAGTATACTCTTGTTCATAATCAAAAATGTTTTGTGCTTATTCCTTTGACTCTGAAAGAAATCTATGAGGATCAAATAAAATCAAGAGTAGGAGAGGCAAAACAAAAAGATAGTTCGGCTAGTGAGAATAAAAATCAAAATAAAGCCGAGAAAAAGGAGAGTTTGAGGGAAGACAAGAGTGAGGGTCCGGCTAAGGGTATAAGTGAGGTTCGAGAGATAGCCGTGATAAAGGATAGTAACATTAATGAGAGGGCCGAAAAACAAAAAGGGGGAATGAATGGCCTTGAGGTAAGAAACAAGGGAAAAATAAAATTAATGGCAAAAATGAGTAATCTTAGGAAAGCCTTCATGAGTGGTTGTTCGATGATACTCTTGCTTTACAAGGGCACTTATTTATCTACTGACATTCTTAACCCCAATTTTCCTAGTTACATCTTGGTTTTGTTGCAAGAATTCGAGGATGTATTTCCAGATGAGATGCTGGATGGGTTACCGCCTATTCGAGGGATTGAGCACTAGATTGATTTCATTCTGGGGGCATCACTGCCAAATCGACTGGCGTACAGGACCAATCCAGAAGAAATCAAGGAATTGCAGCTGCAGGTTGACAAATTGTTAAGTAAGAAACTCATTTGGGAGAGCATGAGTCCATGTGCGGTTCCAGTGTTACTAGTTCCAAAGAAATATGGGTTGTGGAGAATGTGTGTGGATTTTCGGGCTATCAAGAACATCACTATTAAGTACCGACACCCCATACCTCGCTTGGATGATATGTTGGATGAGCTCCATAGGTCTAGCATCTTCTCCAATATAGATTTAAGGAGTGGGTACCATCAGATTTGGATACAGGAAGGGGATGAGTGGAAAGCGGCTTTTAAGACTAAACATGATTTGTATGAGTGGTTAGTTATGTCGTTTGGGCTAACTAATGCGCCTCGCACGTTTAAGAGATTATGAACCATGTTTTGAGGGCTTTTATTGGGAAGTTTGTCGTGGTTTACTTCGATAATATCCTCATTTATAGTAAATCATTGTACGAACACTTGGATCACTTGCATGCTGTCTTAAAAGTGTTAAGAAAGAGCAACTATATGAAAACATCAAGAAGTGCACATTTTGTTCCGAGCAATTGATATTCTTGGGGTTTGTAGTGAGCTCGAGGAGAATCACAGTAGACAAGGAGAAAATTAGGGCTATTCAGGACTGACCTAAGCCCTCGTCGGCCAGTCAAGTGCATAGCTTCCACGGGCTTGCGAGTTTTTATCAGAGATTTGTACGAGATTTTAGCACTATCGCAACACTATTGATGGAGTCGATTTAAAAAAGTGTTGCGTTTCAGGGGGTGAAGCCCAAGATAAGGCATTCGAGTTGCTAAAAGAAAGGTTAACACATGCTCTTTTGCTAGCATTGCCGGATTTTACCAAGGTTTTCATGATCGAGTGTGATGCGTCGGGAGTTGGTATTGGAGTTGTTTTGATGCAAGAGGGGCGACTGATCGCGTTCTTTAGCGATAAATTGAGCGGGGCGGCTTTGAACTATCCGACGTATGACAAGGAGTTGTATGCTTTAGTCTGGGCCTTGAAAACGTGGCAGCACTATTTGTGGCCGAAGGAATTCATAATTCACACAGATCATGAGCCACTAAAGTATATTAAGGGGTAGCAAAAGTTGAACAAGCGAAACGCGTGATGGCTTGAGTTCATCGAGATGTTTCCTTACATCATCCGGTACAAGCAAGGTAAGACTAATGTTGTAGCAGATGCACTATCTCGGAGGTACACTCTTATCTCTACTTTAGATGCTAAAATCCTAGGGTTTGAACATATTAAAGAGTTGTACTTGCATGATCTTGATTTTGCTGAGTCGTTTGTTGCATGCGAAAAGGGGACGGAGGGCAAATTTTATCAAGCACGATGGTTTTCTATTTTGGGAGGATAAATTGTGCATTCATGAGTGTTCATTAAGGGACTTGCTAGTGAGAGAATCACATGGTGGGGGTCTTATGGGACGTTTTGGGGTAGCCAAAACATTAGCGGTCTTGCAAGAGCATTTTTATTGGCCACATATGAAGCGTGATGTGGAGCGTATTTGCACTAAATGTGTTACTTTTGAATATAGAGATTAGATGCTTACCGGACTCTAATGTAACACAAAGATCAATTGGACTTTTAATGCTTGTAATGTGGGCTTAGGGTAAGGTAGGAAAATATGGGATTAAGTGGCTCAAATCACCCAAACACACAATTAACACTTTGAATTATCAATAAGCAACTACCCTTCACTTTTTTACATCCCCAATGTTAATGAACCTTCAATCTGCTAATTTTTCTCATTATTTTTTTTTTTGGAACCCCCAAACTTATTATTTTGCATACATGGGGTTTCATATGTTCTTTTCTCGGGCAACTTCATTCAATTAAATACATACCCTTCTCATCATACCCTCCTCAACCTTCAACATTTTCTATACTTTGTGTGTATGAGTGATGGGTAATAAGGATTTTCAAATTTAGACTCTGGGTATTAGATTGGTTGCCAAAGAAACGGGTTTATACGGCTCAAAGGGGGACACTAGGGAAAATAAAATACAAAGGTAGGCATTTTACGCTCTGGCTTGTTCAAAGATGGCCTAAATCACTTCCTTAATGTTACTTCACCTAGGATTTTGCCTCGACTATGGATCAGACAAGTTCTAGAATCCGGTGGGATCATACAAGAAACACTCAATCGCATAAATCATCCCCAAATAAATCAACAGAGTTAAGCACATAGATGGAATTAATGGAAAGAAAAATAAATCACAGTTCAAACACGTGCTCCCATGACCGTTCAACTCATATTAAACAAATTCACTTAGTCATGCAGTTTCACAGTTTTACAGACGGCTCGACTCGACTCTAGACTTTTTTTTTCATTTTTTTTTGACTCAAGACTCGACTCGACGAATAAAAATAGACTACACCCCCCCAAACTTAAAACGACATTGTCCCCAATGGAAAGGTGGGAAAAAGGACTTTCCTGGTAGCCAAGTAGCGAAGGATCCTTAAGTCATCTGGTACTACTACGTGTATGGGTGTTGTATGCCTCCGAGGTGTGGTCTTGTTCTTCCCCTTCGCCTTGTCCCGGGCCCTCTTTGGTTTCGCATCTTTGTAACCTAGCAAGGTTAACATGAAAACAAAACTCGTGGAACCAAGGACTTCAGTTATGGGTGAGAAATCGAAAATCAAAGTACGTACATAATGCACCCAAGTGAGAAATATAGTGCCATGTCAAGAAGATAAGCAAAGATATACAAGATAGCACTAAACAATGTGAAACTGTCATTGGGGCATTTAATCAAAAACCTCATATGCATGAATTTGGGAAAAGATGGTAAATGCAATGGATAGCTGAATTCAATCCCAGAATTCAACACCAAGCCTAAGTCTAGCATGATCAACTAATCCACAATCCACAAATCAACATCAATTATCCTAGCACTACTACAATTCAATCACACAAAAATCACAAGATGGGGAAAACCATGGGGTGGGGTTTGGAAGTTGCAAACTTACCAAATAATGAGTGGAGGAGATGAAGATGGTGTGTGTGGTGGTAGAGTTCTCCTTTGTGAAGATGGAGTGAGATATGTGGGAGTTGCACAAATAAAAGGGGTGGGGTGTGATGCAACTAACTACTCCTAAGAATGCAAAAAATTCAGAAAAAACAAAAGCAACTACTAAACTATATTAATACTACGAAAGCAATAAAAGGGGCTTGGGTTGCCTCTCAAGAAGCGCTAAGTTTGATCTTGTCTTGAAAGACTTTGTCAGATTATCCTCAAGTTGGGGCTCCAATAGGCATGTTATCCACATTTCCCTTAGAAACTTCCCAATCTCCAATGTCTTCAGCTATATTCCCAACCATCTGCTTACCATCATTTGATTCAAATTTTGCTTTGTTGGTTGGATGGATGGTGAATACGACTTTCTCCCCGATTTACCCACGGAGTTAGCTCCCCCGTTTCTACATCGATCAAAGCCCGTGCTGTAGCTAAAAATGGCCGCCCAAAGATTATAGGTATTTTCTTATCCTCGTTCACGTCCAACACTACAAAATCCACAAGAAAAACAAATTTGTCAGTTCTTACCAGCACATCTTCAAGGATTCCCATAGATAGGCGATGGATCGATCAGCAAACTGCAACGTGATGTTGGACGGTTTCACCTCCCCGAGCCCAAGCTTCGTCACATCATGGAGAGATATAAGATTCACACTGGACCCAAGATCACAAAGTGGCTTTTCAAAGAAAACTCCTCCAATAGTACAAGGAATAGTAAAACTCCATGGATCCTTCATTTTCTGAGGTAGTTTACTCTGGACTATTGCACTACATTCCTGTGTCAAATAGATAGTCTCAAACTCTTCCAACTTCATTTTCTTGGATTCCACTGGTTTCGCATTAATAGGCGATTCTTCGAGGGCATGCTGAATGTTTGCTTCCTTTTTCATGTAAACTGCATTGCAGTGCTCTCTTGGATTAGCTTCTGTATCAATTGGGAACTTTCCCTTCTGCTGCAATGAATTCACTGCTGTAGCCAACTGACCCATTTGTGTCTCAATCGACACAATATGTGTCTCCATTGTGCTATTCATCCGATTCCTGGTCTCTTCGATGAATGAGCCGAGTATCTCCTCTAGCGACTACTTCTTTCCACCTCCGAGTGCATTGGAGCTGGATGGGTTGGAATAACCCGGAGGTGGGTTCAATACATTCATGTTGTTGCTATAAGAGAGATTCTCATGATTGCGAAGTCCTCGGTGATAGTGAGTTGGTAATGAATTACCCCTGTTATTAAAATCCCGGTTATTCACATAATTGACTTGATCGGCCTCATGAGTGGCGGCTGCGTGAACGGCTGTGGGTGGGAGTGCGGCTTGCTGTGGTGTGCCGCCGGTATTCATGATTGCTAATTGCTTCGTCATACTCGAGATTTGAGCTGCCAAAGCTGACATTGTATCAAGCTCAAGAACACCGACAACTGGCTTTGGCGCTGACCTCTCGGAGGGTCATTGATAGTTGTTTGTGGCCATTTCTTCAAGTAGAAGTAAAGCCTCAGTCAGAGTTTTAGCCGTCAATGTACCTCCTGATGCCGCATCTAGTATTGTCCTCGTATGCCCATTGTAAAAATCTTGAACCCTCCGCACCGTCTGCATAGCCATGCCGTGGGCATCTTCGCACAGATCTTTAAATCGCTCCCAAGCTTCATATAACGGCTCAAAATCAATCATTTGGAATTGGGTAATCTCGCTCTTGATTGGAGTGTCTTTGCGGGAGGGAGGAATTTTGCTAAGAATTTTTGAGTCGATCATCCTACTGTAATACTCCCAGGGGCGAACGTCTCGTAACCACTTTGCCTGGCCTTATCCCGAGTGAAAACGGGAAAAGCCTCAATCTAATGGCCTCATCAGTCACACCATTCATCTTGATGGTGTCGCAAATTTCAAGAACGTGGCGGATGTGTATTTGGATCATCATCCATGGACTCCCCAAACCGATTCTCGCTGAACCATGCTTATGAGGCCCGATTTCAATTCAAACTATTCGCATTTATGGGTTGGCGCACAATTACAGAGTAATTCTGGTTCACGGTCGGCAGAAAGTAATCTCGGATTGCCCTTTCTGGTACCTCAGGCTGTGGTGGCACGTTCACGACCCGATTTTTATTATTCTCATTGTCTTCGTCTTCTGCCATTACTCGATTCTCTGCTGGCTTTGCTACTATGATTGCTCAAAGTGTCTTTTCGATCTCTGGATCAAAAGGAAGCAAATTAATTTCTTTGGAATCTCGCATAAACAGAAAAGTCAAATGAGAAAAATGAAATTATAATTCCTACACTAGTCTAGATTAGGATTAAGACTACGTGGTAATAGTATTAGTTTAAAATAGGACAAAACAATCCCCAACAACGGTGCCAAAAACTTGATCGTGAAATTCTTACCGCAAGCGTATGGTGTCAAGTTTTAGTATAGTTTTGAAAGTGGGGTTATCATCTCCACAGGGATTGTTATCAAATTTTATACTAAGTACTATAATTAAAATAGCTTAACTCTATCCAGAAATCGAAAAGAGATGGATTGTTGTTAAACTAAAAAGAAAACTAAAATTAACTAACAATTTGGTTCAGACAAATAATCAAACACTTAAGAAATGAATTCTAGAGGGTTGATTTCACCTAGTTATCCCCTATGTTCTCAATCCAGTTCATTAATCACAAGTTATTAATCTATAAGCCAATATTCCTACCGATTATCACTTCCTCTCTTGAGTGCCAAGTGATTCTAGGTTCCAATTTCTGATTTCGATATCTCTATAAAAATCATAATACGCTCAATGAATATTCTATCACAGGCTTCAAAAGATTCATAAACCTTTTGGTTCTATGAAACCCTAGGTTGTGCTATTATATGGCCAGGCGTTCAATTACCTCTCTCGAGTGTCAAATCAAACACGCCAAACAATCTAAACTATTGATCAGATAATTCAGATGCAATCAAATCAAATAGCACAAATAGATTAATAAACATGCAAAATTCATAAACTGGAAATCAAAACATAAGTTCAAATGTATGTTACATCAATCCCCTAGAAAGATAGGTTTAGCTCATATTGGATGTACAAAAACCCATGAAGAAATAATTATATATCTCAAGAATCGACAAAGAAAAGCAAAGAATTCTCTCTGTGTCCAGATGAGAAGTGCCTCCAATCGCCATCCCGAACCCTAGCTCTAAGTCTTTTGTCTTGCTTTGTGCTCAAATTAATGTCCGAACCCTATCCCGTACGCCTCCGTGGTGTATTTATAAGTCGACGCCCTCGAAAATCCATCAAAAGGCCAAAGAAATAAAAGGCCCGCGTTCAGCCCTGTTTCAGCATGATCGCACGCTGCACCGCTGGGAATGGCACGCTGCAGCTCGCCTATCGTGGGTCCTCTTTCACCGCTGGTCGGGCGCCTGAGCCCTTGGCTCGCTGCATCGTAGCGCCGCCAAGATCGTCTCTTCTTTTTGCTTATTTCAGTTGCACGGTGCAGCCCTTGGTATGAGCCGCAGCTTATTGTTTCTCTCTTGCTATATATTTGGGCACTGCATCCCTTGCTTTTGGGCGTTGTAGTGCCCACCCCCGTCATGCTACTGTACCAATTTCAACCCCCGCGCTGCGGCGCGGGGGTTTTGGCGCTACGACGCTCGATCTTACTCGATAATTTTCTATTTTTCTGCTTCTAAAATGCCATCTTCACCATCTAAACACGTTTTTCATCGTTCTTAATCGATTTTGGCATCCAAGACTGTCCCGACTCTCAAACGACAACTAATTACATGAGTTCAACTCAAACGACACTAAAAATACCCGAAAACAATGCAAATTCCTAGTCTAGAATACTCAATACATTGGTATAAAACCATCTTAACAGTAGAAAATCTAAATCCTGAGTTCTAAACCAGGGTCTTTACAAGTCCTTACCCATTCCGACAACACCTTGGATTGATATTTCTATGGACTTTGTTTTAGGACTTCCGAGAACTAAACATGGGTCCGATTCTATATTTGTTGTCGTAGATCACCTTTCAAAGATGGCACATTTTATTCCTAGTCATAAAACAGATAATGCATCTCGATTCCGACTTGTTCTTTGCGTGTTATGAGACCGCATGGTATGCCTAGAACCATTATTTGAGATAGAGATGTTAAGTTCTTAAGTTACTTTTGGAAGACCTTGTGGGGAAAACTTGGAACTAAATTGTTATTTTCTACTATCTGTCATTCCCAAACAGACGGTCAAACTGAAGTAGCAAATAGAACTTTGTCCATGTTGTTAATGCTATCATTAAAAACAATATTAAAACGTGGGAAGAGTGTTTACCACATGTTGAGCTTGCTTATAATCGTGCTATTCATTCTGCATCGAAGTTTTCACCATTTGAACTTGTTTATGGTTTTAATTTGCTAACCCCATTGGATTTATCACCTTTACCTATTTCTGAGCATGTTAACTTAGATGAGCAGAAGAAAGTTGATTTTGTTAAACAATGACATGAGAAAGCAAGACTCAATATTGAATGACGAACAGAGTAGTACACGGCGCAGGCTAACAAGCATCATAAGAAGATGGTGTTTGAGATGGGTGATTGGGTTTGGGTACATATGCACCCCGAACGATTCTTGGCCCATCGAAAGTCCAAGCTGCAGCCATGGGGAAATGGTCCATTTCGAATTCTTGAGCGAATCAATGATAATGCTCACAAGATTGACTTGTCCGACAATTATGGGATTAGTGCTTCTTTCAATGTTGTTGATCTTAGTTCATTTGATGTCATTTTGGATTTGAGGACAAATCCTTCTAAAGAGAAGGGAAATGATGAGAATATATGGACGAAAGACCATGTGATGGTGCCAGTTGGTCTGGTGACAAGAGCTCGAGCAAGAAAGTTCAAGGATGCGCTCAATGGGTTGATTCAAGTCACTCAAAAGGAGACCGAGAGTGCATTGCCGATGGAGGAAGATGTTCGGGTGGTCCAGTTGATTCACCTCATTAACATTTAAGAGTCCACCTCAGACTGAGCAAGTGTAGAATGCCAAGGATACAAGTCACTTTGCGTCTTGAAGACATTGTAATCAAGTTCTCATTCGTGTCTTTTATTCATCTATCTTAGTTAGTCGTAATTTTGATTTGTTTGAGTCGTTTTGATGTGTTCGGATTAATGCACGACCAGACGCACGCCCATTCGTGCGCCCGTGCATTGTTGCGCACGAGATCGAGAGCGTTCGACTTGACGCACGGCCCATGCGTGTGCCCATGCGATGTGGCAAACTTACGACTTGATGCACATTCTGACTTACAGCCCGCGCGTGTGCCCGTGCGTCCGCCTGGGATTTTGAGTTTTTGTTCACTTTTTGTTTCCTTTTCAGTTTTGAGTTGTTTCCTAGTAGGGTTAGGTTTTGGGCCCTATATAAGGGTGAAGACTTATTCTTTTCATCAGTTATCAATTGAATTAGAATTTAACTCTCAAATTGAGAGTTTTTCTAAGTGTTTCAAGATTTACGTTTCTTGTTTCAATTATTGACTTATCAGGCATAATCAATAATTGCTTGTGGCGTCTTCGCATGCCGAGGTTCTTGCTTTGCTAAGCAACAGGTCGAGGTTTTCACCAATTTTAACCGAACTAGTGAAGATCTTGGGTTAACAACATATTGTTGTTGGATCGTATGCACAGTTGTTGCTACAGTTCACATCAGGTTGTGCCCTAGAAGTTTGTTGATTGCTTCCTGCAGTATGCTGCTTCTTGGTTGTTTGACATAATTCCAAACCTTTCTCCCAGTACAAATCCCATGCCCCCTTCAGAGTAATTCCCTTGAAAAATCCTTCAAATTTAAGAGTATGGAATTCCTCTAATGATCTTGGTCCAGATCCTATATCAGGAGCACGAGTAAGCTCGAGGGAGCTTCACTACTGAAGAGTGTTTGAGTAACCCAGATGGGGGACCAACGAACTTGGCTTTTAAACTGTCTATGCGACCTTGTTGACTTTCATCTACTTTGGCTAAGCTAGCTTCAATGGCTTCTCGAGTCTTCTTGAAAGCTAACTCAGCTTTCTCTTCAGTTGATAAGTCCTGCGGCAGTTGACTCAGGAGTGAGCTGGTGGATGAGCCTTGTTGGGGTTTTGCAAGCACGATTTCAGAGGGGGCTTTTTTAATATCACTTTCTTCCCCCTTACTTGCTTCACCTTTGATTAATCCTTCATTTCCCCCCCTTTTGGCATCATCATCACTAGGGAGAGTTGGCTATATGGATTTTCACAGGATAATATCCAGCATTTCATGAGTATTGGAATGTGCTGCTCTGTGTTCTGATATTAGTGTGTTCATCTCAGCAACTGTTGGGAAAATTTTTGTATAGATTTCGATGATACCATGTAAAAATTAGATTAGGAATTTGGCACCCCACTTTCTATGTAATTCAACTACTAATAGATATGGTTGTATGAGCTGAGTTGAAGTCAGCTAAGTTGAAGATTACAAGACTTGACTGAAAAATTGAAGTAAAGAACCAGCTGTGTGTCAGAGAAGTAAAGTGAAGTGAAGACTCAGTTAAGTAACAAAAAAGCTATCTCAGTCAGCTGACTGACAGCTAAGTCATTCCAAAATGATTGGAATCGAATGTCAAAGGGTATGCAGCAAACCATACTGGAAATAGGCATGTGTCAGGCTGCCAGCAATAAAGTTTTTTTGCTGAAAGAGTGCAAAAAGCAAGGAACTAATGTGATGTTCCTGAAAACCTGTAGAGATTAAGGAAAGGCTGCAGAGCAATTAATTCATATATGGTACGATCTACATAAATGCTGCAAGACAGGACAAGCCAACAACCTACGAATGTGATTTGAAAATAATGTCTATCTCTTCAACAGACATATTTTCAAATGTGCACTATAAAAGGCTAAGGAAGCAAGTGAGAGAAGGTTACCGAGTTTAACACAAGCATACAAGCAATCGAGCAATAACCTGCAAACATCTCTCAAGCTTTACAAAGAAATCCTCAAGCCTAACTTTGAAGAAAATTAATCCAACACACTTAGGGATGGCAATTTCCTCCGAACCCAACGGAGGATCTGATACCCGACCCCAACAAAAAAGGGTATGGAGGGTAGTTTTGTACCCGATTAAATAAATGGGTATGTGAGTATGGGTATTTTCGGGTAGGGGTATGGAGGTGGGTCTAGGTACATCCTACCCATACCCTACCCGATACCTGATTAAATAATAATATTATATATAGATAATATCTATATATAATTTATTTATAATATTTTACATATTTGTTTTTATTTATACAACTCTATTTATTTATATTTTAAAAAAAAGGATTTTTTTCCCCAAGTCCCAACCAAAATCTACTAACCCACTTATTTAGTTTGCTAATTCTTATCTTTATTCTTTTTTCCTAATTGTTTCCTTAGGAATTTAGTAAATATCTATATCTTTATTTAAATAACTTGAATTTCACTTGAAAAAAGAAATAACTTAAATTTGAAAAAATACAATTGTAAGTTCCTACCCGAATCCTACCCATTGCCATCCCTAAACACACTCAATGAAGGAAAGACTACTTCATCAGTTGAAGAGGAAAAATTGTTTTCAAGAACAAAAGGGTCTACTCTCCAATGTTGAAGGAGAAGTAGTGAGGTTCCAGATCGAACTGGTGCTTTGAACCTGTTGGAGGGCTCAGTGATCAAGTCCAAGGTTTTGAAGGAGGCTGAAATAACAGGACAATTGTCTTGTGAAGAAGTTGAGTCCTATGAGCAGTAGGTTGTGTGATCAAAGCTGACTCGGATTGTATAACTGCTTTGTAACCAAGTAAACGTTACTTAATGGATTTCTACAATAGTTGGAGAAGAGTGGACTAGTGGAATTATCCCATCCTCAAACCACTATAAAACTACTTGTGTCTATTTACTTTTCAGCATACTTTATTTATTGCTTTATTTTATATCTGCTGATAAGTTAACTTGCTTAAGTCTGCTAATAATAACCATTGCTAAAACAAGTGTTGAAAAACGTGCTTAAAACTCTAAGGGTGAAAAGTTTTCCGTTGGTAAAACCAAATCAACTGTACTTCTAAGTGTTAGCTGAAAACCGCTAGGTTATACTATCAACAGCTCAATCGAGTGTATTGAGTGGGTAACTTTGCTGTATAAGCCAACCTAGCTGTCCCTCAAGGACTTCGCTGATTAGAGGTAACTCTGAAATTATTTAAAAGGACTAAAATCGAAATATTGGTAAGGTTTATTTAAACCCCTCTTCTAAACCTTACACATCACCCCTTGGGACCTACAAGTGGTATAGAGCGGTTGGTTCCTTGAGCCTTCCGCGCTGGTTACTGAACTAGATCTCATTCTTATTCAAAGAATCAACACTTGAGTTTTTAAGGCTTTTTATTTCAAAAGCAAATTTATTATCATGGAAGTAAATCTAACTCGCATTCCAATGTTCACTGTGAAAGAATTTGATGACTAGAAAATACGTATGCAGGCTCATATATCAGCCCTACATGATGAGATGTGGCTCGTGATTGAGCATGGACCACTACAAATCCTAAAGCTTAATACAACTTTAAAAAGGGACACTCATACTGAAGGAGAAGATGCACCACTTGCAGAGCCTAGACTTTCCACGGTGGACAAACCACGTTGTGAATGGACAAACGATGATCGAAAGAGATACAACCTTGACAATGTTGCCAAGGACATACTTTATTAAACTCTTGATAAGGCCATGTTTAATAAAGTTAAATATTGTAAAACGACCAAAGAGATTTGGGAAAAACTTACCTTGATTTGTGAAGGGTCTGACCAAATCAAAGAAAATAAGTTAACTGTTGTTGTCCAAAAGTTTGAAAATATTAAAATGATTTCAGGTAAAACTCTGGATTAGCTGGATGCCAGATTCACAAAGATCACCAATAAGCTCTCAGCTCTAGGGAAGGAATATACACAGAAGGAGATGTGTATGAAAATCCTAAGGTCTCTTCCAGCTGAGTGGGAAATGAAGGTTATGGCCCTAAGACATTCCATGGATCTCACCAGGACATCAAACCATGAATTGTTCTCTGATCTTAAAGCCTATGAGTTTGAGCTGAGAAGGAAAGAACAAGAATATACAGTTGTACCCAAGACATCTGCACTCATGGTTGGTGAAGCAAAGAGAGCTGAATCCCAGGAGGCCATAGACCAAAAAGAGATTGCCCTGATGGTGAAAATATTCAATAAGTTCTTCAATAAGAACTACAAAAGAAATAAGGGTGAATTCAAGAAAACACGCAGCACCCTCCAAAGCAAGGGAGGACCGGCCACCTAAAAGAGATGAACATCAAAGAACTGAGTATCAGAGAGTTGAAAGAGCCGACTTGTAGAGAGATGAGAACATGTGTTGGAATTGCATGCAACCAGAACACTTTGTTGTTGACTGTCTTTATCCACCAGTCAACAAGTACAGAAATGAAGAAGAAAGAAAAGTCTTCAGAGAAAGAATACACGAAAAAAAGAAAGCCATGTTGGCTGCGGAGACTGCTGAAACAGCCAAGTGCAAGGAACCAGCAGAGTCAGATAGTAGTGAAGCTGACTACTCCAGTGATACAGATGAAGAGGCTTTGATATGCCTCATGGCCAAAGAACAAGACTCTAAAGATCAAGAAGAGGAGGTATCTCTAAATTATCTCATACGAATTCAAGTGATAGTGATAGTGACACAAACACTTCATCACCAACATATCTTTATTATTCTATTGGCAAAATGATGAAAGATTTTGAGCTCATAAAAATCTCACACGCACTATTAAATGAGGAAAACAACCAGCTTAAATGCAAAAACTCACAGCTGACTGAGGAGCTGAGTACTCTAAGTCATATAGCTGATGAGAAGACAAAGATAAAGGCTGAAATTGCCAAGATCCAAGAAAACTTAGCTGCTACAGAAAAGAGGGAAAAGAATCTTAAAAATGTGATTGAATCATTTACTAAGGGATCCAAATCATTGGATGAACTTATAATGATTCAAAATGAAAGTGGTGACAAGACAAACATTAGATTTAATTCCATTGTACATGCCCAAGTCCCAAGAGTGGCTATGGAGAAAGGATCCTCAAGCCATGGATGAGTCCAAAGACCCAAAGCACCATATCTTGCACCTACACCCACTGAAAAACAAAATCACAACCATGATGGCCTTGGATATAAGGGAAAAGGCAAGAAGCCGGTGAGTATCTTGTGACAGACAGTATAAACTAAATTCAGAAGACTCCATCAGCATACTCCAAACAGGAAATGCTCTGTAAAATCCAAACAGAGCTACCAAAAACCCCATAAATTTCAGCAAAGAAAATCACATGATAGGAATGGTAGAAACTATCCAAGCCAGACTGATTGAAATAACCAAATGAGATATCAACCAAGACCAATGGGATACAAGCCCAAGTGGCAAAGACCTCACCCTCAGCAAAGGTCATTCCCAAGGCAAAATAGCTATAATCAGAACACATGTGCACCCAAGCATAAAACCCAATATGCATAGAAGTTTTACTATTACCCCAAGAAAGCCAATGCTCAAACACATACATGCATACAGACAAAAGAGACAGTTGTATGATCCTAAAGCCTCCAAGAAATTTGCTAATGTTCATTATGATTATGGAACTGATAGGTGGCAACTTGTTAGGAAATTTATTTATTAGATTTTGATGATACCATGTAAAACTTAGACTAGGAAGTTGACACCCCATTTTCTTTGTAATTCTGTATTGAAATAGATACGACTGGAAGAGCTAAGTGAAGTCAGCCAAGTCAATAATGCAAGAAGTCAACTGCACTAGAGTGAAGACTCTGCTGTGTGTCAGCTGAGTATGGCCATGAAGGAAGACAAGGACTCAACTGAAGGAGAGTCCGCTGAGGAACACCTATGTGAAGTGTCAGTCAAGTCAACTTAAGGATCCAAGTCTATCAGTTGAAGTGATAGTTGAGTCAATCTTATGATTAGAGAAGACTCAAGTTACAAGGGGAAAAGGCAGCAGTCAAGTTGAGACAACTGACATTGATCCGTTGGAAGGAAGTCAAGAATATTACTCGATATAGTAATATGTCAAAGCTGTCAGGTCTTAATGTGTTTGGCCCAGAAATATGCAAAAGGAATAAGCCAATGGGAAACACTGCAACTTGTGTCAGAACTTGTAAAGCTGCAAAGCCATTTAATACGAGGAATGGTCAACATCACAAGTGTTGCAGACTAAGAAAAGACAAGCCAACGAACAAGAAGTGTCATTTGAAATTGGCCTATCTCTTCAATGAGTAGATTTCAAATGAGCACTATAAAAGGTTGAGAAAATATTTGAGAAAAGGTTACCTGAACCTAGCACGAACAAGCATTCATTGAGCAAGCAATTAACCTGCAATATTCTCAAAGCCTATGAAGATATTCCTCAAGCCTAAGACTCGAATAAACTCGATCCAACATACGCTGTGAAAGAGATATAACTTCAACCACTTGAAGAGGAAACATTTGAAGAACAAAAAGGGGTCTACTCTCCAAGTTAAAGGAGTTGTAGAAAGGTTCAAGGTCGACCAAGAGATTCAAGTTTGTTGGAAGGCTGTGTGAATAAATCCAAAGACTTGAAAGTGAGCTGAAGTAGCAAGGCAGCTAGCTTGTGAAGAAGTTGAGTCGCAGGAGAAGCCAACTGTGTGATCAAGGATGTCTCTAGACTGTTCACAACTTTGTAACTTGATTTGTTAGTTAGTGGATTCCTCTAAGAGTTGGAGGAGAGTGGATTAGAGGAATTACCCCATCATCGAACCACTATAAAAATTACTTCTGTCAATTTACTTTCAACACTTACATTCCTACATATTTTATTATATCTGTTGTTAGTTAAATCTGCTATCCAACTGATAAATAACTAGTGCTAAAACAAGTGTTAAAAATAAGCTTAAATCTATCAAAAGGGTGTTAAATCTTCCGCTGTTAAAAACCAAATCAACTAAAGTTAGGTATTAGTTTAAGCAGCCGATTTATACTATCAACAGCTCTATTGAGTCTGTTGAGTGGGTAAATTAGCTGAATATAGCCAACTTAGTTGTCCCCTAAGGACACAACAGATTTGAGTTAACTCTATTGAAAAATCTTAAAAAGACTAAAATCGAAAATTTGGTAAGGTTTATTCAACCCCCCCTCTTCTAAAACTTACACCACACCCCTTGGGACCTACACAACCTCTTAGAGTCAGATCATCTGGCTATAGGTTGGTTGGATCGCTTATAACACTAACCCCCAGGACACAGGCAAGTATAGCTACCTAAAAATTAATTTCCTTGATTCCAGGTTCAAGGAACAGCTGAGTGCCAAGGAACCTGGTACATGGATAGCGGCTATTCCAGACATATGACAGGGAACAAGAAAAATTTTTCAAAGTTCAAGGAAATCAAAGGTGCTAAAGTCATATTTGGAGGAAATGAAGCTCCATGGGAAATCAAAGGCACAGGATCCATCAGGAAGAATGGACTAGAGATCACAGATGTAGCATATGTTGAAGGCTTCATTTCAGTCTGCTTAGCATCAGCCAACTCTGTGACAAAGGTTATATTGTTGGATTCAACATGGGTGTATGCCAAATCAAGGATGCTGAATCAAATGAGATTTTGCTTCAAGGATCAAGGCAGAAGAACATGTATATAGTGGATTCATCAACTATCACACCAAGCACATGTCTGCTAGCAAAGAGTACAACCAAATCAAGTTTGCTGAAGCACAAGAAGCTGAGTCACTTGACTTTCAAGACAATCAACAAGCTTGTAAGGAGTCATCTTGCGTAAGGATTGCCTGACTCAGTGTACAAGAAAGAAAGCATTTGTGATGCATGCCAGATGGGAAGGCAAATCAAGTCATCTTTCAAGGACAAGCCTAGTCCTTCTTCAACCAGCTAGTATCAATGGAAAGAAATACACCTTAGTGGTGGTGGATGATTATTCAAGATACACATGGACTATCTTTATGTGTAAAAAGAAGGAAACCCTACAGAAGCTACCTCAGCTGATGAGAAGAGTTCAAAATGAGAAGAGTCAAACCATTACAAAGATAAGGTCTGATAGGGGAACTCAGTTTGTCAATGGGATTATAACTCAGTATTGCATTGAAAATGGTATTGCTCATGAGTTGTCATTTTGCAAGAACTCCACGTGAGAATGGAGTAATTTGAAAGAAGGAACAGAACTCTAGAAAAGTCGCAAGGACCATGTTATTTCAATTGGACTACCTAAGGGATTTTGGGCTGAAGCCATTAATATTGCTTGCTACACTCAGAATAGGTGTATCATAAAAAGGCAGTTGTCCAAAACCCCTGATGAAATTTCGGCAGGAAGTATGCCAAATGTTGGATATTTTCATATCTTTGGATATTGGATATTTTCATATCTTTGGATGTAAGTGCTTCATTCACAACAATGGCAGGACAACTGGAAAGCTTTTGATGCTAAAGCTGATGAAGGTATCTTTTTGGGATACTCAGCTGAGAGTAAAGCTTACAGAGTGCTGAACAAAAGGACTATGATTACAGAGTAGTCTATCCATGTGGTTTTGATGAGCCCAATATTAGCCAACTCTTCATAAGAGTTCCTATGTTGAAGCAGATGTAAGAGCACTCAACCCTGATAAAGATGAGATAGCTAAATCTCATAGACAGCTGGAAGGTCTACAACTGAATGATGATGAGGAAGTTATTCAAGACAACTTAGCTGCGAGATGACTGAATCCAGCAGACTTGCTCCAACCAGATGTGAGATGGCTGAGAGACCATCCACCTGAGTTAATCATTAGGAATGTTAGAGATTGAGTAAGAACCAGATCCATGACTTAACATGAAGCTATGTTCACTTGTTTCATTTCCCAGATAGAACCTAAAGATGTGTCACAAGCATTGGATGACACAAATTAAATTCTAGCTATGCAGGGAGAGCTGAATCAGTTTGAGAGAAACAAAGTTTGGGAATTAGTTCAAAGGCCTACCCACCAAAATGATGTTGCTACTAAGTGGTATTTAGAAACAAGATGAATGAAGAGGGATCTGTAGTACGAAACAAAGCAAGATTGGTAGCCAAAGGGTATTGCCAATAAGGAGGTATAGATTTTTATGAAACTTTTGCTCATGTTGCTAGATTGGAAGCAATTAGGATGTTTCTTGCTTGTGTTGCACATAAGAACTTCACTGTTTATCAAATGGATGTGAAGAGTCCATTTTTAAATGGACTTTTGGAAGAGGAAGTCTATGTGGAGCAACCTCCAGGTTTTGAGCACAAAACTATTGGAGATAAAGTCTACAAGCCCAAAAAAGCATTGTATGGATTGAAACAAGCACCAAGAGCCTGGTATGACACATTATCTCAGTTTCTTATTGACAATGGAATCACCAAAGGCAAGGTTGATAGAACACTCTTCAGGATTCAAGATGGAGATATTATATTGCTTGTTCGAATTTATGTAGATGACATTATTTTTGGATCCACAAACAAAGAGCTATGTGACAAGTTTTCAAAACTCATGCAAGGAAAGTTTGAAATGAGTATGACGGGATAGCTGACTTTCTTCTTAGGTCTTCAAGTCAAGCAAATGAAGGATGGAACCTTCATAAGTCAAACCAAATATACCAGAGATTTGATGAAGAAATTTGGTATGGAAGAGAGGTCATCAGTGAAGATCCTAATGAATACATCAATCAAGATAGATATGGATGCAGATGGCAAAGTTGTAGATCAAACCAAATATAGAGCACTTATTGGATCATTGCTCTATTTGACAAAGAAGAGGGCGGACATCACCTTTACTGTAGGTGTATGTGCTAGATTTCAATCTGCACCAAGAGAGAGTCACATGACTGCAACCAAGAGAATCCTAAGGTATTTGAAGGGATGCCAAGAAGTTTGCTTATGGTATCCAAAGGATAGATGATTCAAGCTAGTTGGCTGCTCAGACTCAGACTATGTTGGATGTAGAGTAGACAGGAAAAGTACATCAGGTACCTATCAAATACTTGGAAATAAATTAGTTTCTTGGTTCATCAAGAAACAAAATTCAGTAACTACATCCACAAATAAGCAGTCGTAGTGAGGCAGCATTGTTGTGCCCAAGTATTATGAATGAGGCAAATGCTGAGAGACTATGATATAGAAGAAAAAAAGATTCCAATTATGTGTGATAACACAAGTGCTATTTCAATAACCCAAAACACTGTATTGCATTCAAGAACCAAGCACATTGATGTCCGATATCATTTTATAAGAGATCATGTGGACAAATAGTTAGCTCATATATTCACTAAGCCTTTTCGTGAATCAAGGTTTAAAGAGCTTCAAAATGAGCTAGGATTGATTGAGCTGAGTTAGGAGGCTTAGAAGACTCAATCAACAGAGTCAAAGATGAAAGAATTGGAAATCATCAAAGTTTCATTTCTCAGCCAAGTTAGTCAACTATATCGAGTTACCTGGACAGTCGAGTGATCATTATGTGAAGACAGAAGCAGAGTTAAGTGACTTTTGGAAGATAACTGAATCATTTATGAGCTAAGTGACAAAACACAGTCGTTTTATACGAGCGGGAATGTTTTAGGCATGACATCAGCAGTAATTATGGTGTCCGTAAAATGCCTGTACCCGTTTAGACTATGATTGGATATAAATATTGTTGCATTTAATGCGGGGAAATTAATGCGGTTTCAAGACTTAATCTCAACCGTTGATCATGATCGACCTTTTTGAATTCCAAAAATCGTCCTCCACATCTCATATATACTCAAAATCACTTTCTCTCTCCTCACATTACATTCATCTCTCTCAAGCAAGTTCGAAACTTTCTCTGCAAACCAAAGCAAAACCCTAGTTTTTATTCCATTCAATGTTCAAGTTTCCAAGTTCCAATCTCAGAAATGGCTCCCTCCTATGATTTCATGAAGATAGCTGAGAAGATCCACTCTGGTTCGACAGTGGATTTCGAAGGTTTGGTGAAGCAAGGTGTTGACAAGGCCCTTGCTAGGAAGATTGCTGTAAAGTTGGAGAAATCGGGGCTGAAGGAGTTTCTCTCCATAGAATACCCGCACACCTATCTGGAAAAGATGGTGATGTTCTATGTGAACGCTGAAGTTCATGATGGTGAAATCCATTCTTCCGTCCACAACATCGAAATCAAGATTACTATTGTGGACTTGCTAATAATCATCATCTTCCTCTACAGGTTGTAGGAGATCACGAAAAAGACATCAACCTAGTTGTGGCATGGAAGGAGATTGCCAAGCGAGTCTATTGCTAAGGCGTGTTTACGACCAAGAAATCTCTAATCAAGGATGACTATCACAAGCTAATGGATGTCATTGCGAAATGCTTTGAGGTGAAGTTTGGCACTTTCAATCAGTTGTCAAGGACTAAGCTGACTGGCATGGCTGACATATTGGAGGATAAAAAGGTGAATTGGGCTGAGTTCATCTTCAGCAGAATCTGCCAGAACGTGATTAACAAGCCCATAAATGATGCTGGTATGTTTGTTAGCTCGCTGGGATATGGCCTGGTGATTGGCCATTTGATGGAGGTGAAGCACATTCCTCTAAGGAATGGGAAACCCTTCCACGTGAACAAGAAAATGCTCAAGGTGAACCTCTCACTTGCTCAGAGGCAAGCCCATGCAAGAAGAGCTGAGACCAGTGAAGGTGAGTAAGTTGATCCTGTCCCCGAGGACACAATTGCAACTGTTAAGGCTAAATCCCCAAAGCCTGTGCAGAAAAAGAAGAAGAAATCCCCTGCAGCAAAGCCTGCCCCTACCCCTACAGCCATCGAAGACTCTGCACTTGCCCCAGTGGCCGAGACTGAGAACGATTCCCTTGCACCTGCTCCAGTCATAAAGAAGAAACGCTTAGTTGTGCCCCAAAAGCCAGCTGCAGCTAAGAAGATAAAGATGGAGGAGCCAACTGCCATTGAAGAAAAAGAAGAAGAGGAAGATATTCCTCTTGTCCGAACAAAGAGAAGGCGATTGGTGAAACAATCTGCCCTGATAAAGCCAGCCAAGTCAGGGTACATAAGTTGTGAAGGAGACTGCTGAAGATGAGTAGCAGTCTAAGCAAGCAAAAGGTGGTGAGGAGACCGCAGCTGAAGTAGAAGAGACTGCTGGTGGAGATCAGCAGATTGTTGTTGAAATAACTAATCGGGAGACAGCTAAGGAAAAAGAAATTAAGACGGCTAACCAGTTTGAGAAGTTAGCTATTCGCTCCCCTCAAACCGATGCCAGATCAACTGAGGAGGAAAGGGCTCCTCTCATGCCTAATGTTGAAGATGAGGACAATGATGATGTGCTTGTGCTATCTCCAGCGTATCCGGATGTACAGGAGAGGCTAGAACATATGGAGAAATTGGAAGTTGAGTTATGCCAGAGGTCAATTCCAACACTCGGAGTTCATAGATGAGGAAGAAGAACTCCTGAGTTTCCTAGGGTATATTCTTATCCGTTATGTACTGGACCCAGATTTCTGCACAACCATCCTCTTTGAAAAGAAGGATGAGGAGAAGCGCAAGGCAAAGGCTAAGGCAGTTGAGGAATCAAAGAAACATCAACCCTGCCTCTTTGAAGGAGTGCCTAAAAGTTCTTTCGTGCCAGCCAGCAGCAGCAATGACGAGATGGACCCTGCTGATTCAGTAGAGAAGGCTGAGATACAGCAAGCACTAAAAGAATCCAAAGAGCTGCACTAGCAAAGATTGCAAATGGGCCAAGGAGAGTCCTCTTCAATAATGATCTCCCCTAGCCCAGACATTATGGAAATGGTGAGGATGATTGATGCCACCACTTCCCCAGTGCACTCGGAGGATGAAAATACCAGGAGAAATGGAGATGAAGCTAATGATGGAGTAGAAGAGGGCACCTTAGCCAAGCCTATCCCTGATGAAGATATTAAGGCACATGCCCTATCGGCTACTCACTCAAAAGAAAAAGAAGTCGAGTCTCAGGTTTTGAGTGACCCCACCGCTCGAGACTCAGTTGGTGTGCCAAATGAGGGGGAAACTCAAACCACCACAGCCGAGTCAGAAGAAGCTATGGGAGACAACACCCAAGAGAAGTTTGGAGGCGAAGGTGAAACTATCAATGTACAACAGGATGGGTTTAACGAGGCTCAGATGGATTCGACTGTCCAGCTGAAATCCCAGCTGCCATGTAGGCAGATGAAGCTGCTGATGCAGCTAAGGCAAATGATAGAAGTGAAGCCATGGGAATTGAGACTCTTGGCTCTGAAAGTGCAATCCTAGGAGTTAAGACTCCAAAGGATGCCACTGAAGACCCTAAAGCAGCTGAGTCTGCTAAAGGGATAACTATAGAAGACCATGCTGCAGTTGAGACTGCAAAGGGATGGGTCAAGGCCCATCAGCGATTGAGACTGCTGAGGGCATAAAAGGCCCAGAGGAGGTTGAGACTTCCTTGGGTAAGCGAGGCGAAGAAAATGTGCCAGACCCTCAGGAAGAATTTATGGAAGAAGAAGAGATAAGTGCTCTCCATGACTCTTAAGAACATGTTGATGTAGAGTTCTCGGGAACAGACGATGAAGCTGAGTCCAGTCCCACTGAAAAATCAACAGAGGACAAAGCTGCTGAGGAGGCCCTGGCAAAGAGGAGGCAAGCTAGTGAGAAAGCTACTCATATCAACTTTACATTGGTTGATGGCCCACCTCCTATGGTACCATCACATTCCCATGACGCTGATAAGTCAGCTGAGGAACCATCCACTCAATAGGAAGAATCTACTGATGCCAATGAAGCTATGAAGACAGTTGAGGGTCAGTCAGCTCTGCAGGCTAACACAACTGCACAAGATGCCGATGACGCTGAGACAGCCGAGAAACAATGAGCTGAAGAAATTTTGAAGAAAATGGTAAGGCTCCAGAAGCAGAAGTAGTGGAGATACCTATTTTTCCAAGGATTCATTCGCTGATTATTTCCCTTACGAGGCTCATGTACCCTTGGAAGCAGAGTCAGGTGCTGAAAGTGCTAAGTAGCATGTCCAAGTCCCAGCTGAAGAACTTGGAACTCTTGCTGATAACACAATGGTGTCGATTGGTTTCGATTTTGATGTTGTGTGGCCTGAAGAGCACTCTGCTGATGCAGCCGACTTCTGAAAAGCTTTCAAGGCCATATGTAATGAAACAGAGAACATGGAACGAGGATTCACAACGCTTAACTAATGGCTAGACAATAGAGATGCCAACATCATAGGAGATATCCGAGGCACAACCTTGAGAACTAGGGAATGAATAGGACAGACAAAAGCACTAAGACTGTATGATCAAAGCTGACTCAGACTGTATAACTGCTTTGTAACCAAGTCAATGTTACTTAGTGGATTCCTCCAGGAGTTGGAGAAGAGTGGACTAGAGGAATTACCCCATCCTCGAACCACTATTTACTTTTCAGCATACATTATTTCTTGCTTTATTTTATATTTGCTGATAAATTAACTTGCTTAAGTCTGCTGATAATAGCCATTGCTAAAACAAGTGTTAAAAAACGTGCTTAAAACTATAAGGTGAAAAGTATTCCGCTGGTAAAACCAAATCAATTGTACTTCTGAGTGCTAGCTGAAAATAGTTAAGTTATACTATCAACAGCTCAGTCGAGTCTGTTGAGTTGGTATTTTTGCTGTATAAGCCAACCTAGTTGTCCCTCAAGGACTTAGCTGATTTGAGCTAACTCTGAAATTATTTAAAAGGACTAAAATCGAAAAGTTGGTAAGGTTTATTCAACCCCCTCTCTAATCCTTACACGTCACCCATTGGGACCTACATCAGCCATTATCTTCATCTCTGCATTCATCACCATCATCTCGGTGCGCGTGTTGGCTTCAGTTTTCAGAAGGTCTTGCTTATGTTGAGCTTTCAGCAACTCCATATCGGTTTTGTATGACTGGTCCATCCGGAAAATGTGATCCCTCTGCCTCTGTTGAAACATCGCATTTTCAGCACTCCAAATCACCAATTTTGCGAACTCTGATTTGAAGTAGCTCACTTGTTCTCTCCTGAGTGCCTTTGTTTGAGATATCCATTCCCTAATTCTGAGCACTGTACCTCGGATATCTCCAAAAATTGTTGCATCATGATTATACAGCCGTTGGTTTAGAGCTGCAAACCCATTCTCCATGTTTTCTATTCAAGCACAAATAGCCTTGAAGGATTTTTGAAAGTCGATGAATCAAAGATCGCTCTTCGTGCCATACAAAGATCGAGTTGAATCTAAATGACACAAATCTTAAATCATCAGGAGCTTTGAATTCATCAGGGTGGATTTCTACAGTGTATTTGGCACTTTCAGCAGCAGACTCTATCTCCAATGGAACCTCATCTACGAAAGGGAAGTAGTCTGAGAATAAATCGTCTGGGACCAAAGGAATTTCTCCCACTTCTCCTTCAGGAGCTTTTCCATTTCCCTCAAGACTTACTTCAGCTATACGTGCCTCGATTGTTTTGTTTCAATGGCGATTCTGTTTGTATTAGCCACGGAGTCGATCGATCCTAAGTTGTCTTAACAGCTTCATTGGACTCAGTATTTTTTTCTTTTGAGTAACCTTGGCCTCAGCTGACTAATCAGCATCACAGGCAGGCGATGGCACCATAGGGGATAGGCCATCAACCAAGGTGAACTTGGAAATGGAAGCTTTCTCACTTGCCTTTCTTATTTTTGCCATAGCCTCCTCGACTTCTGGGTCCTCTTCTGGTTTGTCTATTTGACCGGACTCAACTTCGTCATTTGTGTCAAGAAATTCCACAGAGACATTTTCTTGAGAGTCATGCAGTGCACTATTTTCTTCGTATTCAGTAGACTCTATTTGAGGAGTCGACACAGATTTTGTTAACAGATTAGCAAGATTATGAATGGAGTAGATTTTCTGAACATCTACCTCTTTATTTTTTTGAATTCATGTGTGTAGAAGAACATTAGCGGAAATGTATGGTCCTATCACCCTTTATGGAACCAACTCTCTCTTATGTTATGCTGCTGCATTATCCTTGTAGGTACCAAGGGGTGCAAAGTAAAGTCTAGAAGAAGAGGGGTTGAAAAGACTTTACCAAATTTTCGATCTTTAAAATTAGAGTATCAATAAAACAGCTAAGTCTTTAAGACAATTGTGTTAAGCTTCAGTAGGATAGTTAACCACTCAACAGTTCCCTCAAGCATTTGTTGATAGAGTAACTCATCTGAGTGGAGTTAACTTTCTAGGAAATCAGTTTTCTTGTTAAACTGTGGAAATCTTACACTCTTTTAAAGTTTTTTTTAACACTACTTATACTTTTTGGAGAGTTATTAACTTGATGGTTAGCAAATGCAAAGCAATCAAATAAAATGCAGAAATAAAGTGCAGTAAAGTAAAGAACTCAGAAACTTTATAGTGGTTCGATGATGGGGTAATTACTCTACTCCACTTTTCTCCTACTCCAGGAGGAATCCACTAATGCAACAATTTCGTTAGTTACAAAAGTACAGTCCAAGATTTGCTTTGATCACACAACCAACTAATTGTTTGGGACTCAGCTCTTCACAAGGCAACTGCTAAGCTACTTCAGCTCTTCGAATCTTTAGGAACTGATCGCACAATCCTCCTTCAGATTCAAACCAGGTTCAACCTTGAACCTTACTAAACTTCCTTCAGTCCTTGGAAGAATAGACCCCATTAGTTTTCATAAAAGTGTTTCCTCTTCAACTTGATGAAAAGCTTTGATATTTTCACTTGAGAGTGTTGGATGAAGTGCCTTCGGTTTAGCTTGAGTATTTTTAGATTAATCTTGAGAGAGTATTTGCAATTTTTGCTTTCAGTTTTGTGTTTTGCTTTTTTGCATTTGCTCATATGCATGCTCTATATCTCTCTAAAAAAATTCCTCAGCTATTATAGTAGGAGTTTGAATTTTGTCTGTTGAAGAGATAAACAAGAATTCAAACTCTTACTTAGTGTTCGTCGGCTTATCTTGTTTTGCAGCTTTTGATGTTGACCCAACCTTAGATTGTTTTGCAGAACGCTTGTTTATCTCTTCAAGAATTCAACCTTAGCTTTCTGCAGGTCTCTAAAAATGTGTCAGCGTTCTGCAAGCTTTTGATTTGTTCATTTATCTTTCATTCTTTCAACATGAGTACTTTAAGGTTGCAGGTTTGTCTTCTTTGTCAAAATAGGTAATTTTCTCGATTTCAATGCATCAGACTCTTTTTAGTTGTCTTTGAGTCCTTCAACTGCTTTTATCCCTTTGACTTGAGTCATCTTCAATCATTCATTTGTGTTGGACCTCAAGCGCTTTATCGGATTGACGACTGTCCCCACAAATCAACACGAGTCTTTTCTAGTGTGCTTTGTCCTCACTCACGCGCTCCCTAGAAATTACTTCTGAGGTGGTCACCCATCCCATGTCTACTCCAAGCCAAGCGCGCTTAACCTTAGAGTTTCTATCAATGAGCAAGATGCAGATGTTGGTATAGATAGTCAATATCAAATCCTTTAAGCTCTCTTTTAACTATGCAATCCAGTCCTCACGAGTTCGAATCGTGGGCCGTGCTTCACGCCTCTTTGAAAATCCAATGCAGGCAGGATGCTGGACCAAAGCCCAACAACTCCCTCCCAGCACCTGCTAGCATCTCAGCTCCAGTGCTTGGCCACATCCGTTGCCCGCCAAACTTCCTCAGTTCTAACGCCAACTTCTTCAGTTCAAGCGTCACATCACGCAAACCTCTCAGTTTTGGCCACCCAGCAACCTACACCTTTAGTTCAAGTCTTTACCTCAGTTCCGGCCACCTGGCAACCAGCCTTCAGTTCTCGTCCGCTTACCTCCGTTGCACCAGCATCTTAGTTCCACCGCTCCTGGCAACCTCCACTATAGCGTGCTTCCAAGGAAATTCGAACTCGTAACCTGCTCTAATACCAATTGTTGGACCTCAAGCGCTTTATCAGATTAACAATTGTCCCCAAAAACCAACACGAGTCTTTTCTAGTGCGTTTTGTCCTCACTCACGCGCTACCTGGAAATTGCTTCCCGGGGGTCACCCATCACATGTCTACTCCAAGCCAAGCACGCTTAACCTTAGAGTTTCTATGTAATGAGCACCAAAAAAGAAGATGCATTTGTTGGTATGGGTAGTCAATATCAAATCTTTTAAGCTCTTCTTTAACTATACAATCCAGCGCTCAAGAGTTCGAATCGCGGGCCACGCCTTGCGTCTCTTTTAAAGCCCATTGCAGGCAGGATGTTGGACCAAAGCCCAATAATTTGGTTGACTCTACTTTAAGTCTTCTGAAAGACTTAGTTGTCAATCTTCTGGTTGACTCAAGCTCACTTCACTCACCGCTTCTTCACTTCAATCAGCTGCGAGTGTTCTGCAATTCTACTTAGCTGCTATTTAACTCAGCTCGTATCTTATCTATTACAAAGTAGAAATTACATAGAAAAATAGGGTATGCCAACTTCCAAATACAAAGTTTTCTAAGCATCATCAAAATATATACAATAAATTTCCTAATAATTTCCCCCTTTTTGATGATGCCAAAATTTTCTACAACATCTGTGCCAAAAATTAAATAATTGAAAATGAAATATGTCGAATTTTTATTCCATAACTATGGCATTATTTGTGTATATTATAAATGAATTGTAAAAATACAAAATTTGATATATTTCCCCTATCTTCTTTGTTGTCTTCTTTTCTCAGCCTCTTCCTTTTCAACTTGCCATTTCCATTCAGCTGCTCTCCTTTTATCTTCTCTTCTTTCAGCTTCACGAAGGCCAAGCCAATGGGGCATGTCTCTTTTTAAGGGGTTGATCGATATCACTCCTCCTCCTCTTCTTGGTGGATAGCTTCTACTTGATTGACTTTGAGATCTACCTCTCCCACAAGAAGAAGATTATCTTCCTCTAACTTGGCTGCCACCTCTGGACACTTGGCTGTTGTCGGTATGTTTCTTGCTTGACGAGGAACTCTGCTGACCTTTAGTTGGATATTACCTTGTCTTATCAATATCTTCAAAACCTTTTACCCACTATAATTCCCAAGCATCACCAATGGTCATCCCATTATGATATCATTCAAATAATAGAGTTTCAAACTCCTCATTTGTTCATTCTTTGGAGAGTGACCCTGCTGTTGTTCCACCATATTGTCTTCTCAGCTGTTCAATTCTGCTTTCTTGCTTTTTGTCAAGCTTTGCAATCTCTTCTTTCGATTTTTGTAAAGCAAGGTCAGCTTTCTCATCTGCTGATAAGGAGGGTGGAATATGTGCCAGAATTTGAAGAGCCTGTGCCTTTGCCTTTTAGAGATATTTTAGAGGTTATTTCTCCTTCCCCATTTTTGGCATCAACACTTGATGGAGGTTGAATATTTTCTAGATGAAGTCCAACTTCATCTGAGTCATAGAATCGACAACTGAATGACGTGAGCTAAGCTCAGTCAGCTGTTTCTGCAAGGAAGAGAACTGATCTTTCATCATGGCTTACATGTGTTCAAACTCTTTCTCAACCTTGTTTGAAGAAGCTCCATGTCAGTCACGTGTCTAGTCTCCATCCGGGTCATATGATCACATTGGCATCGCTAAAATTCAACTTGGTCTGTTCCCCATATCAACAATATGTTATAAGGTATCAGACTCATTAGGCTCATCATGCAGCACTCTTTGAGTCTGAGTCTACTGCTTCTTGGGAGTTGGCTTTCTCGGGGCAGCTGTCCTTCGTTTCTTAGGGATGGGACTAGTTGGAGCAGCTGGGACAGACTCAACTGTCTCCCCTTCAGAAGTACCACCTTTCTTCGTAGCGTCGACTTTCTTCTGAGCAGTTGAAAGATTACCCCTAAACAATCTTTCATTAACATGGAATGGCTTCCCCTTCTTTAGAGGCAAACCCTTCTTCTCCAGTACAAAACTAAGGACTAGCCCGTAGCCAAGGTATTCTTGTTTCCCATCAGGTACCACCACATTCTATACATTTTGACACAGCTTGTCAAACATGTACTCAACCCAATTGATCTCTAATTCCTCCATTATGGTTGCCATTATAGTCAGCTTAGCAAGGGATAGCTGATCGTAAGAGCCGAATTTGATATCAACACATTTCACCACTATGTCCATTAGCTTGTGATATTCCTCCTTCACCACAGCCTTAGTGGCTGAAGAATTGTACTTATCAGCAGCATACTCGACAGCTATCTCCCTCAACATATTCTGAAAGTCAAACTCATAATCCTTCAGCTCAGTGAGTCCGCTGTTAGGAATCTATAGCAACTCTGTCAAATCTGCTATTGTGATCTTTACTTCTTGGCCATTCAAAAATGAGTGAATGCCATCGTCATGAACTAAGGAGTTCACATAGAACATCTCCACTTCTTCAAGATATGTCTGTGGCATCTGCAGTTTGAGGAACATCAAAAGCCCATATTTTTTCAAATGTTTCATGTGTTTGATACATGTTTTTATCTTAATTTTGATGATTTTATTTTATCACCAAAACAATGTTTTTGAAGGTTGTCCAAATACTTCTAAATGATTTAAAATGGTTTTAATACTTTCAGGAGTATTTCCTCAAGTTTATTTTTGATAATAATGGACAACACTTTTAATGATTTTATATCAATGGGTTTTTACTCCTATAACAAGATTTTCAAATGTTGTCTAAATACTCCCGATTAGTTTATAATGTTTTTTTGAATTTTCGAGTATTTCTTGAGTTTTATTTTTGACAAAAATTGGACAATATTTGTCCTCGTGGTCGACGGCCGCCCCTATAGGGCAACCCGCATCAAGATGTTTTTTAGAAACAGAAAATGAGACGGAAGTAAAAATAAGGCAGGTCGACCGATGCATCTGGGCGTCGGCCGGTCGGTCGACCAAGACTGCATGTTTGGCATTGAAAAGAACAAAATCTCTTCGTCTTTTTAATTAGGGGACCGGTTGAGACAGGGTCGACCGGTCGAAGCCTATGTCGACCGGTCGCCTGTTGAAATTTTCAAAGTGTTCTTATTTCTCTTATTTAATGCGGCCACGGCCGCCTGTGTATTGACAAAAAAATATGACTGTTTGACAAACAGACACATTTCCTTAAATTGTGGGATTGATTTCTAACAGACTATATTCTTGATTTTAATTGTATTTTTCAGTAGATTTTCAATCCCCAAGAGGAGCCTATGCTTGATCAATCATCTCATATAAATAGAGGAAGTTTTGGAGCAACCAAAAAAAAAGATGGAGATAATCTATTCACCCCCCTCTAGATTATCGTAGCCGCTTGGACTTACAAGTGGTATCAGAGCCAAACTCTTTGGCAAGCTCGTTTCACATCGCGAGTGAAGAGAAACGATCGTCGGCTACGAACGAAGCTCATCTATCCGGCACCTCCACCACCAAGCCACCACTATTTGATTCCAAAAATTTTAATTTTTGGAAAGAAAGAATGGAATGCTACTTACAAGGTTGCGGGTTCGACATTTGGAACACCGTCATAAACGGAGAATCCATTCCGATGAAAGATACACCACACACCTCAAAAGGCTTCAAAAAGCTCAATGATGAAGAGAAGAAAATCATCTCCTTAAACGGTAAAGCTCTCAATATCTTGTATTGTTCATTTACTAATTTAGAATATGAACATATTGTAGGAATAAAGTCGGCACATGAAGTATGGCAAAAATTAGAAGCCATCTATGGAGTATTTGCAAATGAAAGGAGTCAAACAAAAGCATCTACTTCTCAAGGTCATACAAGCTCAAATCTAAGGAACAAGCCTTCTACAACTTCCAACTATGAAGAAGTAGAATATTGTTTTATGGGCATCAATGAAGAAAATGAGGTATGTCTTAAACCCTCTACTTCCTATGATATTGTCATTCAAAATGATTATAGTGATTTGCAAAATGATTATGATGAACTTCAAAATGAATTCCAAAGCTTACTTGTTAAATACAAAAATTTGAAAAAAGAATTCAATATTTTGAAAAATAATAAGGATAGTTTATTTACTTCCTATGAATCACTATCATGTGCTCACACCACCACACTTGACAAGGTTAGAAACCTTGAAAAAGAAAATAGTACTCTCGTTGAGGATATTAATTGCATGAAAAAGGATTTATCTAAATCCGACTTGAGTACCAATGATATTATTGATTGTTGTGATAATTCGAAACTAGAACTTGATCACAAGACTAAGGGTGTCAATCACATGAAAAAGAATCAAGTCTCTAAGCATGATGGTCATTATGCTCCTAGAATTATTACATGTTTTTATTGCGGTAAAAAGGGTCATACGGCTAATTTTTGTCGAGCTAGAAATAGCTCTAATTATTGTTGGAGACCTAAAAGTCTCAAGACTAATCCCAAAGGACCCAAACACATGAAGGTACCACAAAATAATGTCATATTAGGTACCCGTGAAAGAAAGAATGATCGGAAAAAATTCATACCGCCAAGAAGACATCAAATGACTGTTTCATTTGATCAAAGAAGGAGAAACTATTCTCAACAAAGCCAATTTCCAAGAAGAGGATATAATCAAAATTGGGAAGAACATAGTCCTTGGAAATGGCAAAGACATCATCAAGATAATTTTCAAAGAAGAAGAGATCATCAACAACGTGAAGGTAACAAACCTTGGACATGGAGTAATCAAAGAAGTCATCATCAACAAAGTGACTTCTCAATGGGAAGATATCATCAACAATGGGAAAGACACAACCCATGGAAACGGTGTAATTGGTAAACTGTATCTCCCTATTCATATATGCATTTTATTTTATACATTTTTTTTAATTGTGTCTTAATTACAAAATGAGTCTTCAAGTATTTATTTTCAATGTAGGTCCTTTATATATTTGTAAGTTTCAATTTTTTTTTAAAAAGAAGACCTTGCATGATTTTCTAAAACTTTTGACCATTTAATTAGACTTATGTGGCTTATTATCTCTTATGAAATCTTATAGCATAAGCTCTTTTTGATATCTCCTATTACTTGCCTACACTTGCATTTTCTAAGAAAATTTTGTCTAAGAATTGTGTAGGATACATATTTCATACTCATTGGCTATTACGTCATCAAGTCTCTTAAACTATCGAGGTATGTCTACTCGTATTTTTCTTTAAACTCGATATTATGCTTATGCACATATCTTTCAAGATATTTCTCTTTAACCCCTTAAGTGCCCCTAAATGATTTTGCAAATATTTTCTTTAAAAAAGGCACTACTAGGTAAGTCTCGATTTTATCGAATATATGTTTTTCCGAAATCCATATTTGTTGGATATAGTCCAAAATTATCTTTTTGCATAGTTTTAAAACTTTTGGGGTGAAAAATCGAATTTTGGAAAACTCTGGAATAAGAAAAAATTACCTGGGACGGTCAAGCAGGGCGACGTGCCGCCGCCCGTCGCGACGGTCGCCCCTACCTCGACCGGGTCGTCTGTGCTATTTTTACGAGATAAAAAACGTTCGCCTCTCGTTCATTACAGAACACAAATAAAATCCCCAAACCCTTATAGCAGCGTATTTTCATCCCCTTCCCTCAAAATCTTCAATTCTTCATCATTTTTCACGATTCTTGTTGCTAATCTTCTTATTTTCACAAGAATCTTGCATATATGGATCCTCCTAGAAATTCTACCGAACGAAATCCTCAAAAGAGGAGAAGGAGGCAAAGGGGAGAATCTTCTTCCAATCCCCAACAAGATAATATTCTACAAGGAGACTATCAAAATCGGAAACTTACGGAAGAGGAGATTGTCGAATTAAAGCCGAGGTTTCAAAATCGAGCATTCATTGGGACTCTAGTAAGTTATCACTTCTCTACGAGCCTCCCTCTAGAGCTAATAGATTTCGATTCTTAAACAAACTTGCGGAGGAACATTATGAGAATATTGGATTGAATGATAAGAAAATTGCATGCACTCGTATGGTTCGTTTTCAAGCATTTCATGATGAATTTCTGGATATTAGAGCTTACTTTGAAATTCAAGGATGGGTTTCACTTTGGGATAATCCGTGTTTGCATTATGATGACGAGCTTATAAGACTTTTTATGCAAATATGTGGATTGTTGATGCCTCAAAGAGATAATCCGTTGGAACTTCACACTTTTGTTAATGGTAGGCATTTTTCATGGACATTGGCGATATTTGTAATCACTTTAACGTGCCAAATGATGGAGTGGTCAATGTGGATTGCGCTCATTGGGATGATAACATTTTAGGTGTTTCACTAGATGATGTGAAAACCTTTTTAGGAGTATATCCCGAAGTGACATACTCGCAATGCAATGCCGCCAAATTATCGGATTATATCTATCATTTGCTCATATTGTGTTTGTGGAAAGGAAGTAAAACTTCCAAGTAATCTCGAACTCTTTCTCACCTATAAGATTGTTCAAGGAGAAAGAGTAAATTATGGGGCAATCTTTGTGTATTGCTTGTTGGAATCTAGAAAGCTTACCAAGAAAAAATATACCTTGGGTAATTTGATTTTCCGTCTCCTATATTTATCGGGATATCCGGAAAATGAAATGAATACTGAAATTCGTCACAATGATTTTGATAATGACAACATTCTACAAATGGTAAGAATGCGACGACATTTGCCACGGGTTCCTACCAAAGCCGCTAGGGGCGTGCGACATCAACAACAACCTCGGGATGATTTCTTTAATGACAATGAGGTTGAAAATATTGGAAGAGGTGAGTTTGACGAACAAAGAAATGAAGAGGAAAATGAAGAAAAAAATGTGGGAAATGAACAAGAAATTAGAGAGGAAGAAAATGAGGAAGGAGATGAAGACGAGTTGGATGTTGAAGATCTAAATCTCAAAGAGAGAATGGCCAAAGTGGAAAGAGAAACATTTAGAGATGTGGCCTCTCTTAGAAAAGAGCTCGGGTTGTGAAAAAGGAAAATTCTAGTTTGAAAATGTCAATCGGCAAATTGAAGAAATTTATCAAAGATCTCATTCCCGGAACTTGCTTCTCTTCGGACGAAGATTGATGTCCCTCCCTTCCTTTACTTTCTAGCATTTTCATTATTGATGCTTTGTATTTTCATGAACCTTTGTAAAACTAATTTGTACTAATGATATTTGCTTGTTTTTCTTAAAAGGGTTAAAATTGCAAGTTGATAATGACTTGTGGATGATCATTTTTTTGATGGAGTATTTGATGGTAAAAATACTCTTATATAGCATGGTTTGAATATTGGTATGAAGTACTTGATGGTAAAAGTGCTTCTCTTAATGCTTTGATCTTTATGCTTAGATGGATATGTTGGAACATTTGATACATGTATTGTTTAAAGCATGAATTATTACTTGATGGATGCTCTAATTTTTGGCATTTGTAATGCCTTGATCATTCTTAGCTTATCTCAATTGGGTTGAACCCTTGAGAATCTACTTTGAGCTTCTTATTTGATGAACAAATTGTTGCATATGGTGCATATGATCTTTTTGAGCTTTGGAATGAGGTTGATTGATGATATGAAAATTTTTGGCTTGAAACCTTTACAAGGACTATATGCAAACTCTTTTATTTCTCACGCACACAAGGTGTTTGTTGAAATGTCGCTATGAAACTTTCAACTTCTACATGATTCTCTTGCTTCAAAATGTCTTAAAATCTTTTTGAAATCATGTTTTTAGCTTACTAATGAGCTTATGGATCTCTTATGTTTCAATTCTCCCATTTTCCTTGGATTATTATGCTTTATTTGTTCAACGGTTATTAAACCGTCCCTTTGGCGCGCTTTGATATTATTGTATGGTGTTTTCACCATCCTAACATTCTTTTTGATGATTCCAAAGGGGGAGAAAAACAGGATATTGGCTCATTAGCTCAAAGAAGCTAATAAAAGCTTGTCATATAAGCTATAAGCTATGGCTCATAAAAGCCATAAGTTGTGATTTGTTCTTAGTCCAATTGTTGCTTGATGGACTTATATAATTGTTTAATGATGTTTTGTGACAGGGGGAGCTTATAAGCTCTTAAACAAATTGTAAAAGCTCATAAAAGCCATAAGTTGTGATTTGTTCTTAGTCCAATTGTTGCTTGATGGACTTATATAATTGTTTAATGATGTTTTGTGACAGGGGGAGCTTATAAGCTCTTAAACAAATTGTAAAAGCTAAAGCTTTTAGCTTATGGAAAATTGCTTTTAAATTATTCTTGATATGCTTGTTGATAGGGGGAGCTTGTGCTTATTATTGAAAAATATTTACTCCCTACTTGGTTGCTTTAATATTTTTGGAAATTTTGGTTGCTTCCAAATGGTCAAATGTTTTTACCGGAAAATCATTTCTAAAATCGCTCTCTTAGTTGGTGTAAAAATTGTTTTGGTTTGTAATCATCAAAAAGGGGGAGATTGTTTGATACATGTTTTTATCTTAATTTTGATGATTTTATTTTATCACCAAAACAATGTTTTTGAAGGTTGTCCAAATACTTCTAAATGATTTAAAATGGTTTTAATACTTTTTAGGAGTATTTCCTCAAGTTTATTTTTGATAATAATGGACAACACTTTTAATGATTTTATATCAATGGGTTTTTACTCCTATAACAAGATTTTCAAATGTTGTCTAAATACTCCCGATTAGTTTATAATGTTTTTTCTTGAATTTTGAGTATTTCTTGAGTTTTATTTTTGACAAAAATTGGACAACATTTACGTCTCGTGGTCGGCTGGTCGCCTCTATAGGGCAACCCGTACCTGAAGATGTTTTTAGAAACAGAAAAATGAGACGAAAGTAAAAATAGGCAGGTCGACCGATGCCATCTGGCGTCGGCCGTCCGGTCGGCCGGTGCCGCCAATGGCCGATCGGCCGGCCGTACATCGCATGTTTGGCATTGAAATAGAACAAAATCTCTTCGTCTTTTTAATTAGGGGGGACCGGTTGAGGGGTCGACGGCCGGTCAAGCCTATGTCGGCCTGGTCGCCTGTTGAAATTTTCAAAGTGTTCTTATTTCTCTTATTTTACGTGGCCGGCCGCCCGTGTATTGACAACAAAAATATGACCGTTTGATAAGCAGACACATTTCCTTAAATTGTGGGATTGATTTCATGACTATATTCTTGATTTTAATTGTATTTTTTTGTAGATTTTCAATCCCCAAGAGGAGCCTATGCTTGATCAATCATCTCCTATAAATAGAGGAAGTTTTGGAGCAACCAAAAAAAAATTGAGATACAACACAACAAGATACACTTCAAGCAAATACTTGGTCTTTCATTGTTATTATTCTTGTTGTAAATTTGCCTAGCTTATCACTTTCACATCCTTGAGGTCTAGGCTATTCTTGATTACACCTTGCACTCAAATTGTATTATTCATTATTGAGTTGTAATCTTGATTTTTGGTTATCATTCAAACACAAGATATCCTTGTGAGTGTTCTTGTGGTAAGAACACACTTGGATGATCTAGGTGATAGGTGAAGAAGATTGTGGTGATCTTCTTATTGAGGTGTTGAAGAATTTGGTATTCTTCAAGGTTGAAGATTGTGGTAATCTTCACAAGGTGCCGTTGAAGGAAGATTGTGATAATCCTCAAAGGGAGATTGTGGTAATCTCCAAAGGTGGTGTTGAAGAAGAGTGTGGTGCTCTTCAAGGTGTTGTAAGTTGAATTTGTATTAATTTTGGTAATTAATAAAATTCTTTTTCTTTGAAATCCATCCAGGATATCTTTGGGGTGGTAGAGGATTAGGCCCTAGGTGGGTTGAACCTCTTTAAATCAACGTGTGTTGTTTACATTCCACACCTTTATCATTGTGTTTGAGCATTCGATTGTAAAAAGAGGGCGAAATCGAAAAGATGGAGATAATCTATTCACCCCCCTCTAGATTATCGTAGCCGCTTGGACTTACATCATGATCTTCTCAGCCCTTTCTTGGTCCGAAGATTGCTTGACCAAGCCTTCAGTATCATTAAGTGCACCGGAGTACACTTTCTCGGATCGCTTAGCAAAGTCGAGTGTAGAAACTGAATATTTCTTGGGTGGCATGGAGAATTTCTAGGAGTTTGAGAGATATTGAAAGAAAGAGTTTTTGCAGAGAGGTTTTGCGAAAGTTTTGAAGCTTTGAATGTAAGTGTGGTATGAGAGAGAAAATGTTGCGATATATATGAAACATGAGGAGACATTTTTGTGATCGTGCAAATTCAAAACTTGATTAGTAGTTGGGATTTAATCTGAGTTATGCCTTTAATACCTGCATTAAATGCCAACAACATTTATGTCCAATCATAGGATTTCTATTGTAGATTTTAATGTGTTGCATTGAATAATGCTGACATCATTTCAGAAACATTCCCGCTTTAACGAAAATGATTTCGTTTTGTCCATTAGCCAATAAATATGTCTGCTGACACATTTTGGCTGACATTTGACTATGCTTATCTCTTCAGTCAACTGGTATGACTCAGTTGTTCAGTTGACTCAACTCTGCTGAATGTCCGATTGGGCTGACTTTACTCTACTAAAAGAGTAAAACTATTCTGAAATATAATTTCCTTCCCTTAAGACTCTACTGAATGAATCTTTTGAGCTTATTAACTCAACTCAATTAAATCATGCTCATTATTCCACTCTTCAAATCTGATTCACATGAGGGTTTTGTGAATATATCAGCTTTGAGACATATTCCAACATGATGTCTTTCTTTTCAACATGATCTCTGATAAAGTGATATCTGACATCAATATGCTTTGTCCTTGAGTGCAAAAATGGATTTTGAGTGATTGCAATTGCACTTGTGTTGTCACACATACTGGGAATTTCTTTTTCCTCAATGTCATAGTCTCTTAGTTGTTGTCTCATCCATAAGACTTGAATAACAACAATTTGTTGCAAAGAATGTACTTAAATTTCACTGTTGATGTAGCTATTGAATTTTGTTTCTTACTGATATCCCTTTTTGTCAACTCTACATCTAACATAATCTGAATCTAAATATCCAATTAGCTTGAAACCTAACACCTACTGCAAAGGTGATGCCAGGTCTGCTCGCAGTTAGGTAGAGCAATGATCCAATAAGTGCTCTATATCTTGTTTGACCAATTGATTTTCCTTCTTCATCCATATCAATTTTGATTCATGTGTTCATTGGAATTTTTGCAATTGATTCCATGCTAAATTTCTTCTTCAAATATCTTGTGTACTTGGTTTGGCTTATGAGGGTTCCATCATTTATCTGTTTCACTTGAAGTCCTAGGAAGAAAATTAATTCTCTCATCGTGCTCATCTCAAACTTTCCTTGCATCAGTTTTTAGAATATATCACAAAAGTCCTTATTTGTGGATCCAAACACATAGATTTGAATTAGTAAGATGTTTTCTCCATCTTGAATTGTGAAGAGGGTCATGTCAACCTTTCCTTTGGTAAATCCATTGTCTATGAGAAATTGAGAAAATGTATCATACCAAGCTCTTGGGGCTTGTTTCAATCCATAATGTGCCTTCTTGAGCTTGTACACTTTATCTCATATAGTCTCCGACTCAAAGCCTAGACGTTGTTCAACATAAACTTCCCACTCCAATAGTCCATTAAGAAATGCACTGTTCACACCCATCTGATAAATTGTGAAGTTCTTGTGAACAACATATGCAAGAAACATTCTTATTACTTCAAGTCTTGCAACTGGAGCAAAAGTTTCATCAAAAGGTATACCTTCTTCTTGGCAATAACCTTTGGCTACCAATCTTGCCTTGTTTCTGACTACAACTCCTATAGTCGTGCCAGTCGACTCAGAAGAAATAGAATCATTGGAGATTCCTTCGGAGAGGTGATAAAAAAGAAACCTAGATAGACCCACTACTGGTGGGAGAGTTGAGGAACAAGTTGAGGAAACAATAGAAGATACACTTGTTGCCGAAGTAGGAAAGGCAACTGTTGCAGGCTTTGGTGATACAGTTGTTGAAGCTCTGGTGAATCAGTTGTGAAAATAAGGCAACGGGAAAAAGAGATAGCTGCCGCAAATGAATCTGAGCAAGAGGAAGCTGAGTACTCCTGATGTTGAGGCTAGACAATATGCTTGGAGGATGTGGAAGCTAAGCAAGAGACGATATAAATTTAAGAAGCCTGAAATGATTGAAGAGGAAGAGTGGCTTCTAGATTTTCCAAATAATGCATCAATAACTCAGGCCTTGGATGAAAATTATTCAACCCAAGTATTGTATGAGAAGAAGAAAGAGGAAAAGGAGAAGATGTTGAAAAAAGGAAAAAGTATAGCTGAGACCCATTAGTCTCTCTTTGGACTCTCAGTTGCCCTCATTCCTAATTTAACAGTGATGATGAAGAAGATGCAGTCAAAGAAATGGAAGCAGTAGAGATAGGGCAGGCTCTCAGAGAATCTAATGAGATGGTTGAGCGTGTACAACAGACTGGGCCTTAGGAAACATCATCCCCCACCCTGATTATAGAAGGAGTGGTGAGAGAAACATCTGCTCTCCCATCACCATCTCACTCTCCATTTCTTATGGATGCTCTTGAAATTGACAATGAAGCTGGACAAGATATGATGTATGTTGTTGAAATTAATGATGAAGAAACACCAATCATCACGAGGAACCTAACCGAGCCAACCTCGAAGACTGTTGTTGAGATAGCAAGAGAAGGAGATAGCTGAGAATCTTGAAACAGCTAAGTCCTCTGTGACAGTTAGCCTAATTGAAATTCAGAATCCATGAGTTATTGAAATTATTGAGGGGAGAGATGAGCACACTACAACCCAAGTCATCTTTAAAATCTTGAAAGGGTTGTAGGGGAACAAGAAGAATTAGTGTTAGGAGGCGAATGAGCTGAAATTGGGAAAAGGCTGAATCTTTATTCATCTTGTTCCTGAATACTCACTTCATACCAATTATATTTTGCTGAGTAGGCCTTTGAACCAATTCCCAAACATTGTTCCTTTCAAACTGATTTAACTCTAATTGCATAGCTAGGATCCAATGTGTGTCATCTAATGCTTCTGACACATCTTTTTCATCAATTTGAGAGATGAAACCCAACAAACATTGCTTCATGTTATGTTTTCATCTTGTTTTCACTCCTTCTTTAACATTTCCAATGATTAGCTCTGGGATGATCTCTCAGCCATCTTACATCAAGTTGGAGTAAGTCAGTTGGGTTATTTCTTCTTGTAGCTAAGTTGTCTTGAACAACTCCCTCTTATTCATATGCATTCAACTACAATCTTTCCAGCTCTTTTTGAGATTCAGCTAACTCATCCTCATCAGGAGTCTTCTGGGAGCTGTCTCTTTATAAGGATTCATCTATGTAGTTGGTTGATTCATCTTCTCAGTTAACTCATCAGTGTCTTCTGCACTGACATTTAGTTTATCATATACCACATGTATTGAGTCTTCTGTGACCATTGTTCTCTTATTCAGCACTCTAAAGGCTTGTCTTTCAGTTGAGTATCTAAGAAAGATTCCTTCATCAACTTTTGCATCAAATGCCTTCAGATTATCCTTGCCATTGTTGTGAATGAAACATTTACTTTCAAAGATGTGAAAATATCCCACATTTGGCTTTCCTGCTATCCAAATCTGATAAGGGGTTTTGGACAATTGTCCATTGATCATACATATATTCTGAGTGTAACAGGTTGTAATTATAGCTTCACCCGAAAATGTCTTTGGTAATCCATCTTCAACTAACATGGTTCTTGCAGCCTCCTTGAGTTTTCTATTCCTTATTTTAGCCACTCTATTCTGTTGTGGAGTTCTTGCAGCTGATAACTCATGAGAAATTTCATTTTCTACACAATACTGAGCTATAATCCCATTGACAAACTCAGTTCCTTTGTCAGATCTTATCTTGATAATGGATTGAATGTTTTTATTTTAAACTCTTTTTATCAACTGAGGAAGCTTTTGCAATGTTTCCTTCTTCCTACACATAAAGGTGGTCCATATGTATCTTGAGAAATCATCCACCATAAGAAAGGTGTATTTCTTTCCACTGATAGAAGTTGGTTCCATTGGTCCAAATAAATTCATATGCAATAGGTGCAAAGTCCATGTTGATGAGGGACTCAACTTTTCTTTGATAAGATGATTTGATTTGCTTTTCTTTCTAACAAGCATCACATATGCTTTACTTTTTATAAAATGAATCTGGTATCCTTCAACCAGATGACTCCTTGCGAGCTTGTTGATAGTCTTGAAATTCAGATGGCTCAACTTCTTGTGCCACAGTCAACTTACTTTAGCTGTGCTCTTTACCAATAGACATGTTCTGGGTGTGGCAGTAGACCAATCTACCACATATATATTTTTCTTTCTCATTCCTCATAGCACTATCTCATTTGTTTCAGCATCTTTGATTTGGAAAACACCCATATTGAATCCAACACAATATCATTTATCACAGAGTTGAATGATACTTAGCAAATTGAAGTGCAGCCCTTCATATATGCAACTTCTTTGATTTCTAAGCCATTTTTCTTGATGGATTCAGTGCCTTTGATTTTCCCCGGACTACATTTCGTCCAAATATGACTTTGGCTCCTTCTGATTCCTTAAAGTTTAATATATTGTTTTTATTCCCTGTCATATGTTTGGAACAGCCACTATCCATATACCAGGTTCCTTGGCACTAGTTGTTCCTTCCACATGCAATCAAGGAAATTAAACTTTAGGTACCCATACATCTGTGGGTCCTGAGGGGTTAGCACTATAAGGTGTTCCAACCAACTTATAGCCAAATGATCTGACTCTAAGGGGTTGCCACATTTCAGTTCCATAGTAAATTTCAAAGAAATGGTTTCGTTCTTTTGGTACATACAATTGTCTCTTTTGTATGTATGTATGTATGTGTATGCATTTGTGTGTTTACTTTCTTGTGAAAGTATGGAAACTTTTGAGCATAGTGTGCATTGTGTCTAGGTGCATAAGTGTGCTGATTTTTGTACTTTGAAAATGGCCTATACCGATTTTGAGGCCTTTGACACTTTGGTTTGTTTCCTTTTGGAACGTTTGATATTTCATTTGTGGATTCTAATCAGATTGAGTTGAGGAATTTCTACCATTCCCATCATATGATTTCTTATTCTTAAATTTCTGAGGTTTTTGATAGTTCTGTTTAGAGTTAACGGAATACTTCCTGTTTGGAGTTTGCTGATGAACTCTTCTGAATTTAGTTTCAGTTGTTCTCTCAGCATATTCAGCAGGCTTCTTACCCTTACCTTTGTATCTAAGGCCAGCATGTGTGTGCTCATGGTGATATGTGGGTGCAATATATGGTGTTTTAGAATTTTAGATTCCCGGATTGCTTGAGGATCCTTTCTAGAATCATTCTTGGAGTTTGAGCATTCACAAAGGAGTTGAATCCCAATCCTGCTTTGTCTCCAATCTCTTTTTAAATCATAATCAATTCATCCAATGTTTTAGTTGATTTGCTCAGTGATGCAATAACACTTTTGAGCTCCAGCTCTCTCTTTTCTTTAGCAACACATTCTGCTTTGAATTTTATTATTTCAGCCTTCAGCTCTTTGTTCTCATCAGCTAAGTGTCTTAGCGCATTCAGCTCTTCAGTTAGCTGTGAGTTTTGGCTTTTGAGCTGGTTGTTTTCCTCATTTAGGAGTGTGTGAGGATTTAATGTGCTCAAAATCTTTCATCATTTTGCCTAATGAATCATAAATATCAATGGTTGGTGATGTGTGTGTGTGTCATGATCACTGTCATCAGAAGTTAAATTAGATGAGTTAGAGATTACCTCATCTTCATGCTCCTTTGCCATGAGACAAATCAATGTCTCTTCTTCAGTGTCAGAAGAGTAGTCAGTTTCACTGCTATCTGACTCAACTATTTTTTTACACTTGGGTGTCTCAGATTCAACAGCCATCATTGCTTTCTTTCTTTCTTATCTTCTTTCCCAGAAGACCTTTTTTTCTTCATCATTAATATATTTGTTGACTGGAGGATGAGAACAGTCAACTGCAAAGTAACCTGGTTGTTTACCATTCCAGCACAAGTCTTCCACTTTCTTCTTGGCTCTCTTGGGGGGCCTCTTCTCTTTTCCTTTAGAGGGAGCTGAATGCCTTCTAGATGACGCTCTTTTGTTCATCTTGTATTTCTTATTGAAGAACTTGTTGAATCTCTTGACCATTAAGGCAATTTCTTCCTTATCAATGATATCTTTGGAGTCTGCTGACTTAGACTCACTTGCTATAAAGGCAGCAGTCTTCGGTGCAGCTATCTCATCTTGCTCTTTTCTTTTGAGCTCGAATTCATAGGCCTTCAAATCTAAGAATTTTTGATATCTTTGTTAGATCCATTGAATGCCTTAGAGCATTACCTTTATTTCCTACTTCACTGGGAGTGCTCTCAAGATCTTCATACACATTTCCTTCTGTATATATATATATATATATATATATATTCATTCCCTAGTGCATATAACTCATTTGTTATCACTGTGAACTATGCATCCAACTAATCTAATGACTTTCCAGTCATCATTTTAAAGTTCTCGAATTTTTGAACTACCACTGGAAGCTTATTTTCCTTTATCTATTCTGAACCTTCACAGAATTGAGTCAGCTTATCCCAAATCTCTTTTGTTGTCCTGCATGATTTAACTTTGTTGAACACGGCTTTATCCAATGTCTTGTATAAAATGTCTTTTGCCACATTATCCAAGTTATATCTCTTTCTATCCCCGTTGGTCCATTCACTCCTGGGTTTATCAACCTCAGCAGCTCTCACTGCATCATCTCTTATTGCTCTTACAACTATATTCACTTTGGTGATTCTAATGGGTCCATCATCGATGATAAACCACATTTCATCGTGCAACTCAGAGAGATGTGCCTATATACGAATTTTTCAGTCATCAAATTTTTCAATTGAGAACATGGGAATACAAGTTAGATTTGCTTCCACGATAATAACTCAAATAAAACTTTAAAAAAAATCAAGTGTTGATGTATTTTAAAAATGAGATCTAGTTCATTAACCAGTGCAGAAGGTTCTTTGAACCAACCACTCTGTTACCACTTGTAGGTCCCAAGGGGTGCAAAGTAAATTCTAGAATGGGGGGTGTTAAATAGACTTTACCAAATTTTTGATCTTTAAAATCGAGCATCAAGAAAACAACTAAGTCTTTAAAGCGTTGTGTTAAGCTTCAATGAGAATAGTTAACCACCCAATGGTTCCTTGAAAGAGTTGTTGATAGAGTAATTCAACCGAGTGAAGTTAACTTTTAGGAAAACAATTTTCTTGTTAAGCGGTGGAACTCTTACACCCTTTTAAAGATTTGTTTATCAACATTTGTACTTTTTAGAGAGTTATTAACTTGATGGTTTGCAAATGCAAAGCAATCAAATAAAATGCGAAATAAAGTGCGAGAAAGTAACAAACACGAACATTATAGTGGTTAGAGGATGGGGTAAGTTCTCTACTCCACTCTTCTCCTACTCGGGAGGAATCCACTAATGCAATATATTAAGTTAGTTACAAAAGTACATACCCAAGATTTGTGTTCATCACACAACCAGCTAATCTTCTAGGACTCGGCTCTTCGCAAGACAAGCTGTCAAGCTACTTCAACAATTCAAATCTTGAGGAGTTGATCACACGATCCTCCTTGATTCAAAACAGCTCGACATTGAACCTTACTAAACTTACTCGATCCTTGGAAGAATTTGATCTTTTCACTTCAAACCAGATTCACAAAATTTTTTACTCTTCAACTTGATGAACAACTTCGATCTTTTCACTTGACAAAGATTGGATGAAGTATCTTCGGTTTAGCTTGATGATTATTAGATTAAGCTTGAGAGAGAGTATTTGTAGTTTTTTTCTTTCGATTGTGTCTTGCTTTTTCATATTTGCTCGTATGCATGCTCTCTATGTCTCTCTCGAAAATATCCTCAACTTTTATAGTAGGAGTTTTAATTTGTCCGTTGAATAGATAGACAAAAATTCAAACTCTTAATTAGTTTCATTGGCTTATCTTGTTTTCTGACTTTTGATATTGATCCAACCTTGTTGCGAGTTTTCCGCATGTCTCGAAAATGTGTGAGCATTACGCAAGCTTCCCATTTGCTTATTCCTCTTGCATTCTTTCAAAGCAAAGAGTACTTTAAGGTTGCGTGTCTGTCTTCATTACCAAAATAGGTAATTTTCTCGCTTTCAATGTAACGTACACTTTTCGGTTGTCTCGAGTCCTTAAAGCGCTTTTATCCCTTTGACTTGAGTCATCTTCAATCATTCATTTGGTTGACTCTGTTGTAAGTCTTCTAAAAGACTTAGCTATCGATCTTCCGGTTGACTTAGCGCAACTCAACTACTTCTTCACTTCAATCGGATTCGAGTCTTCTAGCGATTATATATAGGTGCTATTTAACTCAACCAAGATATCTATCTATTACAAAGTGTAAATTACATAGAAAAATGGGGTATGCCAACTTCCTAGAACAAACTTTTCTAAGTATCATCAAAATCTATACAATAAATTTCCTAGCAATCCTTAAAAATAATTGTAGTTGTGTATGTAACCGACTTTAATTGACAATTAATTTGTATATGAGCTATAACTAATCTTAGCTAAACACACTCTACACCAGCTTCGTATAGAGCAATTATCTCAGAGTGATTGGAAGAAGTAGCTACTAATATTTGTTTGGTAGATCGTCATGATATAGTCATACCATTATAGGAAAATAAATAACAAGTTTGTGATCAAGATTTGTGCGGATCAAATATATCTCGCATCAACATAACATAATTAAACCGAAGTTAGTACATTCCTTGGAGTAGAATAACCCCAAATCTATAGTATCACTAAGGTAACAAAACAATGTTTAATAAAATTCCATTGTCTTTGGGTTAGCTCAGACCTATATCGTGGAAATAGATTTACTGCCAAAGAAATATTCGATCTAGTATATTGTGCTAAATATATTAATGCTCCAACATCATTAAGATAAGGTACTTCAGGACCCAATATCTCATTATCAAGTTCCTTTGGTCGGATTCGATCTTTCTTGGGAACTAAACATCGTAGGACCATAGGTGAACTCAATGAATCGATCTTGTGTATATTAAACGGTTTGAGGACCCTTTTAGTATAAGCGATTGGTGGACAAGTATTTCGTTACCTTTATGTTTTAGGTCAATGCCAAGGCAAATTTTGGTTTTTCCAAGATCTTTAATCTCAAACTCTTTCTTTAGATATTCAAGTCTTTGGCCAACTCTTGGTAAGTGCCAATCAAATTCATGTCATCGACATATATATCGCAACAATAGCAAATATTTTATTTGATCTTTTAATGAAAATGCATGGACTAATGGTACTATCTGTGTAACTTTCCCTAGAAATGTATTCTTTCATTCTAAGATATCACGTGCGACGATTGCTTTAATCCATACAACGATCTTTGTAATTTGATCGAGACAGCTCACATGGATTGTCCGACTTTGGCATTTTATATTTATCGAGATTTTCATATAAATATCATAATTGAGTCAACCATATAAATATGTTGTTACTATTTCCATTAGGACGTATCCGGACTCTCATGGACAACCATATTGAAAAGGATACGAAATGTGATTGTATACATCACATGTGAATATGTCTTATCATAATCGACCCCAAATCTGCGGGAGAATCCTTGAGCCATGAGTTGAGATTTATATCTCACGGCCTTTTTTTCTCGATTTTCTTTCAAACAAACACCCACTTGTTCCCATGGGCTTTAAATTGTCAAGACTTGAGTAATTTCTTTGAAACACATTGCGATTCTCTAGAGAAGCTAATTCAGATTTTATGCACCTTCTCGCATAGGCGGAAAAGATCTCGATGAAATTTTATTATATAATATGATTCACTATCATAATCATCATTTATATATTCTTAAGCAATCGAGAAGCAAAAATCATTGATAATTACTTCATTCCGATCTCATATTCCATTACAATAGCTCATGGGAGACTATTGGTTCTATTTGAGTTTTTAATTTATATATTTTCTAAGCTATTAGGCTCAAGCATATTCATCTCGAGCATGCTTTATTAGTATTAATTGTCTTTATTTTTTAGGAACAATATCCTTTGAGATGATAGTCTACCACGTTTTTATCGTAGGACATCATCATTCATTTTCTTATATTCATCAGGAACAATAATCTTGGTTGGAGCCTTTGTTGCCAAAATATGAGATTTCATTACTTTGCAAGCATCATTAAATGTACGAGAAAGTTCTCATTTCCACGTTAAGATGTACATGGGTCTAAACGGGACAACTTTGTTTATTCCAAGATAGATTCTCAACTGGCATTTGTTTATCATTTTGTAAAACAACTGTATCACTTCCCATTGATAGAAATGTTATTTCATCAAAATGATAGTCCACAAAATGAATGCTAAATAAATCTCCTAATATTGGTTCCAAATATCGAATAATTGACGAAGAATCAAATCTAATGTGTATACAAACTCGATGTTGTGGACTCAAATTTGTCCTCTTAGGAGGTGGAATTGGCAACTGGGCAGCAACCCAAAAAGTATGTAGGTGTGAAATATTTGGTTCAAAACCAAGAATTGAATTGCATTGGAGAGTGCATATGATAAACGATAGGGCATATCTAATAAGAGCTGACACATGTAATATTGCATGACCCATGCCACACTATTGAGCTTTAATCTTATTAATAAATTACGAGCAATGATCTGAACTCGCTTGTTAGGAAATTTATCTGTATAGATTTTAGTGATACTTAGAAAATTATGTTTTAGGAAGTTGGCACCCTAATTCAATGTAATTTATTCTTATGTAATAGATATGATATTGGATGACTCAAAACAGCCAAATCAATGATTTAGAAGACTTGCTGAAAGCATTTCATAAGACTCGCGGCCGAGTATCAAAGATTCAGAAGACTCACGGTTGAGCATTGAAGACTCAGAAGACTCCCAGCAGAGTAGTACCAACTAAGTCTAAAGCAGAAGACTGTCAGAAGAGTCAAAAGCATAAGACTTATAAGTCAGATGCCTAAGGTGTTATGAACTTAATCAAAGCAAAGAAGATACAACCAATAGAAAATACCGACAAGACTGCCAGTTTCAGACATTTGTGGAAAGGCAAAAGCATAAAATGAAGGGCCAAAATCAAAGATGCAAAGAAAGGACATGCCAACTGTCCAACAGTGTGATTTGAAATTGTCTATATCTTCAATGGACAAATTTCAAATCATCAATGTAAAAGCTAAGGAATTCAACAGAGATATACACGAGACATTACAAGAGAAATGTGAGCAAGCAAAGCAAACACTCTCTCTCAAGCTATCACATTCAAAACTCCTTAGCATAGACTAAAGTGGAAGATTAAGGTTGTTGAACACAAGTGAAGAGGAACCAGATAACAAAACTTAAACGGGGTTCACAAGTTCTTGAAGTGAAGAACTTGTGGTTAGATTCTTGTAGAAACAGACAAGTTGAGTGCCAAGAGAAGAGGGTGAAAAAAATCATGCGATGTCTATGAGTGAAGTAGCTAGAAGGTTGTATGAGTCAAGCCCAGTTTGTGTGAACAAAGCTGCTAAAACTGTTGTACTTTGTATCATAAAATGTTATTTCATACTTAGTGGATTCCTGCTAGAGTAGTAGAAACGCGGACGTAGAAGAGTTACCCTATCATTGAACCACTATAATTTCTTGTCTCATTTACTTATTGCTTTTATATTCTTGCCATTTATTTTGGCTATACTTGCTTGCTAAAATAATTCCATAAAACACTGCGTGTTGATTGCCACGAACTTGAAAGGGTATAGGACTTCCGATGTATTAAAAATAAAACTGATTTTTTGGAAGTTGCAATTTTTCAGCTGAGTTACTCTATCAACGTCTATATTAAGAGATCCGTTAAGTGGTTAACTCTCCTGCTAAATTTCAACTTAGATGTTAAAAGGGGCTTAACTTTTTTCTTATACTCTGACTTTAAAATCAAAAAAAATATATAAAGTTTATTCAAACAACCCCCCTTCTAGACTTTACCTTGGCGCCCTTGGGACCTACAAGTGGTATGAAAATGGTTGGTTCAAAGAACTTTCCGCGCTGGTAACTGAATTATATCTCCTTACATTTCAAAACTATCAACACATGTGCACGCTTTTTATAGTTTTTAAAAAGTTATTAAAATGGAAGCAAATCTAGCTCGTATCACTATGTTCACTATTAAGGAATTTGATGGCAAGAAAATTCGCATGCAGGCACATCTATTTGCATTCCATGATGAAATGTGGTTTGTCATCGAGGACGACCCCATAAATATCAAGAAGATCAACACAGTTGTTGCATAGCTGCAGCTGCTGCAGGAAAAGATGAGGTTATTTTTGCAGTTTGAGGTGGATAAACCTAGAAATGAGTGGATTGCAGAGGATAGAAAGAGGCACAATTTGGATAATATTTCAAAGGACATTCTATATAAAACGTTTGACAAAGTTGTGTTCAACAAACTTAAATCCTACAAAACAACTACGGAAATATGGGATAAGCTGACTCTAATATGTGAATGGACTGAGCAGATAAAGGAAAACAAGCTAACTGTGGTTGTTCAAAATTTTAAAATTTCAAGATGATGACAGGAGAATCATTGGACCTGCTAGATGTCGATTTCGAAATAACAAATGAGTTTTTTAGCCTTAGGAAAAGAATATACACAAATGAAAATGTGTATGAAAATACTCAGAGCTTTATAAGCAGAGTGGGAAATGAATTTCATGGCTATGAGACAATCTATGGACCTCACAAAAAATTCCAATAATGAGTTATTTTCATATTTGAAAACCTATGAATTCGAGCTGAAAAGGAAATAGTTGAATGCGACTATTGATCCAAAGACAGTTGCATTGGTTGCATGTGAGTTAAAATAGTAGAGTCAAATGATATAGTGGATAAGGAAGAATTAGCCCTGATGATCAAACATTTAAAAAGTTCTTTAAAAATAACTATCAAAATAATAATATATCATCAAGAAGATATTGAGCTCCCTCATAATGGAAAGAAGAGAGAACTCCCAAGAGAGATGAAAAGATAGCTGAAGATCTATGCTAGAATCACAGACAGTCAGGTCACTTTGCAGTTGACTGCCAATATCCATCAGCCAACAAATATTAAAATGATGAAGAAAAGAAAATTTTCAGGGAAAGAATAAAGGAAAGGAAGAAAATTTTGAGGTAAATCCTAACTCATTTGAATCTGATTGTAGATGATAGTGATCATGACACAAACATTTCCTCACCTGCAGACCTTTATAATTTATTGGGTAAAATGATGAAAGACGTTGAACGCATCAAATTCTCTCACACTTTTAATTGAGGAAAACAACCAACTTAAAAGTATAAACTCACAGTTCACTGAAGAACTAAGTCTTCTGAGTAATTTTGCGAATGAGAACAAAAAGTTGAAGGCTGAGAATGAGCTGATTAAAGCTGAGTGTTCTGCTAAAGAAAAGAGAGAGCAGAAACTTGAAAATGTTATTTCATCACTGAGCAAGTCATCTAAAACATTCGATGAATGGATGATGATTCAAAATGAAATAGGAGATAAAGCTGAACTAGTCTTTAATTCCTTTGTGAATGTACAGACACCTAGAGTGATCTTCGAAAAAAGCTCATCAAGCAATAAAAGTTGAAAGAAATCTAATAAACCATATGTTGTACCTAAACACAACCAGACACACACAAATGTTGGTCTTGGATACAAAGACAAAGATAAGATACCAAAAGAGTTCACTGGTTAGAAATTGAAACAAAATTCAGAAGAGTCAACCAACAAACTCCAAACCGGAAGTATTCTGCAAAGACAAAACAGAAGTACCAAAAGCCCCAGAACTTTCACAGAAAGAAAGTAAATGAAAGGAATGGTAGAAACTATCCTGCATATCCTGATTAGAATCCTCCCATGAAACATTAGCAGAATCCTAAGGGAAACAGGCCACAATGGCAGAAGCCTAAAGAACAATCCAGGTCATTCCCTAGGCATGTACATCAGACTTATGTACCTAGATACAATGCATATAATGCATAACATCACCAATACCATCAAGATGCCAATATGTACACTCATATGTACAGACAAAAGAGACAGTTGTATGTCTCAAAAGCACCCAAAAAGTTTGCAAAAATTCATTAAGATTATGGTACAAAACGATGACAACCTCTTAGAGTCATATTATTTGGCTACAGGCTGGTTAGATCACCATACAATGTTAACCTCTCAGGACCCAGACAGATATTAGTACCTGAAACTTAATTTCTTTGATGCATGTTTACAGGACAGCTGAGTGCCAAGGAACTTGGTATATAGATAGTGGTTGTTCAAGATACATGACTGGGAACAAAAGCAACCTCTCAAACTTCAAAGGAGCTAAAGTCATATTTGGTGTAAATAAAGTACTAAGGGAAATCAAAGGGATTGGTTAATTAAGAATAATAGTTTGTAAATAAAAGATTTTGGCTATGTGGAAGGACTAAATTTCCACTTGCTAAGCATCAGTCAACTATGTGACAAAAGTTTAAATGTTGGTTTTAATATAGGAAATTGTCAAATCAAGGACAGGGACACCAAGGAATTGGTGCTTTTAGGAATCGAAGGAAGAAATATATATGTGGTAGATTAGTCTCGCAACTCCAAGCACATGTTTAGTGGCTAAAAGCACAACTGAAGGGAGATGGTTGTGGCATGAGAAACTGAGTCATCTAAATTTCAAGACAATCAACAAAAATGCAAGAAGTCATCTGGTTGAAAGGCCAGATTTAGTCGACAAAAAGGATGATGTGAATCCACTTACAAAGGATCCAGACAACACTAAATGCAAGATATTTCGAGTTCTTAAAGACATTGTAATAAAGTTCTTGATTTACTTGTATTTGTCTATCTTAGATAAGGTGTTTATTTGAGTTGTTTGAGTCATTTTCGTGCTAATGGCTAGTAAGACATAACACTGCGGCGGAAAATTCATGCTACGACACAAAAAACACAGATTTTGCGGCCATAAGGATTCCATTCCAAGAATTTGCTGAAATTTGGTCCCGCGATGCAAAAACGCACTTTTACTTGGACAATAGAGAATTTCAGCAATTTCTATGTCGCGGCCCAGTATTGCAAGATTTAAGATTTTTGTTTCCTTCTTAGATTAGGTTTTGTGTTTTGAAGTCGACCTTGTTTAGGACTTATTTTCTTTTTAGGTTAGGGTTTGAATCGCCTATATAAGGAAACAACCGTTGTTATTATTCATATTACAAGATTATTGAATATTGAATTAAGATTTTTCTCTCCAACCCTCTGGGTTTTACCAAGAGCTTCAAGATGAATTCATCTTGTTGCGAATTCTGACTTATCAGGTGAACTTTCACATTCGTTTGTGGCGTCTTCACATACCGAGGTTCTTGCTTTGCTAAGTAACGAGTCAAGGTTCCATCACATAAAAACAATATATGAATAGAAAAACACAATTCAATTTTTGTTTCAATGCATTGAAAACATCAACAATAACATGGAAACAACTAACAAACAACATAACAACATTGAAAAGTATATAGAAACAACTCTGAAACAATTTAAACAATATAGAAAACAACACAAAAACAAAAAAGAACTTTAAAATGGGCAAAAGTTGCATTGAAACATCGACAATAAGATGGAAACAATCAAAAAACAACATAACAACATTGAAAACTACATAAAAACTATTGAGAAACAACATAAACATTATAGAAGACAACAAATGAATAAAATAAGCTTAAAAATATACAAAATCTGCATTGAAACATCGAAAACAACATTATAGCCAGTATAAAAACAACCCGTAAACAACATAAATAATATATAAAACAACACATGAACAAAAAAGAGCATAAAAATAGGTAAAAGCTGCATTCAAATATCGAAACAATATAGAAACAATATATATAATATCGAAACAATTACGAAACAACATAAATAATATATAAAATATCAAAGAAACGAAAAAAAAGTAAAAATGTCCAAAAAATAAGCATGAGTAAAAAAAGTAAAAAAAAGTAAAAAAATAAACCGAGAGCATAAAATGGTATTTTTTTCCCATATAAAGACGACAAGTGTGTCAATTACTCCTAACAAAAAGCATAGGCCTTGTTTGTTTATGTTTTCAAGGGGCCATTTCCAATTTCCAACTATTCATAAAAATAAAATCATGTTTGTTCATAAAAATTCCAATGGAAATCATCATTTTCACTTTCCATTTTTCACATAAAACAATATCTCAAACCTATAATTTCAATTCTCAACCTTATACACTACCCTACATCACTAAGGTGCGATTGGATATGCTTTCATTTTAAAAATTTTCTTTTCGCTAAAGAATAGTAAAAAAAATTCTGATGAAAGATTTTGGAAACTTTTGAGAGTGTGAATGGATATGTAATGATGAAAGTTGATTTGATGTAAAAATAGTAAAATAATGATTGAATGTGATTGGTAGTTAGAAATGTGTGTGAGTGAATAGTAAAATTTGTGGGAGAATGTGTAATAATGATTAGTTTTTTTGTGAAAAAATGTGTAGATGTGATTGGTGAAAGAAAAAATCAGAAAAAGTGAAGGTGAGAGAATAATATATTTTCTGAAAATTTTCATAAACAATCGCATGTTTGGTCAACAAAAAATTCTCTAGCGGAATGAAAATGAAATCTCGTTCATATCCAATCGCAGCCTAATCAATCACTTTCTCATCTTTTCATCTAATTATACATGTGGGACCCACCATTACCAACTCTATCTATTTAAAATATGGCAAAAACTCCTATTAGACCGTCTGACGGGCCAAAATTCGTCAGACGGATCTAAACTCAAACCCATTTTATAAATAATTAGTCACGTGGAAGCGAGCTAGGTGGTAGCCATTGGCCCATGACCCAACTGGTAAAAGTGAGTAGGAAGCCTCACGACTAAAGTCTGCAAGCCTCAACATTTAAAGTGGGCCAACAAATAGCAGTGCATATGCGTGGACTCCCACTGTGTTCAACCATTCTTCTATTTTTCTTAGGTTTTTGAATTTTAAAAAAGATTGTATTTGGTTGTTGGGTTCTTTAAGTGGGTTCTACCCGTGATTTTTATCTATGGGCGATTTTGGTTAGCTAATTATTTTGTTGCCCTTGTATGATTTAAGTAAAATAATTTATTCTAGATATGTCTTATTGTATTTTTAAATATAATTTAAATATTTTAAATAAAGTCCTCAAAAGTATTAATTTTTTCTCTCAATTGTATTAATAGTCAACCCGAAATGCATTAACAATTTTAAAAGAATATTTTGTAGTCCCCTAAAAAATGTTAGGTTTTTTTCCTCAAAAGTATGAAGCAGGTCTCGTAAAAACGTATTCATATTTCCCCCGAAAAGTATTAGTTTTTCCACTTATAAGTATTTAATAATTCTTGTGAAAAGTGTTATTGTTTCCAAAAAAGTATTAGTAGTTCCACTGAAATGTATTAGTAGTTCCTGGAAAAGTATTAACAGTTCTACTGAAAAATATTTTGGTAGTTTCCTAGAAAATATTAGCAGTTCAACTAAAAGTATTTATTAGTTCTACTAAAAGTATTAATAGTTCTCCAAAAAGGTATTATCAGTCTCACTTTAAAATATTTATTAGTTTCTCAGAAAAGTATCAACAAAGATATCACTAAAAAGTATTAGCAAATTCAATTGAAAAGTATTAGTTCTTATGAAAAGTTTTTTCTTATGAAAAGTGTTATTGTTCCCTAAAAAGTATTAGCAGTTTCCACTGAAATGTATTAGTAGTTCATTGTGGAAGCGAGCTAGGTGGTAAGCCGTTCGCCCGTTGGCTAAAATTGGTCGGCGGATCTAAACCCAAACCCAATTTATAAATAATTAGTCACGTGGAAGGCGAGCTAGGTGGTAGCCGTTCGCCCATGACCCAACCGATAAAAGTGAGTAGGAAGCCTCACTGGCTAAAGTCCGCAAGCCTCAACATTTAACGTGGGCCAACAAATAGTGGTGCATATCGTGGACTCCCTTTGTGTTCAACCATTCTTCTATTTTTCTTAGGTTTTTGAATTTTAAAAAGATTGTATTTGGTTGTTAGGTTCTTTAAGTGGGTTCTACTCGTGATTTTTATCTATGGGCGATTTTGGTTAGCTAATTATTTTGTTTCCTGTATGATTTAAGTAAAATAATTTATTCTGGATATGTCTTATTGTATTTTTAAATATAATTTAAATATTTTAAATAAAGTCCTCAAAAGTATTAATTTTTTCTTTCAAAAGTATTAATAGTCAACCTGAAATGTATTAACAATTTCGAAAAGAATATTTTATAGTCCCCTAAAAAATGTTAGGTTTTTTCATCAAAAGTATTAATATGATCTCGTAAAAAACGTATTCATATTTCCCAGAAAAGTATTAGTTTTTCCACTTATAAGTATTTAATAATTCTTGTGAAAAGTATTATTGTTCCCTAAAAAGTATTAGTAGTTCCACTGAAATGTATTAGTAGTTCCTGGAAAAGTATTAACACTTCTACTGAAATTTTTTTTGGTAGTTTCCTAGAAAATATTAGCAGTTCCACTAAAAGTATTTATTAGTTCTATTAAAAGTCTTAATAGTTCTCCAAAAAGGTATTATCACTCTCACTTTAAAATATTTATTAGTTTCTCAGAAAAGTATCAACAAAGATCACTAAAAAATATTAGCGATTCAATTGAAAAGTATTAGTTCTTATGAAAAGTTTTTTCTTATGAAAAGTGTTATTGTTCCCTAAAAAGTATTAGCAGTTCCACTGAAATGTATTAGTAGTTCCTGGAAAAGTATTAACAGTTCTACTGAAAAATATTTTGGTAGTTTCCTAGAAAATATTAGTAGTTCCACTAAAAGTATTTATTACTTCTACTAAAAGTATTAATAGTTCTCCAAAAAGGTATTATCAGTCTCACTTTAAAATATTTATTAGTTTCTCCGAAAAGTATCAACAGTATCACTAAAAAGTATTAGCAGTCCAATTGAAAACTATTAGTTTTTTCTTATGAAAAGTTTTTAGTATTCCCTGAAAAATATTTAGTAGCCTCATAAAAAGTATTAGGTTTTTCCTTGAAAAGTATTAGTAGTCTCCCTAAAAGGTATTATTAGTCTCCTTGAATAATATAAGTAGTTCCCCCAAAGAATATTAGTTTTGTCTCCTATAAAATATTAGTTTTTTGCCTGAAAAATATTATTAATCCCGTTGAAAAGTATTACTCATTTCATAAAGAATATTGGCTATTTACCCTGTTAGTAATGCACTTTTCTTTAAGCTCCAATAGGTTTGTTTCTGTAGATAAGATCAACCTTTGTCTCCTAGGCCTTTTAACACATGATCTTGATTCCAAAAATATCAAAGTCCACTGACGAGCTACTTGTCTTCCTTTTAGTTGCTCATTAATAAGACTAAAGTGGGCCCCTTCTTCCCCTAATTTAAGTAGTATAAGGAAAGGGAAACCAGAAAAAGAGAGCGCTAGTGTAAGGGAAGAACCAGGTTTTAGGAGATTAAGCTAGGAATTCTATGTTTGTTGATCAATATCGATGGCCTGTTGCGGATCGATTGGTAAATCCCTTGTCGAGGAAGTTTCGATTGTCGTGATACTATTGGGAGAGGAGTAATCTAATTGGATCTGAGAAGTATTTGGCCCGATGTAATTTTTGTACGCTCTCTCTTTCTCTTAATTTTTTTATTATGTTGGATCCGATGATCGGATCCGTCTAACCAATTATATCCGTCAGATCGTTTGACAGAAGACATACTCTTAAAATATTACTATTTTTTTAATTATATCTATCTAATGAGACCCACCATCCTACAATCTTACAAATATAATATTATATATTCAATTAAAATATTCAACCACTATTAACTTTTCAAATTATTATATATATAAAATACTACTTCAAAACTACTCAACCAAACATAATCTCATTTCTAAACCTACATAAAACTCATTCTTATTCATTCATCCAAACATAATTTCAGTTTTCATTTAAAACCAATAAATTCTCAAAATTCATTTTCCAACACTAAACCTGAAATGAGTCATTAAACATAACCATTCAAGACCATAGCCTCCTGGGTCTATTTCCACCCCTACATATATCACAAAAAAAAAAAAGAAAGTCTTTTCCAAAAATTCAAAGTAATCACCGTGCAAAAATAGAAAAGAAAAAACAAATGCAACCGCTGTAACTAGATTATATGAGACGATGATAATATGGGATAAGGATTTAAAGCCCCACCTTTCATTTCCCTCTTTTTCAATAGCCATACGTGATAGGCACCACAGCTTTAGAGGGAGTGAAAAACCTTTCACTTCAGCCCAAGTCGCGGTTATTTCAATCTCAAGGTCAGTCTGTAACTATAATTGGTATTGTTGCCAACGCTAGTTTCAGTTTTTTGATAATGTAAGTTGCATTACTGTCTAGCTTCAGGGACTTATAGTAATTTCCGCCATGATTTGAACTTCATTTCTGCTGTTAAACATGCCTTCTATATTTGTTTCTTTTCATTAATCGGTCGCTTTTGCTATGATTGGTTTTCTCAAACTCCAATTTTTGTTGGATTTCCCGGATTGTTTTCCCATTTGCGACTGATATTGTTTGTAAGGTTTTCTAGGTTACTTTTCTTATTTATGATTAAATTGGTTGTTGAGAGGACTCTGTTTAGTGATTCTTTTCAGTTCTTTTGTATATGATGTCGAGTAGATTCACATTTTTATTATGGACATATTATCTGCGATTAAAGAACATTAAATTGGAACTGTATATGCTTTTTGACCTTTATCGTCCCATAGAATTTGCTGAACTTAACTGAGTAAGGAGTTCTGTTTGTAAATCTCGGAGTAAATTACTGATACCTTTGCAGTTGCAATTAATCCGCTGTTTAAAGATCAATGATTTCATGTTTAGGCAATCATGTTAACATTTTTTATTGCATGACTGAATTTGTCATCGAATATACTTTCTGCTAATTGTAACTTGGTCTACTTGGGTTCAGTTTGATAAAACCGGTAGTTGAGGTAAATTTATGTTTGTTATCAATGCTAGATTTTAGTCATTCTGCTGGCTTGCAGGTTTGGACTGAAGGCATATTAGTTAATCATTAATATTCCTAGAAATATTGAATCCTATTTCTCTGCATTTCGTTTACTATTTTCTTTTGTTTGATATCATGGTGTAGTAATCTTCTTTAATTCATGCCCTCGTATCTATCTTTCAGGTGATCAAAGTGATGAATGTAGTATTGTAGTTGGTGATAGTTCAATCTTACACTTCAAGTCATACATATGGCTCCTGTAATCCCAAATTCGACCAACAACATCTCGCTCATGCCAGGAATTGCCTTAGCAACGAAAAAAGACAACATTTTATCCCGATGTAGCTTCCCACGAAAGATTAACAAACAAACATTACCTGCACAAAAATATACACTACCTTTCTCAACTTCTGTTAGATTGTTTCCCCAATTTCGATTTGGGTGCAATTTACAACCAATGCTAAAAACTCATATAGTGTCATCTACTGGGACTGATGTTGCTGTGGAGGAGGCTGATTTGTCAGCAGTGGATAATGAAGCTACAGTGACTACAAGAGAAATAACTGGAGAATCGTCTGCCAAATCATCAGATGCTAATCCTACTCAATCTAAACGTTCAAGACCTGTTAGAAAGAGCGAGATGCCTCCAGTGCAGAATGAAGAACTCATTCCTGGAGCCACTTTTACTGGAAAAGTTAGATCCATACAGCCGTTTGGTGCATTTATCGATTTTGGAGCATTTACAGATGGGCTTGTGCATGTTTCTAGATTGAGTGATAGTTTTGTGAAAGATGTTGCTAGTGTAGTTAGTGTTGGACAAGAGGTGAAAGTAAGACTAGTAGAAGCTAACATGGAAACAGGTCGAATATCTTTAAGCATGTGTGAAAGTGACGATGGTCCTGTTAGCAGTGATAAATCTAAACCTCCCAGAAAGACTGGTCAAAGATTCAATCAGAAGAAGGATGAGGTGAAGAAAAGCACAAAATTTGTGAAAGGGCAAGATCTCGAGGGGACTGTAAAAATCTAACTAGAGGTGGTGCTTTCATTTCTCTTCCTGAAGGTGAGGAAGGTTTCCTGCCTTCATCAGAAGAGGCTGATGAGGGCTTTGTAAATATGATGGGTGGTTCTTCTCTGAAATAGGTCAACAAGTTAATGTTCGAGTATTGCGCATCACTAGATCACAGGTAACATTAACAATGAAAAAGGAGGAAGATGGTGGAGAGTTGGATTCCAAGCTCAGCCAGGGTACGGTACATACAGCAACTAACCCTTTTGTTTTAGCTTTCCGTAGTAACAAAGAAATATCTGCATTTTTGGATGACAAGAAAAATGAGGATGAACCAGTTGAAAATGCACCGGAGGATGCAAAGGAGGAGGACCTACAAGTACCCCTTGATAATTCTCAAAGTAATGATGTTGAAATAGAGGCAAGCTCTATAGTGCTGACTGATGAAATACACCCTTCTATTGAAGATGAGGTAACTGAGGAACCTGCTCCAGAAGAAGCAGAAGAAAACAGTGGAGAAGCTGATGTTGCCTTTTCATCAGAGATTGTTGAAGAATCTACAAAGACAACAGCTTGTGATGCAATATTAAAAGATGAGGAGCCTGATACCACAGTGCCTTCTGTTGTTACTCGAGGTAATTCTGAGTCATCTGAAGAACCTTCTTCAGTTGAAAACAAAGGTGAATTATCTGGAGAAATAACTGATCAGACCTTGTTGTCTGAGAGCGTCGAACAAGTTTTGGAGATGACAGCTGATGATGTAATAGAACCTAGTGAGAAACCAGATGACACCATTCCTGCCACTTCACAAGGTGAAGAAGAAAATTCCAATTCTAATCCTGAGGAAAGTGGCAGTATAGAAAGCTCAACTGCACAAATTGATTTTCCGGATATTGAGACCACATCCACAGGTTTGTGATCAACTCTCTTGTTTTCTGACAAGGTGATCGGTATTTGGAGAAAACTTGAATAAATTTTTGCTAGTAACAAGCTATATGTTGTGTATTAAAATACAGTTGTCTTTATTGATGTGATTGTGAAATATGGCAAGATTTAAATATGTAAAGAAGTTTGAAACAAAATTAACTAGAAAGGGGTTAAATATCGGCCTCTGTTTGCAGAAAGTCAGGTTACTGGAGGAGAAACTTCCACGAATGAAGTGCAAGCACAGACTTCTCCGGACAAAGAAGAAAATTCAAATGTCTCAAGTCCAATTGAAGAAAGTAGTGATACTTTTACAAAAGAAACCACAACAAAAGGTTTCGGCGTCTTCCTTTTTATTTTGTTCGTTCATTCTATTTAGTTGCGCTCGGGATCTTGAGCATAATAAATGTTGTGTGGTATTGGTAAAATGAAAAAAATTATGCTAGGCCTTCTTGAATAGTTTATGACTTTCTTGGTAAAACTGTAGGATGTGAGGTATCTACTAAGATCTACTTATTCCTAATTGCAGCCGCTGCTATATCACCAGCTCTTGTGAAGCAGTTGCGTGATGACACCGGAGCAGGAATGATGGATTGTAAGAAAGCTCTATCGGAAACTGGTGGAGACATCATAAAAGCTCAGGAATACCTCCGAAAGAAAGGCTTAGCCAGTGCGGATAAGAAAGCCAGTAGGGCCACAGCTGAAGGAAGAATTGGTTCATACATTCATGATAGCAGGATAGGTGTCCTAATTGAGGTTAATTGTGAGACAGATTTTGTTGCTCGAGGTGACATTTTCAAGGAACTGGTTGAGGACTTGGCTATGCAAGTGGCGGCATGCCCTCAAGTACAATATCTTAGTACCGAAGATGTTTCAAAGAGGTTGTTGATAAGGAGAAAGAAATTGAAATGCAGAAGGAAGATCTGTTGTCGAAGCCAGAGCAAATTAGATCCAAAATTGTTGATGGGCGGATAAGAAAGAGGCTAGAAGAGCTGGCCTTACTGGAGCAGCCTTTTATCAAAGATGATAAGGTAGTGGTGAAGGACTGGGTGAAGCAGACCATTTCAACAATTGGAGAGAACATAAAAGTCAAGAGATTCGTGCGCTACAACCTAGGAGAAGGTTTGGAAAAGAAAAGCCAAGATTTTGCTGCAGAGGTTGCTGCCCAGACTGCTTCTAAACCAGTGTCCACACCTGTACAACAAGAGCCTGCAGCTGCTGAAACCAAGGAAACCGTGGACAAGTAAGCATATTGCCTACTACTTGCTGCTGCTACTTCATTGACAATAATGATTATTGGTGAATTTTATGCCTCTTAAGCTGCATGGTGATGTGATGCTTTAAAAAATTGTTGTTCACTTCCTGTTTCGTACTACTATTAATTACATTCTTCTAGCGAGAGAAACGCGTGAGATATCACTGCCTCTGGTCTAAACGGAAGGACATATTTGTCCAAATCTATTAACATTTATGACACCAAATTCATATTTTGTTTTATAAAAAAAAAATAGAAATATATTCCTCCACTAGTCCTGGATTGAAACAAAGGATAAAGTTATAATAGAATGACAAAAGAAGTTGATTTTCCGTCAAAAAGTTGAAAATATTTGGTTGGAATTGGCCTCTTGGATATGATCTTTGACTTGAATGACTAACTGTGCTAAATCATAAACAGGTGCATGGTCTGCCACTGTGAAATATATTTGTATCGACTTTTGGTAATATGTGTTTAACTCCATATAATATGTTGTAGGCCTGAAAAAGCATTGGTTTCGGCTGCACTGGTAAAACAATTGAGAGAAGAAACTGGAGCTGGAATGATGGATTGCAAGAAAGCTCTTTCAGAAACTGGAGGAGACCTTGAAAAGGCTCAAGAGTACCTCAGAAAAAAGGGTCTCTCAACCGCTGACAAAAAATCCAGCAGGCTAGCAGCTGAAGGCAGAATTGGTTCATACATTCACGATTCACGCATCGGCGTTCTAATTGAAGTGAACTGTGAAACTGACTTTGTTGGTAGAGGTGAGAAATTCAAGGAGTTGGTCGATGATCTTGCAATGCAAGTTGTGGCCTGCCCACAGGTGCAGTTTGTATCCATTGAAGATATACCAGAAAGCATTGTTAACAAAGAGAAGCAATTGGAGATGCAGAGAGAAGATCTTCAGTCCAAGCCTGAGAGCATAAGAGAGAAGATTGTTGAGGGTAGAATCACTAAGAGGCTTGGGGAGCTTGCTCTTTTAGAGCAGCCCTTCATTAAAAATGATAGTATTCTTGTGAAAGACTTGGTAAAGCAAACTGTTGCTGCCCTTGGGGAGAACATAAAAGTCAGGCGGTTTGTCCGTTTTACTCTTGGCGAGGAGACAAGTGATGCAAAGTTAGAAACTGAAGCATGAGATATGCAATGTGCCTCAAATGAACCTGGAAAGCTATTTTAGATAAAAACACCTTGTTAGTTTGGATGAGGTCAAACTGACAAAGTTCTCGGATGGAGCTACTATTATTATGCTGAGATGTTTGTGTTCATTCTTTTTCGCTAACATAAGACGAACCAGTTCATTGGAAGCTACTTTAGATGTCAACATTTCTGGAGAAATCACGAGTGAAGCGTCTGAGCTCGAGTCTGTTCTGTTGTAAAAGTAATAACAATTTTGTAGAGCTTCTTCCTTTTGAAATTTCAAATTTATTTTCATAAATCCCAATCAGCCAGCAACAAATTTGCTATTTTCAGTAGCAGATAACATTTTTGGTGGGCTATACTTTTCATACAATGCATGTAATGGTCGACTTAAATTTGAAAGCTATGATGTTCCATAGAGCTTAATGGGTCAGTGAAGCGGGCATGGTGCAGGTAACATGTATATTATTTCAATTCGGGCGGGCTCGAGGCGGGGTAATGGGTCCGACAAGACCCGTCCCAAACCCGCCCCATTATATTTTCGAGGAAATTACACAAAATACCTTGATTTTTTCAAAAAAAGACAAAAATACCACTCTATCACAAATCTACTCGACCCGCTCCTAACCTTCCCAAATATACCCTCTTTCGGCCTGAAGTCACTGGAAACACAAACCCAAGCACGGCGCTCAAATCCAGCAGCAACATCGCCATGGTTGTATACTATCCTAGCAAGAGTTGACTTTCCGCTCCCGCCCATGCCCACGATAGTGGCAACGGAAATATCCTTTCTCTCCTCAAAAACTGCCTTTCCAAGCAGCAATTCCACGTCTTCTTGCAAGCCCACCACGTGTTTGTCTTTTCGCCAATGAGCCAATCTTCGCCGCCACTCGACATCTTCTAGTCTCCCGGACGGCAAAATCATCCCCTCGTCGAGATTCCGAATCCCAAACCTCTCGCGGCCTTTTTCGATGTCTTGGAGCCTAGCTCGGATGGACTCGATCTCTTTTCCGACCTTGTTGAGATGGTACAAATGGTTTGGTAAGTAACGGCACCGGCCTAGCAGCCCGCCGGTCCTTTTTGGGGTGTCGACTTTGAGAATGAAGGTTTCGATGACATCGTCGGCATCTTGAGCCACGTCTCTGATGTCGGATATCCAATTGGGTATTCTCTCGTCGTTGGCTTACTTTTCAGTGGCGTCTTTAAGAAAATATTGCATCCTTTGGGTTTGGATGATATTATTCATACTGCCAAAGTGTAATTGATGCATCCTTGATTTTACTGTGTTCTTTTATTATTTTGTGATTTGAAATTTTTTGTTTGTTTCGATGTTGTTTCGAAGTTGTTTCTTTTATGTTTCTTTTGTTCTTTTATGAATTTTCCATTTATTTTGTTCTTTTTTTATTGTTTTTGATTTGTTGTGTTATCTATCTGACTGTGTATCTTTTTTTTATTTCTTTTGTAGTGAATATGTGATTTTCCGTTGCTTGTTATGTCAAGCACTTTATTGTTGGGAAGGCTATGGACGTCGAAGCGTTCGAGATAGAGAATGAACAAGCAAAGCTCAATCATCTGCTTCACAATCATGCTAAGTTGAAGCTGCAACATGGTGATGACGATGACAACGACATTGAGATTCTACCTCCATTTCCTAATGATTTTAGAGAATTGTTGTTACGTAAATCTTTAATGATGGTGTAATCAGTTGAAACATGTAAGAAACATAAATAAAACATGTAAGAAACAATTGTGAAATAGGGGATCATGTGATAAAAGTTTGTAGTAAATTAGCACAGTCTAATGAGTCGTGTGTTTTGGAGTGAGCTTGTATGCATTCGAAACTCGGAAATGTTGAAACTTTTAAGAACTCATATTTAAACTCAATCCAATCTTAGACTCATTCCTAGAACCATTAATTCCATTAATTAACTTATTTTATAACTTTTGAAAAACATTATTAAAAAGAAACACTATTAGAAACATATTTTTAATTAACAAAAATATATCTTATATCCTAGAATCTGAGGGAGTAATTGTCAACCCAAGGATGAGTAATTGATGAAAGCAAAACCTGATTTACATGGGTTTTTTCATTTTTCACGTGAATAAACTCAACATGTTGATGAAATTAAAGAAAGTAGCAAGATGTAGTGATCATAAGCACAATTGAGCAAAGTATAAGCAGGGTTACAAATGAAAAAGTATTAGTAGTTTCCTGAAGAGTATTTTTAGTAGTGCTCCTGCAAAGTATTAATTTTTCTTATAAAATGTATTAGTATTTCTCCATAAAAGTATTAGTTCGATCTCCCAGAAGTATTAGTTGTCACCTGAAAAATATTTATGTTGCCCCCTTAAAACATATTAGTTTTCCCACATAAAAGTATTAGCAGTCCTCCCAACAAGTATTAGTAGTTTCCCTAAAAAGTATTAGTAGTCCTCTGAAACTTTATCCAGACTTTCTTCTTCGTGAATCACGAATGACATGACGTGAATGTAAAAAATTATAAGGGCAATGAAATCAAGAAATCGATCACTTTATTGGTGTGAGGTCCTCTGTCGCAATAATCACCCAAGAAAATTATAAAAATTTGTTTGAAATCGATGGGGCTATGGTGTTTTCGAGATTGGACCATAGGTTTTGAAGCTTTGTTATGTAGCCATGGATGTCACCCACGCAGCATACTACTCTTGGTTTTGTTGTGGAGTTGGGCTCTGCCATATGATACAATGTCGTGAGATGGGATAGGGCAAGAGACGAGTGGGAGGATGAACAGAGACCCAAATTTGCTTAATTTTCTTTTTTTGGTCGGGTTGGGTGTGGATCGGGTCGATTATTGGGACTCTGTCTGACAAATTCGATCCGTCAGACCGTCTGACAGGAGACTAGCCCCATATAGTTAGGGAATTAATGGTATATTTTTGGTAGGTTTTAAACTAAGTAATTAATGTGATTTGTTGCTAATTATGGATGATTGATCTTAAATTTGAAAATAATCGTTAATTGAGGATATTTGTTGTATTAATCGTAAATAAGGAAATAATTATTGAGAAGGGGAATAATTGTAACCATTTTAATTTGAGAATAATTATTGATTAGGAGAATAATTGTAATCAACTTTGATGGTGCTTTTTAGGGCAAATCTCCAAGTCAGAGTTGCTCATAAAGTTCAAATTTTCTTCTTCCCAAGCGGGAAGTCTTCTAAGTCTTTTCTCCGGGAGCTGGAAATATTCAACTGGGAATTGCATGCACACACGCAAAATGACGTTAGGACGGACATGGGGTTGTCGCGGGGGCCCTCCGATGCTCAAGTCAAGACAACAGTGATTGAGAGAGAGTGTAAGACATCAATTGAATACTGATTATTGCTTAAGAGTGATTATGAGAGAATTAACTTATAAATAAAGAGGATGAACCTTTATATACCTTGGTGATGGGCCTTATGGGCCCGAGTAGGAGAAATTAGCCTGTGGGTCAGTCCCAGACTCTGTGGATCGAGTTATTCCATATGTAGCACATTGGGTAATTAATATTGTTTCGCGCCAGGCGGAAGAGAAGAAGCAAACGAATCAGCTTCCCATCACATCCTGGGGTTGAAGAAGGTCCCAAGGTTCGGTTGTTCGCCGATTTCGGTTCCCGGGCGGATGGGAAAGGAGATGAAGCCCAAGATTTGGAAGAGGAAGCAACCAACAACAGCTACTACCAACGAGAAGACCGAGAGATAGAATCTAATCGAATTATATATTAATTATTAAAGGACATTTTTGTCCCCAACACAGCCCCCACTCCGGTCTTTGCAGGAGAATAGAGCAAACAAGGAGCTAAATTGATACCGTGTTTGGCTTGTCTTGTTCTTTATCTTATCTTGCCTTGAGATTCTTTGACTATTATTACACAAGGACACACTTGGGAGGAGAGCCTTGACCATGTCTTTTAAAGGTAATATTTCTGTCTCTACTCTTTAACTCTGAATTTCTTTGCTTGGTAGAACACTTAATGAAAATTTCTTGAGAATTTAGGAGAATCCCCATGGAGAGTTGTAGTGAGGAATGGAGTGCATCGATTAATGAGGAGAGGGATGAAAGACCAAAAGTCGAGATGGGGCGCCCCGAGATGTCATCTACCATTCACTCTCTGTTCTGTTATTCCATTTCCACCTTTGCCAGCGGGCTTAAATATTCTCTCTCTGGCTCCAGAGTTATGTTATGATGGTGAGGCGGAAGTAAAGCTTTAGTCTGATTCAATTCCGAGTGATGAGGTTCCCGAGGAGGAGTATGAGGGGGACAGTCTAGAAGAGGTTCACTGGCCTAAGTATCAGCATAGGCCTCCTCCCGGGTGTCGAAAAGTTGTCCCAAGAGAGTTAGTTAGCAAGGTTTCATCTTAGTGTCTTTGTAGGTTGAGGGAGCGGTTGGGGCTCCCTTCAACATTTCGGATATTGGCTCCGGGATCGGGAAATAGATTTACTCATCTGCCCGAGGTCTTCATTACAATATATCTTTATATCTTCTCCATTGGTTTTACTCTTCCTATGGATAATTTTCTTGTGGCGATCCTCAGATCGGTGGGAGCATATGTTGGAAAGATGGTTCATTAGTCTTATGCGTTCATATGGGGAGATGAGTATGCCATGCGGGAGATAGATATGCCCGCTACTATAGATGGATTCCACTCCTTGTTGTATGCCAATAAGTCTACAAGAGATACTTTCTTGCGTTTCTTTTCTCGTTGGTCGGTCAAAAATTACCCGCCGTCCAATAAAACCAAACTTTGATGCTAAGCTAACCTGAAGCCTGCAAAACCACTGTTAGAAAAGTGGTCCGGAAGGGTTTTCTTGCATACCCTCTCCGATGAAGTCAGAATCACCTCTTGAGAGAAAAGTATGAAAATAGGAAAAGTATGAAAAGTGTGAATACGAAGTCTAACTTGAAAAATACCTTTTAATGAGGGGTTAGGATGCCCCAACTATCCTTTGGACCAAATTGAATGTTGGGCCTAATGGATATGTTGGGAAATTTATTTGTATAGATTTTGATGATACATAGAAAACTTAGATTAGAAAGTTGGCATTCTATTTTATTTTGTATTCCAACTATGTTATAGATAGGATATAAGTTGAGTTAAGAAACAACAGAGTTGAAGATTGCAAAAGTTGACTGAAGGAATGCAGTGAAGATTCAGTTGAGTATTGAAGAAGTGTTTCAGTCAAGTGAAGAAGTGTGTTTTCAAGAGATTAACAAATTTGAGTCATCCCAGCATTCAAACTTAAGGACACACGAAGAAAGCTGAAGAAGTCTGTTGCAAAGACAAGACAAAGAATTACCCAAAGAAGTCTTTCATATGCAGACACATCTCTCGGATGAGGTAATTCTAACTCATCTAGCTCAAATTCTGATGATAGTGATCATGACACACACACTTCATCACCTACAGATCTTTATGATTCATTAGGCAAAATGATGAATAAATTTCAGCTCGTAACATCCTCACACACACTTTTAAATGAGGAAAACAACCAACTCAAGGAAACCCATCCAAGAGTCAGCAAACTTCAAGGGTTCAACCCAGTCAAACTCCCATGGGAGAATACACTACTAGAGAAGGAGGAAGAGGAAGGGATTCCAGGTCTGGTGGGAGAGGCGAAAGCTCTCCACCAAGGAAACCAAGTGGAATCATGTCAATAAACCTTCTGCAAAAGGACTCCATATATTGGATGGGCTTTGATGAAGACAAAATAACAGAGAAGCCAATCGAATTGCTAATGAGCTGGCAAGGAAATGCAAAGAAGAAGCTCAAAGAATCCAAAGAATGGAGGATGGGAAACTCAAAGTTTCGTATGAGAAAAATAAGAGGGAAGAGAAGAGGAGAGAAAAATGAGAGCTAAAGAGGATCACCGCAGGCGAGAAGATGAAGAGGAAAGAAGGAGAAGGTAGCAAAGACGCTAGAAGATAGTTGTCTTCAAAAGTTTTGTTGTATTCTTACAATTTTTGTAAATACAAAAAAGATAATGTAAGTGCTAAATGATTCATTTAATAAAATTATACATTTTTTTCAATCATTCTATTTTAGCATTTTATGATGTAGTTTAAGTTTCGGCATCATCAAAAAGGGGAAAATTATTAGGAAATTTATTTGGATAGAAAACTTAGATTAGAATGTTAGCACCCCATTTTCTATATGTATTTCAACTTTGTATTAGTTAGAAGTTGAATTCTCAAGCAGCCAAGTTGAAGATGCAGAAGACTTGCTGAAGAACTGCAGAGAAGATTCAGCTGTATCGCAACTGAGTATCAAAGAAGACCTTCATTCATGTAAAAAAGTTGTGTCTCTCGTAGACTTAAGCTGAGTCGTCCAAGAATCAAGGATAAGACTCAACTAAAGGGGTAAAACAGCTGAAGGAGTTAGAGAAAGCTGAAGAAATTCGTTGCAAACAATAGTCATGACTTACCCAAATTGGTAAGAGACAGTTCTGCAACCTTAAAAGTTGTCTTGCTGAAAGAGTGCAACTAGCAGAAGCCAATAGGATGTTTGCAGAAACCTGGTACGATTCAGGCACTTGCAGGGCATTAATTCTAAGGTTAGGTCAACAACAAAAGTTGCACGACAAGACAGGCCAACGAACAAGAAATGAAGTTTGAAACTGTTTATCTCTTCAACGGACAAATTTCAAACTCTCACTATAAAAAGATGAGGAATAAAAGAGAAGAACGTGACAGATACAAGAGAAATCTGAGTATTAAAGCAAGCAACTGCAAAAATTCTCTCAAGCTAAAATTCTAATATCCTCAGTCCTAACATTCGAAGTGATTCTGGCCAACATAACTCAGTGAAGAAAGCAAGCCAACTTCAAAAGTTGTAGAGAAAACCTGTTTGAAAAAGAATAAGGGGTCTACACGTCCACGAAGTGAAGGAAGTGCAGTAAGGTTCAAGTTAGAACCTGGTTCAAATCCATCGGAGGGCTACATGATCAAATATGAAGGGTTTGGAGAGTTGAAGTAGTGTGGAAGATGCCTTACGAAGAGCTGAGTCCCAGGAGTGAAGCCAGCTATGTGATCAAGGCTTGCTCGGACTGTACCTTGTACTTTTGTAACAACCAAGTTTCATTAGTTATATTCCTCCTCGAGCAAGAGAAGAGAGGAGTAGAAAAATTACCCCCATCCTCGAACCACTATAAAATTATCTGTTTCATTTACTTTAGCAATTTACGTTCTGCATATTTATTACTTGGCGATATATTTGCTTAACAACCGATAATAACTAAGTTTAAATTAAGTATTGAAAACCATATATTAAAAGGGTGTAACACTTCCACTGATTAAAACCAAGAAAACTGAATTTATAAAAAGCTAACTTCACTCAGCTGAGTTACTCTATTAAATTAACAGCCGAAGTCCATTTGAGTGGTTAACTCTCCTGTTGAGGTTTGACCGAGCTCTCCCTACAAACTTAGCAGTTTTCTTGAAAAAATTCTAATTTGATTTAAAATCAAAAAATTGATTATGTCTATTCAACCTCCCCCCTTTTAGACTTTACTGACACTCCTTGGGACCTACAAGAGGCTTAACCAATACAAAGGCACCTGCAGACAACCATGGTTCAGAATCCTACAGAAGACAAAAGAATACAAGGATAGGTCAACAAAAAAGGTACTAGAAAGGACATGCCAACTGTCGAATGGTGGGATTTGAATTTCTCTATCTCTTCAATAGACAAATTAAATACACACTATAAAAGCTGAGGAAAATTTCAAAGAGACAAGAGACATAACAGAACAAGCAAAATCTGAAAGTCAAGAACTCCCTCTTGAGCTTAAACTAATATCCTCAAGCTTCATCTAGAACACCTTATACAACACTCAAGTGGAATATAAAGGCTGCATCAATGGTTGAAGAGGAAAACTTTGTGAAAATGATCAGGGTCTGCATTGCCTTAAAGAGAAAGAGTGTAGTAAGGTTCTTGTCAAACCAAAGGCTGAAGAGTGCAGAAGGGCTATGAGAACAAGTCTTGGACTCTCCAGTGAGCAAAAGTAGCTAGAAGGGTCTAGTAAAGAGTTGAGACTACTGACAGTAGGTTGTATGATCAGTACTGATAGGGTTGTTTGTACTTTGTATGTAAAGTTACTTGATACATAGTGGAATTTCTCCTGGAGTAGGAGAAGAGTGCATGTAGAGGAATTACCCCATTCTCGAACCACTATAAAAACATCTGTCTTGAAATTCCTACGCTTTACATTTTGTTGCTTACATTGCTACATTATTTTGCTCCACAACTCTCTAAAACGCTAACTGTTCTTTGCTAAAAATCTTAAGGGTGTAAGATATATGTTGTTGTTAAAAAGAAACTAATTTTCTAAAAGGTTGTTATTTTTCAGTTGAGTTACTCTATGAAAAGCTCTGCCAAGAGATCTGTTAAGTAGTTAACTCTCCTGCTAAATATTGACTTAATTGTCAACAACGACATAACTGTTTTCTTTAAACTCTGATTTGAAAAAATCAAAAAACATTAAATTCTATCCAACCCCATCCCCTTATAGACTTTAACTTTACACCCCTTGGAACCTACATAACACAAAACCTAAAAAGTCTATTTGAGTTGTAATTTTCACTGGTGATCCAAAACACATAGTGTTATAACTTATATGTCTCACACAAAATCAAATTCAATCTTGGTAAAATCAGAAATCACTCAAAGTTATTGAAATGAGTTAATCACACACGTCAACCACATCTCATTATTGTAGCCATAACATGGTCCATAGTGGTTAGAATTAAATTATGTCAGTTGAAAAACCAAGGTAACAGATGTGAAATTTATTTGTGGAAGATAATCTTGCATCTTCAACAAAAATGTTGGACAATTCTACAGGTCAACTATGATGAAAGATTTAGTGGAAATTTTCAGCATTTGTCCACTTGCATAGTAAATAAAGTAAAATCATTAATACCAATGAGATATTGAGTTAAGGATTTGAGTATCAACCAGAGAAATAGTTTTGTGTGTAGAATGTGTGAGATTGTGTAGGATATTGAGGATTAAAAAAGTCTCATTGTTAGTTTTCCTATGTTGTGTTAAGTTTTCTAGTAGAATTGGAATGTTTTCTCAAGTTTATCTTCAATCCTTTGTTTTCTCAAGTTTCTTTACGTCTTTTTAGTTTTGTTTTTGTTCAGGAAAAATGTTAAAACTCTGGATGGAGGAAAATGAATATTATAGATTTACATTATGTTTTATTGTTTTGTGTTATCTATTTTTTTTAGATTTTACCCTCTTTGTTTAATGGTATTTCGTGATTTATGTTTCTCTATCAGTGATAAGTGTCTTTTTGTATAGGTTTTAATCAAGTAATTCAATAGGTTTTTGATTGTTTTGTCATGAATATAATAGTCTTTTCATTTTGTCTTGAATATTTTATTGTGGGATGTCTTTAATATTATATGTTGAGATAATGGAGCAAAAATTAAGTAAAAGAACTCAAGAAAATCACCCAACACGGCCAGGGGGTGGCGACCAACACATCCATGTTCAAACAAGACGAAAAGAAGAATGAGAAAATTTGAACAGCCTCTGACGCAGCCGTGTCAGGCTGTTCAAGGGGGAAAAAAATGCAATACGGTCGTGTGAGGACCACTTTTCAGCAATAATATTTGGCAGAACTTTTGGAAAGTAATCTAACCAAGATTTTTGACCACTTTTGTGAAATTTTAACATCTCATTTTGCTGCACAAAACCCTCACCTTCCCTACATAATTTCATGAAGACAAAGACTTAACAACCCTACTCATTAAGTGGAGCAATAGTTTACCAAAATGACATTGGTAATGTATACTTTCATAATAACAATGTCTATAAAAGCAAAAAATGTGGATGAGATAAGACATTCAGATTTTAGACATTAATTACATATTGTGAGAAGAGAGGAATAGAAGAATTGGAGATTGAAGAGCTTGGAGAGGGAGGCTTGGAGCACCATTGAAGATAACCGAAGAAGAAGTTTTATGTTTATCCTAAGAAAAGATAAGTTAATCATGGCTATATCAACTGCATATATCTTCTTGTGTAGATTATGTTTTTCTTAAGATTGTGTTGAGCTAAACTACTTAGTGTTTGAATGTAACCAACTCTAGAATCGATTTGTGATTAAGGTTTATATGTTCTTAATATAATCTTCATGTTTTATGTAATTCACTTATATTATGCTTCATTCATTAGAGTTAGTATTTTCGATTTATTGATTTGATATTTATTCCTCATCGGGTTATCGAGACATTTATGGTGAGATTGTACCAACATAAGTGAAATGAGTTGCATGTAATCCTAGATATAGGACGAGATAAATCTTTCGGATTAGAGTCAAACCTAATATGGGAATTCATTAGGAGTTATTCATGTTTCAAAAGGGCTTAACTTAATTTAGGTTCTGTATCGCTTGGGAATTTGCCTTTTTGATGCTGTCCTCCCACTGCTGTAGCAATTTGGGCCACTTGCGTCTCCAAAGACTTCAACCTTGCATTTACGTTCGTGTTCAGTTGAGTAACTTGTTCCTCTATCCTGTCTACCTTAGCCTCATCTTTATTCAGTCTAGCTTTTGTTTCTCCAATAAACAAGGATAACATCTCCTATACAGATGCTTTATTTTCACTTGACTCCGCTCTGCCTTGATTTTCCACATTAAAACCCAGAGGTAGCTGTAAAACGTTTTGGTTATTAGCATATGAAAAGTTCTCGTGGTTCCGCAGTCCCAGATACTAATGTGTGGGTGTATGGTTGTTTCGATAATTGTTGTTGAAGTTCCTTTGCCCCACAAAATTCACCTATTCCTTAACAACTTCAGGATCTCTCGGAATCGTCTGTTGGGTCACATTCAGTTTCATATTCAGCACGGACACTTGCTCAGTGAGCATGGAAACCTTATCCTCATCTTGGACCTCCGCCACACGCCTGACATTAGATCTCTTGGATGGTCACTGGTAACTATTATTTGCCATCTCCTCACGCAATTCCAGTGCCTCATTGGGATATTTCCTTAATAGTGCACCACCAGATGCAACATCTATAATAGTTCTCGTGTTATCACTTAAACCATTATAAAAATATTGTACCTATTGGTAGTCAAGATATCCGTGTTGAGGGCACTTTCTCAACAATTCTCTAAACCTGTCACATGCCTCATATAATGGCTCTCCATCTATCTAACTGCCTAAACTGAGGGATTTCATTTTTTAGTTGTAGTGTCTTGGTCGGGGGAAAGTACTTAGCTAGAAATCTCTTACTCAATTCAGCCCAATTTGTCGCGGGTGGTGTCAAAGAAGATAACCATCCCTTAGCCTTATCGTGTATATAGAATACAAAAAGGCAGTATCGAATGATATCCTCAGAAACACCATTCATCTTTACTATATCGTAGATCTCTGAAAATTGCGCCACATGCGCATTCAGATCCTCTACAGCTCTCTCCCCAAACTGGTTTTGTGACACCATATGGATCAATGCAGGTTTTAGTTCGAAATTATTTGCATTACTCGGCAGACTGGCCATACCCCCATACTTTTGATTAACTTCCGGCTGGAAGTAATCTCTAACTGCCCTTAGCACGGGCCTCTCTTCTATCTGATTTTGCCTATCCGCCACCGGTGGGCGCTCCTTATTATTTCTATTGTTCGCAATGTCCATATTGTTCCCCTCTCCCATCGCTTTCGATCTTTTCCTTAACTATTTTGTTTTCTTTTCGATCTCTAAGTCAATGGGTATCGGTTCGACAAATCCAGAAGGTGTGATCATGCACTCCTTGCACTCAACAAAAACAATATAAAAAGAATTAAAGAATAAAAAAATAAAAAAATATTGCTTCAATTAAGATTGAACTACTTATACTATATCTATGTAGAATCTTTCAATCCCCAGCAACGGCGCAAAAAACTTGATCGTGGAAATTTTTTCACTATAGCTAAAATCAAAAATTGCCCAGTTTAGGCAGTTTGATTCAGAGCCATTGTATGAGGCATGTGATAGATTCAGAGAATTACTAAGGAAGTGCCCTCAGCATGGATATCCCGATTACCAACATGTTCAGTATTTTTATAATAGTTTAAGTGGAAACACGAGAACTATTATAGATGTTGCGTCTGGATGTGCATTGCTAGGGAAACATCCTGGGAGGCACTAGAATTACTAGAAGAGATGGAAAATAATAGTTAGCAGTGGCCATCCGAGAGATCCAATATCCAACGTGTGGCTGATGTTCAGGATGAGAAAGTTGCCATGCTCAAAGAACAAGTATCCGTGCTAAATATGAAACTGGATGCGATGCAGCAAGTGACTCCTAGAGATCCTGCGGTTGTTTAAGAAGAGGCTAATTTTGTGGGACAGCAAAGAAACTTCAACAACAACTATAGAAATAATCAGACACTCAATTACTATCATCCGGGGTTATGAAACCATGAAAACTTTTTATATGCTAATAACAAAAATATTTTGCATCCACCTCCAGGATTTAATGTGGGTAATTAAGGCAGAGCATAGTCAAGTGACAAGAAAGCATCTGTGGAAGAGATGCTATCCTCGTTTATCGGAGAAACTAGAGCAAGACTGAATAAGGATAAAGCAAAGATAGACAGGATTGAGGAATAGGTCACTCAGTTGAAAACAAACGTAAATGCAAGACTGAAATCTCAAGAAACACAAGTAGCCCAGATCGCTACAGCAGTGGGAGGCCAACATCAAAAAGGCAAATTCCCAAGCGACATTGAACTGAATCCGAGAGTACAGTGCAATGACATTAGTCTGATGGATGGTACAGAATACGAGGGCTTTAAGATTTCAACTGACCCAGTTCAACGACAGTGAAAATTAAAATTTAGAGTCTGGCTGAAGACGTAAAACATAGCGTTTTATGTGAGGCAATCCAAATTATTTCCTATTTTTCGTTTGTTTTTGAACGCCCTCGATTAAATTAATTTTAATTCCATTTTTTTAGTATTAACTTATCTTTTAGTTGTGTTTGGTTTTGTGAGTTGTTGTGTAGGAGGCGTCACGATAATCTTCGGGTTTCAATTATGAAAAAATGGGAAAATACATCACACGACCGTGTGAACTAGGTCACACGGACCGTGCGACCAAAAAAATAGAGAAGTATCACATGGCCTGGCCGTGTGGAGTATACCAGCAGCGGATAGAACCGACGCGCAGGGCTGCACGGTCGGGTCGTGCGAACCCGCACCGGCCGTGCGACAGGCCTAGATGGATTTTCTCTCCTTTTTAACATCAAACACTCAATTTCTATCCCACTTTATCCTACTCAAACCCTACAACTCGAAAATTCTCTCTCAAATGCTCAAACCCTTCTCCAAATCTCTTCCAAGTTCACTTCAAATCTTACCCCACAAACACAAATTATTCACCTTCTCACCAAACCCATCACAAAATTCCTTCAATTTCTCAACTTTTACAAATTCTCCTTCAAGTTTGGGGATTTATAATCTTCAAATTTTAGATTTTTAATAATTCAAAACTTAGTTTTCATGGCATCTAGAGGAGAAAGAGGAACTAGAAGGAATACAAGAAGAAGGGAGCCAACACCGGAGCCCGAACCCGAGCCCCAATTGGAGTATATGGCCGACGAACCGGAGGCCTCTAATGTCATCATGCCGGATGAAACACACCGGGCTCGATGGGCGGTGCTCTACTTCTGACCATGGACTAATACAAGGTATCCCAATGAACCTACTCTTGCTAATTTGGGTTTGTTGGAGGATTTTCGTGCTATGTGTGATCGTATAGATTGGCATAAATTGTTGAACAAATATTGGGCTACATATTCGATTCATACGATTGAATTCCTAAGTAGTTTTGAGTTAGTAGTATGAAAACGAAATTTGATGGGGATTAGGTTCCGGTTAGCCTATAACACCCGAGCCTTTCACTACTCATTAGGCCAATATAGTTCATGTATTACATGTGGGTTATGTGCTATTCGCATGATCAATTATTTTACACGGCATGATTAATTCTATTCTTTTGGAACTCACCAATAGTGTTAGTTGTCGGATTACTAATTTAAGGAGTAGAAAAAAATAATTTATTTATTTGTTGGACTATTAGATGCTAGTTATTAAGTTACACGTGGCAAACTAAACCGGTAAAACGCGACATCGATATACTTATCTGGATGAGATATAATATGTTAATATACTAATATTACATTAAACTATATATAATATATATATTTACATATGTGATAAAGTTAACTCAATATATATATATCTAACATAGTGTGAGTCTATATATATTATACATATATACGTGTTCATATAGAATAGAAAGAAGATGACTTGTGTGCTATCTATATATATGTATTTAAGAAATAATTATTTGCATGAGAGTTTGAATATAATAATTTGGGGATGAATTGTACACCAATAGAGTATAAGTGTAAACTAACACACGCACAAAACTTATGATTATACATATAATATATATGGATATCTATTACTTTACTCCACCGCCTTAACCAAACTGAGATATGGATTAGTACACTTTTTTTTTATTTCTAGACGGTTGTACGCACGCACTCAAACCAAAATAGAAAACATACACATACACATCCGAGTTAGCGAAGACAAAAAAAAGAAAGAGAGAAACTACAGGGAAGGTGAAGAAAGGCTAGAGCAGAGAAGCGGGTTTCGCTATTCGAGTAGTCGGCTTGTGTAATAACTGGTGGGTGCTTTGCTAGCTTCTCAAACTGATTTATGTCCGGTGGCAATTAACAGATTAACATAGTATAAAGGAAAAGTATAGAATAAATAAATGGCTATTAACACTAGAACATTTGGTTGGTATTTTCATTAGTTGTTGAAATGATTTTATAATTTGTCACTTTAATAATTAATTAGCTAGGAAACTGAATAAAAATATTAGTTATATTTGTAAATCCATTATTAGATGTTAAGTTTTTACAAGATATTAATTAGTTATGCTCTAGTTATCTCTGAACCATCTGGGGTTTTAAAAAAATTCTAAACGATGTTAATTAAGGAATATAATTTATATAAGGGTTATTTTGCAATAATTTTGTAATAATAAAATACAATAAAGTGGTAAATGGAGGTAGTTAAAATATTTGATTAATTTTAAACCATAACTTCAAATATGTCATTATTTAGTTAAATTTAAGATTAGTTGAGGTCCTTTATTATCTCAGAATAATAAACTTGATGATTTAAGATAATAGATTCATGACTAATATTTTTACAGGTTATCTTACGACTAAGGTTAGCAAGGATAGACGATTAACTAACTTTTAGTATAATATTCAGGGGTGAAAGGTAAGTGAAAATCTATCTGCAACTACAATGCATGAACATAGTATTTCCTATTTTATTGATACTAATGCGATTCTTGTATCTGGATGAATGCATTATGGAAACCTTGGTGTTCATATGTTGCTTGGTGGATATTGGAGTGTGATGACTATTGTTTCATTGAGCATCTCATTCATTGGCATTTGCACGTGCATGCAAACATATGAGCATTGTTGGGATGAGGCATGCACGACATGGTAACTTTCTATAAAAAGAAAAGGTTTTGGTTGGCCACTGCTACTGCACCGAGGCATGTGAGGCATGCTTTTATGATATATTTTAGGGTGCAGTGGGTGTTACTCCTCGGAGGATCATAGGGGTTGACAGGGGGTGTGCCTTTGATGGTCACGAGGGGGCGGACCACTTGACTGTATCCTTATTGACACGTCAGGGAGAAGACTTCTGGGGGATCATTGGGGAAGACAGGGGGTGGACCTCAGGTGGTCCCTGGAGATGCCCTAGGCGGTGTCAATATGATTATTACTGAGCTCGTGCCATGTGAGACATCACTTCGGGTATGTGAGACATTCGGACGAGGCTCATTGATTATTAAAGTCCAGTGCCATGTGAGACATCACTTCGGGTGTGTGAGACATTCGGATGGGGCTGATTGATTATTGATGTCCAGTGCCATGTGAGACATTACTTCGGGTATGTGAGACATACGGACTGGGCAACTTGATCATTAATACTATGTTGAGTTATTTCCGGTGCATAGTAGATGGGTCAAGGGCTCAATAAAAGGAAATGATTCCAAATAAAATGTTTCAAACTCATTTTGCGCACTTCCGAATGCATTGCATTTGTAGTACATTATTCTTTCAGCATGCATGATTTTCGCTTACTGGGCATTAGCTCACGTAGTTCATGCATTGTAGGTGAGTTTGGTGATGCTGGATTTCATGAGCTTACTGGTCAGGCTGCTGGAGCTCCTACAGGTTATTGAGGACAGTGTACATGGATGACGACCTGTTGGGCTATGTTGATGGGCCACCTTTCCCTTTTTGGTCTTATATTATATTTTGGTTTAGGGTTGTACCCTCTTTCGAAAACGATTATGTAGATATGTACAGGTAAATAGTTTGGTGATGTGGGTTATGCGTTTGACCGCGTGGATGTCTGTTGTGTTTAATAACAGGGTTGGTTATCTATTTTGTTTATGGACATGGTTTGTCCTTAACTTATAATTAAAAATGACTTTACTCGTTTGTTGTTAAAATGCCATAGGAAAAAAAATTATTACACGTTTTAAATAGAGTTTGTGGCCGAGTTTTACTATTTATATATTTTTCAGTAGTAGTAATAGGGGAGGGCGTCACAGAGTGGTATCAGAGCCCAGCTACAGGTTCTGTAGACTATCCATGTACATGAACTCAAAACTTGTGGAGCACAGTCATGCCAGTAAGTTTTACTTTATTGTCTGATGTATTTTATGTTTCTTGATATTATATTGGCCATGTGTTATTAGATTTCCCTGTGTTTTGGTTATGGTGAGAACTAGAGGTGAGAGTAGTGGTGGAGATAGAAACCAAGGAGGGAAAACACTTATTCTAACTAGTGATCGAGATAATGTCGTTAATAGACTTACAAAACTCACCCCGCGACTATCTTAATAAATTCAACAACTCATCCATCAGAGGGATATTGTTGGAGAACAAAGAGCTGATCAGAGTAAGGCACCTATAAAACTACTTTTTCGCCCTAGGTGCTAGACTTAACATACTAGAAGCTTCCTAGTATATACCAGGAAATGTTTTACATTTGGGATGCCGGAACATTTTGCTAACGTGTGCCTAAATAGTCCAAATCCTATAGGACAAAAACATGTACCAGCCCAAGCATTTACTATCACCAGAGCAGACGCATAGGCGAACCCATCATTCGTTATAGGCAAACTTTTTATCTCTAACACCCCAAAAGTTGTGTTATTTGATTCGGAAGCTACGCTTTCATTTGTATCCTCTGAGTCTTTGAATAGACTGGGTAGGACATGTGATGTAGCTAAAGTGGGTTATAATGTAATAATTCCTTTGGGAGATTCAAGCAGGTTAACCAAATTTTGAGAGCTTATTTTATTCCAATAAAAAAAATTGAGATTTTATTTGGATTTTACTATGTTAGCTATAAACGACTATGATTTCCTTTTGAGTATGAATTGGTTGCTGAAATATGATGCTACATATGATTGTTAGAAAAAGACAGTGCCATTTCAACCCCTCGGAGAAGACCCATTTACCTTCGCTAGAATCACGACTAGCTTAAGATTTCTAATGATATTAGCAACATAGTAAGTGTCATGAGCATTGACAAACAACACCAACCAACCTTTGGTGAAGTTCCAATAGTGCGAGAATATCCCGATTTATTTCCAGATGATCTCCCCAGATTACCACCGGACTGTGAGATCGAGTTTGTTATTGACTTATTTCCTGGAACATCTCCAATCTCTAAAGCTCCATACCGCATGGCTCCATTAGAATTAAAAATACAATTGCTGGAGTTGCTAGATAAAGGATTCATCAGACCTAGCTTTTCGCAATGGGGTGCACCAAGCCTATTCGTACGAAAGAAGGATGGTATGATGAGATTGCGCACTGACTACCGAGAATTGAACAAAGTTACAATTAATAATAAATACCCATTACCTCGAATCGATGATTTGTTCAACTAACTTCAAGGTGCAATAGTATTTTCGAAGATCGACTTGCGATTCGGGTAACATCAATTGAAAATCGAAGAATGGTCTAGGATGTGTATTGATGCAAAACGGTAAGGTGATTGCGTAATCCATTTAAACAATTCAAAGACTATGAAAAAAAACTACCCTACACATGACTTAGAACTTACTGCAGTGGTATTTGCACTCAAGATATGGAGGTATTACCTATACGGGGAACGATGTGAGATCTACATAGATCACAAGAGTTTAAAGTACTTCTTCACACAAAAAGAATTAAATATGCGACAACGACGATGGTTGGAGCTAGTGAAGGACTACGATTGAGTAATCAATTATCACCCCGGTAAAGCCAATGTTATAGCAGATGCATTGAGCCGAAAATCAACACAAAACAATGCAATTGTGATTCACATTCGGAAACCAAAGTTGATGGACCTCCAGAAAATGAACATAGAGGTTGTATCATTAGGGTCCGTTGAAGCAAAGTTAGCAGTGTTAACACTCTGACCTACGCTACTTGATCGAATTCAACAGGAACAACAAGGTGATGATTACTATGCCAAAATGAAGAAAGATATTGCCTCTGGAGTGTCTTCTGATTTTAAAATATTTGAGAATGGAATATTGCGATTTAAAGAACGATTATACGTGTCAAACAGAGAAAATCTCCGAGAGGATGTTTTATGACGCATTCAACACCATATTATGTACATCCAGGAGCTACAAAAATGTACAAAGACTTGAAAATGCATTCTTGGTGGCCAGGTATGAAAAGGGATATCGCGCAATACATAGAACAATATTTAATATGTCAACAAATAAAGACGGAACATAAAAGGCCAGTTGGAACACTGCAACCTCTTTCAATACCATAATGGAAATGGGAAAGAATCCATGGACTTTGTGACGGGTTTGCCCAAAACTGTCAAGGGACATGATGCTATTTGGGTGATCATAGATAGATTAACCAAATCCGCTTATTTTATTCCTATTTGTTGTACATATTCCATAGATCGATATGCACAATTATATTTATAGGAGGTTGTTAGACTTCATGGTGTGCCACTATCCATTGTTTCTGATAGAGACTCTAGATTCTTATCTAATTTCTGGATGAGTTTACAGAAGGCACTAGAAACACGACTGTCGTTTAGCACTACTTATCACCCTCAGACTATTGGGCAATCAGAATGAACAATACAAACTTTAGAAGATATGCTTAGAGCCTGTGTTCTAGATTTTTAAAAATAATGGAGTAAATATCTATCTTTAATAGAATTCTCGTACAACAAAAGCTATCAAGCCACAACCGAGATGGCTCCCTATGAAGAATTGTACGGTAGAAAGTGTGGATCATCGGTCCACTGGGATGAGTTTGGTGAAAGGAAGCATCTAGGCACAGATATGATTCGAGAAATGACAGAGGTGGTGACACAAATTCGATAGAGAATGGAAACTGCTCAGAGCCGACAAAAGAATTATTCAGATCAAAGAAGAAGAATGCTAGAATTTTCTGAAGAAGATCAAGTATTCTTGAAAGTGGCATCAATGAAAGGAGTAATGCGATTTAGAAAGAAAGGAAAATCAGTTCTATATACATTGACCCATTTCATATCGTAGAAAGAATTGGTAATGTTGCCTACACACTTGACTTACATGCATCAATGTCTCAAGTACATGACGTATTCCATGTTTCTATGTTGAGAAAATACGTTTTAAACCCATCTCATAGTTTGAAACACGAACCAGTAGAATTATAAGCCGACTTGAGCTACAAAGAGATACTTGTATAGATATTGTTACGAGAAGTAAAGAAACTCAGGAATAAGAAAATCCCCTTAGTCAAAGTATTATGGAGGAACCAACCTATAGAAGAAGCTACATGGGAAAGAGAAGATGAGATAAGGGCTAAATATCCAGACTTATTTCAGTAAGTAAAATTTCTAGGACGAAATTTAATAAGGAGAGGAGGATGTAACACCCGAGCCTTTCACTACTCATTAGGCCAATATAGTTCATGTATTACATGTGGGTTATGTGCTATTCGTATGATCGATTATTTTTACGGCATGATTAATTCGTTATTTTGGAACTCACCTATAGTGTTAGTTGTCGGATTACTAATTAAAGGAGTAGAAAAAAATAATTTATTTATTTGTTGAACTATTAGATGCTAGTTATTAAGTTACACGTGGCAAACTTAACCGGTAAAACGCGACATTGATATACTTATCTGGATGAGATATAATATGTTAATATACTAATATTACATTAAAATATATATAATATATATAATTGCATATGTGATAAAGTTAACTAAATATATATATATATATATCTAACATAGTGTGAGTCTATATATATTATACATATATACGTGTACATATAGAATAGAAAGAAGATGACTTGTGTGCTATCAATATATATGTATTTAAGAATTAATTATTTGCATGAGAGTTTGAATATAATAATTTGGGGATGAATTGTACACCAGTAGAGTATAAGTGTAAACTAACACACGCACACAACTTATGATTTTACATATAATATATATGGATATTTATTACTTTACTCCACCGCCTTAACCAAACTGAGATATGGATTAGTACACATTTTTTTTTATTTCTAGACGGCTGCACGCACGCACTCAAACCAAAATAGAAAACATACACATACACATCCGAGTGAGCGAAGACAAAAAAAAAAAAGAGAGAAACTACAGGGAAGGTGAAGAAAGGCTAGAGCAGATAAGTGGGTTTCTGTTCGCCTATATTTTTTAGCTTCACCGCAAGTGTACGGTTTAGTTTATAGAATAGGGTAAGCAAGGTCGTATCCACAGAGACTAATAAATTAATGTGCTAAGTATTGAACTAAGATAGTCTTATTTTTATTTAGACGATCGTAATTGGATGATTATTGTGGAGGTAAAGACAAGAATAACCACAAAAACACAAGATGAAAAATAATGGAATTATCAAGAGAATAAAACGGATTCCCGGGTTATGGTTTCGATTAATATTCCTCTTGTTGTCCAATTTAATCAAAGCCAAAGTTATTATCAATATACCTATAAGACGATCACCACGATATTTTATCCTCCCTCTCGAGATGCATATAAAACGTAGATTGAAATATCTTTGCTAGCATCTCTACTCAACAATAGATATACAACTCCCAAAAGCACCAAAGATCAAATATCCTCACAAACATCTACAAACCTCTCGATTCATGCAAATATTCATGTCAAGTACTCAAGATCTAATATTGAAACTCATCTCTCGAATTATGAATCAATATATCAAACAAGTTAAATCATTGATCAAGTGATAAAACAAGAATAAGCTCAAAGTACTCAAACAGCTTCAAGACAATAACTTCAACTAAGATTAAAACATTCAATAAGAGTTCAATTAATCTACTTCCAAAACCCGGAAATCACAAGATGTTTAGCTACCCATTACAAATAAACAACTCATAGACAAATTGTTCATATTCATAAGAAGCTAAAATGAAAGATTAAAGCACAAAGAATGAGAAAACTTAGGGAAATGGATAATCTCTCGATTAATCTTCAATCCTCAAGCTCCGATTCAACCCGATTCTTCCCTTGATTCTTCCTTGATGAAATTGATGTGTTTCTTGTGTTCTTGGGTGTATTCCCAGCCTTTCCTCTCCCTGGTGTGCGCCCCAAGAAGTGGTATTTATACCCTTTTTGAAGTCTCAGGTCAATTTGTTTGTCATTTTTGGAGTTTTTCAAGAACGCACGGTCGTGCGCCCACGCACGGGTTACCCGTGCTCAAAGCCGTAGGAAAACATCCAGTCTCTTTAGGGCGCACGGCTCGTGCGTCCCCACGCACGGGCTACCCGTGCGCCATCCCGTAGAAAACATCCAGTCAGAGGGCGCACGGGGTCGTGCGTCTCACGCACGGGATACCCGTGCGCCACCCAAACGTCCAAATTTGTTTGCGGGGTCTTCATAAGCGTTGTAGCCCTCTCTTTTAGCTTTCCATAGCCACTTGAATCACCTTAATATCAATTTTGTAGAGAGAGTTATGGCCAAAATACTAAACCCTGCCAGTGCTGGAAATTCCATACGCGTTTGGATGTTCCTTGAGATAAATCTCCTTGTTGTTTGATCATCCATGCTTCTTTTGACACACGACTCATCACTATGACTCTAGAATCCATATAGTTGGCTTCCAATTGGGTGTAATCGCTCGATTCTTGATGATTCTAGGTTGCAATGCTCGTATTTGTCACAAAATCACTCCAAATATCGTTAAATTCCTACAAAACGAGCAAAGTGTAATATCTTTCCCACAAAGAGCGAATATATACCATTTCATACACGTTATTGCATGTTTATAAACAATTATAGCCATAAATATGCCCTAAAATACATGCAAAACTCACACCTATCAAAATCCCCCAAACTTAAACTGTTGGCCGTCCCGGTCAACGCTTTTAAAAACTAGACAAAACATGATTGGGAGTAATGAAAAGCGTAACGCACAACAACTCCATAAAATTCGCATTGTTTATCGTAGGTGTCAAGCAAACGAATAAACCAAGCCTCAAACATCTAACATAGAGCACACATCAAAGAAACCATGGTAATTGCTAAGAATTACGCCTCACAAAGATCGAGTGTATACTCTCATCTCAAATAAATATCGGACGTGTTTACGCTCAAATCAATTCAATGTTGTAGAATTACCATATGCTTGCAAATCGTCTCATTTCTCCGCCACTAGAATGTATGCAATTTGTGAATCAAAAAGGACTTTCTCATTTGGTTGTAATGAATGCTCTTTGGTTAGGGTAGGAAAATATAGATAGAGTGACTCAAACTCGAGCGTATAGACCGGTGAGCATATAAATCATCTACATTAAAGCTTAATATGCTACCCAAATCATCTCTCATTTTCACCAACTCTTCTTATCTCCATCCCCTTTCTTTTGTAAAACACCATCACCTCACATTACAATTCCTAGCCTCTAAGTTCATTCAAAGAAAACTCATTCATAAAGCTAATTTTTTTTTTACTCTTTTGTGAGTTTTCAACATTCTTTGCTTCTCCTTTTCTTCCCCTTTTGTTCCCATCAACCAATTTATCCAACTTTTCAATTCCAACCCATTCAACCTCATTCAATCCCTTTACTCAATGTTATACGCTCAAGTATGGGGTAACAAATATATCAAGTTAAGGTTTGAATTGTTGCTATCAAGAAATTAGGCAATAGGCTCAAGTTGGCTAACTATGGATTTCAATATCATCTTAGGTAGGCAAAAGGCTTGAAGGGCTAACAAAATGGCCTTTGATCATTTTCACAATTCGCATACAACATGTGACCTTGACAGAGATACCAGAGCAAGTTCTAGAATTCTAACAACATGAATGATACACTCAAATCAATCAACAAGACTGCATATGATGAAAGCAGTAAAGGCTCAAAAGCTCACAGGCTTGCAAATACGTAATTCAAAGCATCAAACCATGTTCTTAATATCCACATGCTCAATATCATCTATTCATGGCTCAATCAACTCATACTCAACACCCCATCCAAACAATACAAAATTTTCAAAATAGAGCACGAGAATCTCAATATCGGTCAACTCACTCTCTAAACTCTATGAAAGCAATAAACGTGCTAAAGCTGTAAACGTGTTTCTAATGCAATGCAACCTAAAATGCTCTACATGCAACTATATGAAAACACACAAAAATACATTTTTTTTTTAAATCCACACATTTCATATCAAAATAACTATCTCTCCCCCCAAACTTAAATGAAATTATATCGCACGTAAGAGAAGATAGAATTTCAATATAAAACTGTGTGGATTTACCTGATTCACTGTGCGGGTGGTGGCCCTCCTTGGCATCTCCTCATATCGCTAGGACTTCTTCCTTCAACCATCACTTCAAATTTTGTACCTTAATATTATCTCCGCTGAAGGACACACAGGTCGTGCGCCTTGCGCACGGGCTGCCCGTGCTTCATGCCGAAGCCACATTATTCCTCCCTCCAGGCACGCATGGGCGTGCGCCTAGCGCACGGGTCACCCGTGCGTGATGCCGTACAACAACACTCAGGTTTTTTTTTTCATATACAAAAAGAAAACAAACAAAAATCACACCACAAACCGTTGGGTTGCCTCCCAACAAGCGCTACATTTAACGTCTTTAGCTTGACGCCTATTAATTTCGATTCGTACCACCTTTGAATGCGTATATTAGCCGCTTTAGATCGTGGTCAAGAACCGCTTTTTCCGTTGTTTGCGTCTAGTAATGCATAATTGGGATTTCAAGCATGTATTGGAGTCCGATGTTGGAACACTTTGATTTGAATTATGCTCATGTTGTTCGGCGCGTATGTACCACCGAGTGTTTGTTTCGTTGTGGGATAGCTTTCTTATGATATCACGCACGCACCGACCGGGCATCCACATATTGTTCATGTGTTCCTCGTCCCTGTTTCTCGCTTCTTTTCGGACCACACACGAGTTGAAAGTCCATAGACACACAATCCGTGTTTGGTTCTCAACTTTCTTGTTTTTCCAGGATCTTCGGCTCCTCATATTCGGTACCACTCCTTTGATGAATGGCACTAGATTGTTCCTTCGAGTTGGTTTCAGTGGTGCATGAAAATGGCTCTTTTGATATTGCTCACTAACAATTGTAACTAATGGCCCATTTGAGTCTCTAGGTTCTTTATCGAGCTTGTCACTTGTTGTTCCATCTTGTCCATCCTTGCGTCTTGCCTTATGAAGCGCTCCTAGTTTCACTCATGAATGCATTGGATTGATTTATGAATGAGGTGAGGGCTTCTTCTAAAGATGGCTTATTTACTTCATCGCGAGTAAAGCGGTCCTCGACTCGCTCAGAACAAACTTGTTTGCATCCTTAACAAGGCGAGGCTTCTTCTAAAGATGATTTTGCTCTCCGCATTTGTAAACCCATTCATTGCATTGGAGCTTGATGGTGTTGGAATCACATTCTCCGTGTGAGCATATGAAAAATCTTCGTAATTCGCCCAATTTGGATAATAGACGTAGGAGTAGGATTATTCCAATAATCGTAAGAATTCCGATTATTGAAATAATTGGCATTCTCCATCCGAACAGCTTGTTCATGCACTACCTATACCAACTCAAAGAAATAAATCAAACATTGTAGAGAGAGAATTTACAAAAGAAAAATAAAATAAAATAAAAAAATGCCTAAATTAAAAATAATTCTATCTATCGCAATATTAGCACCAAAAATTGTATTAGTCACAGAACGGCGCCAAAAACTTGTTCGCCTATATTTTTAGCTTCACCGCAAGTGTACGGTTTAGTTTATAGAATAGGGTAAGCAAGGTCGTATCCACAGAGACTAATAAATTAATGTGCTAAGTATTGAACTAAGATAGTCTTATTTTTATTTAGACGATCGTAATTGGATGATTGTTGTGGAGGTAAAAACAAGAATAACCACAAAAACACAAGATGAAAAATAATGGAATTATCAAAAGAATAAAACGGATTCGGGTTATGGTTTTGATTAATATTCCTCTTGTTGTCCAATTTAATCAAAGCCAAAGTTATTATCAATATACCTATAAGACGATCATCACGATATTTTATCCTTCCTCTCGAGATGCATATAAAACGTAGATTGAAATATCTTTGCTAGCATCTCTACTCAACAATAGATATACAACTCCCAAAAGCACCAAAGATCAAATATCCTCACAAACATCTACAAACCTCTCGATTCATGCAAATATTCATGTCAAGTACTCAAGATCTAATATTGAAACTCATCTCTCGAATTATGAATCAATATATCAAACAAGTTAAATCATTGATCAAGTGATAAAACAAGAATAAGCTCAAAGTACTCAAATAGGCTTCAAGACAATAACTTCAACTAAGATTAAAACATTCAATAAGAGTTCAATTAATCTACTTCCAAAACCCGGAAATCACAAGATGTTTAGCTACCCATTACAAATAAACAACTCATAGACAAATTGTTCATATTCATAAGAAGCTAAAATGAAAGATTAAAGCACAAAGAATGAGAAAACTTAGGGAAATGGATAATCTCTCGATTAATCTTCAATCCTCAAGCTCCGATTCAACCCGATTCTTCCCTTGATTCTTCCTTGATGAAATTGATGTGTTTCTTGTGTTCTTGGGTGTATTCCCAGCCTTTCCTCTCCTGGTGTGCGCCCAAGAAGTGGTATTTATACCCTTTTTGAAGTCTAAGTCAATTTTTGTCATTTTTGGAGTTTTTCGCAAGAACGCACGACGGGTCGTGCGCCCACGCACGGGTTACCCGTGCTCAAAGCCGTAGGAAAACATCCAGTCTCTTTAGGGCGCACGGGTCGTCGTGCGCCCACGCATGGGCTACCCGTGCGCCATCCCGTAGAAAACATCCGGTCTCGAGGGCGCACGGGTCGTGCGTCTACGCACGGGATACCCGTGCGCCACCCAAACGTCCAAATTTGTTTGCGGGGTCTTCATAAGCGTTGTAGCCCTCTCTTGTAGCTTTCCATAGCCACTTGAATCACCTTAATATCAATTTTGTAGAGAGAGTTATGGCCAAAATACTAAACCCCTGCCAGTCTTTAGAAATTCCATACGCGTTTGGATGTTCCTTGAGATAAATCTCCTTGTTGTTTGATCATCTATGCTTCTTTTGACACACGACTCATCACTATGACTCTAGAATCCATATATTTGGCTTCCAATTGGGTGTAATCGCTCGATTCTTGATGATTCTAGGTTGCAATGCTCGTATTTGTCACAAAATCACTCCAAATATCGTTAAATTCCTACAAAACGAGCAAAGCGTAATATCTTTCCCACAAAGAGCGAATATATACCATTTCATACACGTTATTGCATGTTTATAAACAATTATAGCCATAAATATGCCCTAAAATACATGCAAAACTCACACCTATCAGTTTCGCTTTTCGAGTAGTCGGCCTGTGTAATAACTCGTGAGTGCTTTGCTAGCTTCTCAAACTGATTTATGTCCGGTGGCAATTAACAGATTAACATAGTATAAAGAAAAAGTATAGAATAAATAAATGGCTATTAACACTAGAACATTTGGTTGGTATTTTCATTAGTTGTTGAAATGATTTTATAACTTGTCACTTTAATAATTAATTAGCTAGGAAACTGAATAAAAATATAAGATAGTTATATTTGTAAATCCATTATTAGAGGTTAAGTTTTTACAAGATATTAGTTATGCTCTAGTTATCTCTCGAACCATCTCGGGGTTTTAAAAAACTTCTAAACGATGTTAATTAAGGAATATAATTTATATAATAGTTATTTTGCAATAATTTTGTAATGATAAAATACAATAAAGTGGTAAATGGAGGTAGTTAAAATATTTGATTAATTTTAAACCATAACTTCAAATCTGTCATTATTTAGTTAAATTTAAGATTAGTTGAGGTCCTTTATTATCTCAGAATAATAAACTTGATGATTTAAGATAATAGATTCATGACTAATATTTTACAGGTTATCTTACGACTAAGGTTAGCAAGGATAGACGATTAACTAACTTTAAGTACAATATTCAGGGGTGAAAGGTAAGTGAAAATCTATCTGCAACTACAATGCATGAACATAGTATTTCTGTTTTATTGATACTAATGCGATTCTTGTATCTGGATGAATGCATTATGGAAACCTTGGTGTTCATATGTTGCTTGGTGGATATTGGAGTGTGATGACTATTGTTTCATTGAGCATCTCATTCATTGGCATTTGCATGTGCATGCAAACGTATGAGCATTGTTGAGATGAGGCATGCACGACATGGTAACTTTCTATAAAAAGAAAAGGTTTTGGTTGGGCTTTGCTAGTACACCGAGGCATGTGAGGCATGCTTTTATGATATATTTTAGGGTGCAAATGGGTGTTACTCCTTAGAGGATCATAGGGGTTGGGGGTGTGCCTCGATGGTCACGAAGGGGCGGACCACTTGGCCAGTATCCTTATTGACACATGGGGAAGACTCCTGGGGGATCATTGGGGAAGACAGGGGGTGGACCTCAGGTGGTCCCGGGGGATGCCCTAGGCGGTGTCAATATGATTAATATTGAGCTCGTGCCATGTGAGATATCACTTCGGGTATGTGAGACATTCGGACGAGGATCATTGATTATTAAAGCCCAGTGCCATGTGAGACATCACGTCGGGTATGTGAGACATTCGGACGGGGCTGATTGATTATTGATGTCCAGTGCCATGTGAGATATTACTTCGGGTATGTGAGATATACGGACTGGACAACTTGATCATTAATACTATGTGGAGTTATTTCCGGTGCATAGCAGATGGGTCAAGGGCCCAATAAAAGGAAATGATTCCAAATAAAATATTTCAAACTCATTTTGCGCACTTCCGAATGCATTGCATTTGTAGTACATTATTCTTTCATCATGCGTGATTTTTGCTTACTGGGCATTAGCTCACGTAGTTCATGCATTGTAGGTGAGTTTAGTGATGCTGGATTTCATGAGCTTACTGGTCAGGCTGTTGGAGCTCCTACAGGTTATTGAGGACAGTGTACATGGATGACGACCTGTTGGGCTATGTTGATGGACCACCTTTCCCTTTTTGGTCTTATATTATATTTTGGTTTAGGGTTGTACCCTCTTTCGAAAACTCTGATGTAGATATGTACAGATAAATAGCTTGGTGATGTGGGTTATGCGTTTGACCGCGTGGATGTCTGTTGTGTTTAATAACAGGGTTGGTTATCTCTTTTGTTTATGGACATGGTTTGTCCTTAACTCATAATTAAAAATGATTTTACTCATTTGTTATTAAAATGCCACAGGAAATAAAAAAATTATTACACGTTTTAAGTAGAGTTTGTGGCCGAGTTTTCCTATTTATATATTTTCCAGTAGTAATAGGGGAGGGCGTCACATAGCCAATGAGTCGAGGGAGTTATCAATTGATGATTTAAATGTGATATATAGAACTCCAGCTTATGAGGTGGAGGAACATGAGGATTTTAATAAGGATAGATTTTGGAGGGAGATAATGGGTAAACGAATTTATACGTCGGGTACATCAAAGGCATCTAGCATTCGGATCTCCATATTTCATTATGTATAAAGAATTTTAGCGGAAATGGTGTTCGCAAGGTGGGATAGCAAAAGGGCCTTAAGAATAGATTAGTTGTTCATTATTTGGTGTATGGCGTCGGGGACAGAGGTTGTGCCAAATGTCGGGGCTATGATAGCTCGATAATTTGATAGAGTGAGGAAACAAGATAGGGGAGGAATTTGTATTGGTGGGCGGAAGCTGATAGTCCAAAACTGATTGATATGACTATTTTATCCGCTATGAAAATGATTCAATTTGTGGGCGTGATTATTGGATAGAACTAGAGTTAGGCTCCCAAATCCGAAAGCTATTTCTATCGAGAAATAGGGGTAATTGGTTAATGAGAGGTGATCGGGATTCTTTGCTCGGGGAAGAGCCGATGAGCCTATGCATGAAAGGGATGTGTCGGAATCATTTAGACAAGGGGGTAACCGGCCATGGAACATGAGTGATAGGCTTGAAAGGGTGGAAGCCGATGTGGGCAAGTTAATAGATGATATTTATCAATTGACGGCGATAGTTGATAAGTATCACACTGAATAGTTACAAACGGTTGATGCTATCACCCAACAGAAGTAGTACATGTACGAGATGATGTCTCGTATGGATCAGTGGCACATCTCACAGGGCCACTACCCTCAACCTCCACCACCACAGTGATTCAGTAAGTAATTTTTACGCATTCCGCTTTCTTTTGATAATTTCCTCATATGTTCGGGACGAAGCATATTTTAAGTTTGGGGGGTTGTCAACAATGTGTAAATTAGTACTGTTGCATTTCGCATTGCATTTAGGATTGTATATAGAGCATAAAATTTGCACAAAAAATTCAAAATAATATTCGATTTATTTTTGTATTTATTTTAGCATGTTTATCGCTTTAGCACATTTAATTGCTTTTGTGTGTGTTAGAATTAAAAAATTCGAAAAAGAACAAAAAGCTTCCTTATGATTTTACTATGAGCATTTGATTTTATAAGATGACATATTTTTATTAATAATGTGATGAATTGTTTAGGAGATGATTTTTACTTGTTTGGCATTGATTAAAAAATTAGATATTTAAGCATGTTGCGAAAAATAAGCCTTTTAGCTTATGTGCCTTTAACTGCTCTTATATTTTGCAATCTTATTTTTCTCTTGAGTGTGTCATTCATGAATGTTAGAATTCTAGAACTTGTTTTCGTATATTCATTGAAGCTATATGCGGTTTTTGAAAATGATTTAAGGTCATCTTTGTTTTAGTCTACTTAGCCTAAAAAGCCTACCTATGAACTCATGATTGCCTAGTTACCCACTTTGAGCCTTAACTTTTTTTTTGTTAGCCACATTTTGATCTTTAGAAAGATGATTTTATCCCTAAAAATACTTGAGCTTATAGAAGATGAATAGTTTGGGGGGAGATGTGGTGAAATTGTGAAAAAAAGATAAAGTTGGCAAAAGAATAAGAGATGAGCAGTGCTTAGGTAAATAAAAAAAATAATGAAGCTCGAAAAAGAAAGAAAATTCTCTGAAAAAGAAAGAAAAGAAAGAAAAAAAAAATCTGGAACTTTTGAGAAAATGAGAGCTTGAGGCTAAAGAAGAAAGAAAAAAAGGGCAAATAGGCCTAAGAATTAAAAAAAAGAGAAAAATGGTGGAGTTGAGTTGAAAAAGAAAATATCTTGAAAGAATAAGTTTGATGATAAAATTGGGTTGATGAATTGAAAGTCTGTGTACTTAAATTCTATTTGCTCAAGTCAAGTTACTTAATCCAATTTTTTCCTACCCTTACTAAAGAGCCTATATTACAACCAAATGAAAAGTCATTTTTATTCATAAGTTGTGCACAATAAAGTGGTGGAGATGTTAGACGATTTGCAAGCCTATGGTAGTTCTATTCATTGAATTGATGTTGAGCGCATACACTTTCCATATACTTTGAGAGATGAGTGATACACTACTATTACTTGTGAGTCGCGATGTCAAGTACCCGAAAGAGTATTAATTATGCCGAACGTGTGATTGATGACTTCATGATAATTAATTGCATGGTTTACTAAGATACGGAGTCAAATGAGATTGAATATTTATAGTATTCTTGTGTGTTCTATGTACCCCTTGAGTTTATTTTTCTTAATTTGCTCGAGGACGAGCAATGGTTTAAGTTTGGGGGATTTTGATATGTGCAAAATATACGTACATTTAGCGCGCTTATTTTTACTACATTATTGATGCATTTGCATGTATATTCAGCGTATTTTACTTGGTTTCCTTAGAAGGGAAAGATCTGCGTATTCTTGTAAATTTTTTACAGAAACGGAGCTTAAATGGAAAGATATCAGTTGGAAGGCCCGGACACGATCAACGAGTGCAAAGAGAAGATCGAAAATACGAAGAAAATAGACGAAAACAAGTTGCATGGTCAGCCCGTGTAGGGTGACACGACCGTGTGATAGCCCATGTGAAGTTACACAACCGTGTGAACTGTTCGGGAGAAAACAGAGACAGAGACGAGTTACACGGTCCGCCCGTGTGGGACCACATGACCGTATGGGGTGCACAAAAATATATTCATCCATACAACATACAACACACCAAAATACACAGGAACACAAGATCAAAGGTCTTCTGAGAGATGAGGGCTAGGTTACGAAGAATACCACAACGCCTTTCACATCTACGTAAGCACAAGAGCTTCGAAAGCTTGGAAGGAGGATCCATCCTGACAAGAAGGGGTTTTCTTTTTTAGTTTATATCTCTTGTATGTACTTAAACAATGTCACAATGTTGATTTCAAGTTTGTCTATGAATTTGTTATCAATGTTTGGCTAATCTTTCGGATCCTAGGGCATAATCAAAACTGTGGATTCATGTTGAACCTTGATTGATTGTTTTCTCAATTGATTTATGTGTTCTATTTTATGAATTTGAATGCTTATTTTTAATTGCTGATTATTTGGCCAATAATTTGCATATCATATGTCTTAGTCCATAATTTGGGAAATGAGTTATAACAAAGACGGAAATTGAATTCAGACATAAAGGGTATAGAGTCAGGAGGCTTATAATTGTTTGTGGGGAGTACTTCAATTCACAGATCTGTTGGGAGTTAGTATTATTGTTGAGTAGGGATGCTAGCAATTGGTATTAATCTACTGTTTATTTGCTTCGGGAGGGGGAATAAACTATTATAGGATTGAACCCATAGAAACACATGAATTGGTTTTGATAAACATTGATTGGATTTAATATTGAAGAAATATGTTGAGATTATGTGCCTAGGGTTGCTTTCGTATTTGTTAAAAAGACTTGTGGAGTTCGAATTTATTTGTTTAATTTTTATTTTTTGATTATTTCTTGAAAACTTGTGATATCCGGTTGCTTCAATAAAATTGGAATGCGATGTTATTATAGCCTAAGTGTTTCGTAGTCAATCCCTAAGGAATATGACCTTGTTTGCCATTATCCTATAAACTACATTGTACACTTGCAGTATAGGGATCCAAAAATATTTGGCGAACAAGGGTTTTGTATTCTCCTTTCACTGTTTTTTTTTTTTTTGCTTTTTTAAGACAACAAATAAATGAATAATAGAGTTTTCACAAAAAAGTGATTTATAATAGAGCTTTACAATAGCTGTTTTGTGGGAAAAAATGTATCTTGGGCTTAATTAGAATTACAACATGTTGGGCTTAGTTTATTTATATAAAACTTGTTTTTTTCACACTAAAAAAAATGTTTTGGCAACTATAAAAAAAAAACAAATAATGGAAAAAAGTCCATATTAATCTTATTTTTGAAGAAAAACATAGCAAGAGATATATACATATTGTCAATACTATATTGGTTCACGCAAATACAAATGCAAAAAAAAAGCATTATTCTTTTTTTTTACATAGGTCAAATAAATTAATTAAAATGTTACCATATAAAAAATTTGTTACAAATAATAACTTATAAAAAAGTGTTACATGGGTTCCAAAAAAAGTGTTACATCAAATTGATAATTTAAAATGTTATTAGTTTGTGTTATAAATAGTGACTTCCAATAAAGTGTTACCTATAATGTGTTACTTATTTAAAAGTGTTACAGGTAAGTGTTACTTATTAATTAAGTTTTACAAAAATATAATATAAAAATCTAAGAATATTATAACTTCAAACGATGTTACAAAAATTTGTTACACCAATAAATATTTCAAAAGCATTACAATAGTTGTGTTACATATTCTCACTTATGTTGTAGTGACCCTAGTTTTGTTAAGAAATAGGCAGAGGAAAAACTTACTCTAAAAACATAGGCTCAAGAGGAAGAAGAGGTACTTCTACAACAAGTTCTTCAGTTGAGTCAACATATCCTAGACCTTCTCACCGAACAACTTAGAGAAGTCACAACTATAATGCCCCACAAACAAGAATATCAACATATTATTGGATTAGTTATCGAAATATGTTTTTTTTTTTTTTTTTTGCCCCGCGGCGCTACTCAATACAAGGACAAGAATATCGGGTAAACCACATATTCAACCAAGAAAGTGTTGGTAGGGGAATCGAACTCGTGGAAATCCCGCGCTCACCTACTGTTAAACTTGCAATGGTGTAATCGAAATATGTTTGTTCACTTGCAATGTGATGAAAAAACGATCAACTGTTAAGAATAGTGAAGCAGAGAACAGACTGAAGTTAGGAGAACTTGTGTAAACTTTGTACCTTATATATTTTCTATGTTTTGAAAATATTTGTAAGTGCCTTAAATGAACTGAATTGCAATAACATGAGTAACTCGTTATTTCACTTTTAATTATTTGAGTGCACATATGTTGATGAGTTTTTGCTTCAAAAAGAGAAAAAAAAAATAAGTTAGACAAAATTATTGTATAGATTTTGATGATGCGTAGAAAACTTATGTTAGAATGTTGGCACCCTAAAAAATTGTAAATTTTCTCATTGTAATATTTTCGTAATAGATAGTAGATAATTTAGACGCCTTTCATCTGACTACCTCAAGGTCAGAAGACTTTCAGTTAATCCAATCAAGACAAAAGACTGATAGTTTAATCCAGAACAGAAGAGTTCCACAAGACTTGCACTTCAGAAATCTAAGGCAAAAGGAATGTCACTCAAAGTTAAAAAGTTGCATCAAATTTTCTCTCAAGTCAAATTGAAATATAGTTGTTGCACAAACTTCAAGAGAGATTTTCATTCGAAGAAATCAAAGTCCTATGTTTGACCTGAGACAACAGAGTGTTTAATGAATACTAAAGAAAGGTAGCCAATGAGAAGCACCTTAAAATTTATGAATGTCATAAGGCTGCAAAAGTCTGAAAGTTAAAATGAAAGGTCAACATCAAAGCTGTAAGAAAGGACATGCCAACTGTCCAACATGAGGATTTGAATTTGCTTATCTCTTCAATACGCAAAGTTCTAATCTATCCTATAAAATTCCGAGGAAAAGTCTGAGAGAACATACCTGACACTTTGAGCATTCAAGCAATCATCAAGAATATCTATCTGAACTTTCAGAGAAACATTCGAACATTCCTCAAGCTAAAACTGAAAAACAACCTATATTCAATACCTGAAGAACAATGTTGTCAACAAGTTGAAGAGAAATTCTTTTTTGAAAATACAAATCGGGGTTCATCTTTACTTGAATTGAATGGTTGGTGGAAAGGTTCTTACATACTAGAACAAAGCAAGATGTATGTGATCAAGTCTCGAGAAGTTCAACAAGAAAGTAGTAAGAGGGTTGTTTGATCAATTCTTGTGAGGTTGTTGAGTTCAATTCAGTGGGTTTTGTGTGCAAAGCTGCCAAAAAGATTGTTGTACTTTGTATTGGGAGAGTTTAGTACAAACAAATACATAATGAATTTCTCATTGTGATAGGAGAAGAGTAGATTAGAAAGATTACCCCACTTTCGAACAACTATAAAATATGTGCCATTTAAATTTCTACACATTATTTATCTACTACTTTCATATTCTCCAAGCATAAAAATCATATAATCAAACTTGATGTGCTAAAGACAAAGTGTAAGCCTTCTGTTGTAACTTGAAAAAAAATTTAGAAAGAGTCTGTAGCTTACTAGGCGAGTTAATCTGTCCACAACACTGTCGAGTGATCTATTGACTGTTTAACTCTCCTGTCAAGCTTTAACTCATCTGTTTGCTAGGACTCATGGTTCCATTGACTCATCTATTGCTCAAAGGACTTAAATGTTTTTATTTACTCTGAGCTTAATCTATAAAATCTGTAAAAGTTTATTCAACTCCACCCTTCTAGACTTTTATCTTGTCACTTTTGGTACCTACAACATATTGATGTACACAGTTCCAAAAATGGTGTTGAGAGACATCGGATTCAGATTCACTAATTAGACATTTACCCGTCTCAAGTCTGCCCGAGTTGGAAAAAAAATATACATGTTACCCGCATCGTACCCGCTTCACTGGGGCGGGTTCCTTACGGGTCCAGATTTTGATCCATGCCATAATGTTCCCTGGATATGGCAATAAAACCAGGAAAGTCTAGAGTTCTAGGGGCTCATGGTATTCAATATTCAAATATCTTATTTTCTGCATCTAAGTCATTGCTTTTCTCTTGAGGTGGGAAATTTTCTAACATTTGTTCTTGTTAAATGCTTTGGTTGTTTTCATTACTATTTAAGTGTGATATGTTATATCTTGCGAGCTTTGTTTGATATCATGCAAAACAAAAAGTCCATGACAACGGCACCAAAGTTTGATGCGTGGAATCCTAAAATGAAGTGCAAAATATAGAATGGATGCACGTTACCACAAGTCAACGTGGTTAAGTTTTAGTATAGCACGTGATGAGAGAGAATATGTGTGTATGAATACCAAGTGTAGAATGCTAAAATTATATTTAACTGATTAAAATTCGAGTAATTGCTTTAACTAAAGAAATTAACTATAAAAAGTGAAACTAACGACACTGTACTAAAGACCTAGTGGATGTGGGAGTTTGAAAATCAATAGAAGAAAGGGGTCCATACTTTGTTTATAAGTGTTGGTCCATTACACTTTGTTGATTAGGTGTTTTTGATTCTAGTTGGTTGTGAGATGACAAGTAGGGCTGCAAATGAACCAAGTCGCTCGCGAGCTATTCGGGTCTCGGTTCGGAAAAATATTCGTTCGTGATCATTCGTCGAGCTTAACGAGCCGAACTCGAGCCTAAAATTCGAGCTCGAACTTTTAAACGAGCCGAACTCGAGCTTACAGATATTCGGCTCGAAAGTTCGCGAACATGTTTGTTTACAGGCTCACGAGCCTATATTCGAACTCGGCTCGCGAACTTGAACTCGAACTCGAACTCGATCTTTAACGAACTCAAGTTTGCTTTCACGAGCTATTCAAGCATATAACGAGCTTTTTATGAGCCGAGCTCAAGCTAAGCTCGTTAAAGCTTAAATGAGACTTTTGCGAACCGAACTCGAACTAAGCTCGTTGAAGCTTAAACGAGCCTTTTACGAGCCGAACTCGAGCTTAGCTCGTTGAATATATTTAACGAGCTTTTTACGAGCCGAGCTCGAACTGTTCGCGAACCTAATAATTTTCAAACGAGCCGAGCTCGAACTCAATTATGAAAGCTCGAATCGAACTCGAACCAAACTCGAGCTGATCCAAAAAGTAAACGAACCGAACTCGAGCATGTTCCTGTTTGGCTCGGTTCGACTCGTTTGCAGCCCTAATGACAAAGTTCCCTAATTTATATTGGTATCTCATCCCCCATCCCAATCTTATTCTTAATATGAAATCCGCAACTTCCGTTTCTAGTATTTAACCTAAGAAAAATGCATTAAGCTCTATGGAACATCATAGCTTTCAAATTTAAGTCGACCATTACATGCATTGTATGAAAAGTATAGCCCACCAAAAATGTTATCTGCTACTGAAAATAGCAAATTTGTTGCTGGCTGATTGGGATTTATGAAAATAAATTTGAAATTTCAAAAGGAAGAAGCTCTACAAAATTGTTATTACTTTTACAACAGAACAGACTCGAGCTCAGACGCTTCACTCGTGATTTCTCCAGAAATGTTGACATCTAAAGTAGCTTCCAATGAACTGGTTCGTCTTATGTTAGCGAAAAAGAATGAACACAAACATCTCAGCATAATAATAGTAGCTCCATCCGAGAACTTTGTCAGTTTGACCTCATCCAAACTAACAAGGTGTTTTTATCTAAAATAGCTTTCCAGGTTCATTTGAGGCACATTGCATATCTCATGCTTCAGTTTCTAACTTTGCATCACTTGTCTCCTCGCCAAGAGTAAAACGGACAAACCGCCTGACTTTTATGTTCTCCCCAAGGGCAGCAACAGTTTGCTTTACCAAGTCTTTCACAAGAATACTATCATTTTTAATGAAGGGCTGCTCTAAAAGAGCAAGCTCCCCAAGCCTCTTAGTGATTCTACCCTCAACAATCTTCTCTCTTATGCTCTCAGGCATGGACTGAAGATCTTCTCTCTGCATCTCCAATTGCTTCTCTTTGTTAACAATGCTTTCTGGTATATCTTCAATGGATACATACTGCACTTGTGGGCAGGCCACAACTTGCATTGCCAGATCATCAACCAATTCTTTAAAGTTTTGACTTCTACCCACAAAGTCAGTTTCACAATTAACTTCAATTAGAACTCCAATGCGAGAATCGTGAATATAGGAGCCAATTCTGCCTTCAGCAGCTAGTCGGCTCGATTTTTTGTCAGCAGAAGAAAGGCCCTTCTTTCTAAGGTACTCTTGTGCCTTCTCAAGGTCTCCTCCAGTTTCTGAAAGAGCTTTCTTGCAATCCATCATTCCAGCTCCAGTTTCTTCTCTCAATTGTTTTACCAGTGCAGCGAAACCAATGCTTTTTCAGGCCTACAACATATTATATGGAGTTAAACACATATTACCAAAAGTCGATACAAATATATTTCACAGTGGCAGACCATGCACCTGTTTATGATTTAGCACAGTTAGTCATTCAAGTCAAAGATCATATCCAAGAGGCCAATTCAAACCAAATATTTTCAACTTTTTGACGGAAAATCAACTTCTTTTGTCATTCTATTATAACTTTATCCTTTGTTTCAATCCAGGACTAGTGGAGGAATATATTTCTTTTTTTTTTTTATAAAACAAAATATGAATTTGGTGTCATAAATGTTAATAGATTTGGACAAATATGTCCTTCCGTTTAGACCAGAGGCAGTGATATCTCACGCGTTTCTCTCGCTAGAAGAATGTAATTAATAGTAGTACGAAACAGGAAGTGAACAACAATTTTTTAAAGCATCACATCACCATGCAGCTTAAGAGGCATAAAATTCACCACTAATCATTATTGTCAATGAAGTAGCAGCAGCAAGTAGTAGGCAATATGCTTACTTGTCCACGGTTTCCTTGGTTTCAGCAGCTGCAGGCTCTTGTTGTACAGGTGTGGACACTGGTTTAGAAGCAGTCTGGGCAGCAACCTCTGCAGCAAAATCTTGGCTTTTCTTTTCCAAACCTTCTCCTAGGTTGTAGCGCACGAATCTCTTGACTTTTATGTTCTCTCCAATTGTTGAAATGGTCTGCTTCACCCAGTCCTTCACCACTACCTTATCATCTTTGATAAAAGGCTGCTCCAGTAAGGCCAGCTCTTCTAGCCTCTTTCTTATCCGCCCATCAACAATTTTGGATCTAATTTGCTCTGGCTTCGACAACAGATCTTCCTTCTGCATTTCAATTTCTTTCTCCTTATCAACAACCTCTTTGAAACATCTTCGGTACTAAGATATTGTACTTGAGGGCATGCCGCCACTTGCATAGCCAAGTCCTCAACCAGTTCCTTGAAAATGTCACCTCGAGCAACAAAATCTGTCTCACAATTAACCTCAATTAGGACACCTATCCTGCTATCATGAATGTATGAACCAATTCTTCCTTCAGCTGTGGCCCTACTGGCTTTCTTATCCGCACTGGCTAAGCCTTTCTTTCGGAGGTATTCCTGAGCTTTTATGATGTCTCCACCAGTTTCGATAGAGCTTTCTTACAATCCATCATTCCTGCTCCGGTGTCATCACGCAACTGCTTCACAAGAGCTGGTGATATAGCAGCGGCTGCAATTAGGAATAAGTAGATCTTAGTAGAGGACAAATTTTGATATCTGCAGATTTACGCGATTCAATCCTCATTACTTATTAGTAGATACCTCACATCCTATAGTTTTACCAAGAAAGACATAAACTATTCAAGAAGGCCTAGCATAATTTTTTTCATTTTACCAATACCACACAACATTTATTATGCTCAAGATCCCGAGCGCAACTAAATAGAATGAACGAACAAAATAAAAAGGAAGACGCCGAAACCTTTTGTTGTGGTTTCTTTTGTAAAAGTATCACTACTTTCTTCAATTGGACTTGAGACATTTGAATTTTCTTCTTTGTCCGGAGAAGTCTGTGCTTGCACTTCATTCGTGGAAGTTTCTCCTCCAGTAACCTGACTTTCTGCAAACAGAGGCCGATATTTAACCCCTTTCTAGTTAATTTTGTTTCAAACTTCTTTACATATTTAAATCTTGCCATATTTCACAATCACATCAATAAAGACAACTGTATTTTAATACACAACATATAGCTTGTTACTAGCAAAATTTATTCAAGTTTTCTCCAAATACCGATCACCTTGTCAGAAAACAAGAGAGTTGATCACAAACCTGTGGATGTGGTCTCAATATCCGGAAAATCAATTTGTGCAGTTGAGCTTTCTATACTGCCACTTTCCTCAGGATTAGAATTGAATTTTCTTCTTCACCTTGTGAAGTGGCAGGAATGGTGTCATCTGGTTTCTCACTAGGTTCTATTACATCATCAGCTGTCATCTCCAAAACTTGTTCGATGCTCTCAGACAACAAGGTCTGATCAGTTATTTCTCCAGATAATTCACCTTTGTTTTCAACTGAAGAAGGTTCTTCAGATGACTCAGAATTACCTCGAGTAACAACAGAAGACACTGTGGTATCAGGCTCCTCATCTTTTAATATTGCATCACAAGCTGTTGTCTTTGTAGATTCTTCAACAATCTCTGATGAAAAGGCAACATCAGCTTCTCCACTGTTTTCTTCTGCTTCTTCTGGAGCAGGTTCCTCAGTTACCTCATCTTCAATAGAAGGGTGTATTTCATCAGTCAGCACTATAGAGCTTGCCTCTATTTCAACATCATTACTTTGAGAATTATCAAGGGTACTTGTAGGTCCTCCTCCTTTGCATCCTCCGGTGCATTTTCAACTGGTTCATCCTCATTTTCTTGTCATCCAAAAATGCAGATATTTCTTTGTTACTACGGAAAGCTAAAACAAAAGGGTTAGTTGCTGTATGTACCGTACCCTGGCTGAGCTTGGAATCCAACTCTCCACCATCTTCCTCCTTTTTCATTGTTAATGTTACCTGTGATCTAGTGATGCGCAATACTCGAACATTAACTTGTTGACCTATTTCCAGAGAAGAACCACCCATCATATTTACAAAGCCCTCATCAGCCTCTTCTGATGAAGGCAGGAAACCTTCCTCACCTTCAGGAAGAGAAATGAAAGCACCACCTCTAGTTAGATTTTTACAGTCCCCTCGAGATCTTTCCCTTTCACAAATTTTGTGCTTTTCTTCACCTCATCCTTCTTCTGATTGAATCTTTGACCAGTCTTTCTGGGAGGTCTAGATTTATCACTGCTAACAGGACCATCGTCACTTTCACGCATGCTTAAAGATATTCGACCTGTTTCCATGTTAGCTTCTACTAGTCTTACTTTCACCTCTTGTCCAACACTAACTACACTAGCAACATCTTTCACAAAACTATCACTCAATCTAGAAACATGCACAAGCCCATCTGTAAATGCTCCAAAATCGATAAATGCACCAAACGGCTGTATGGATCTAACTTTTCCAGTAAAAGTGGCTCCAGGAATGAGTTCTTCATTCTGCACTGGAGGCATCTCGCTCTTTCTAACAGGTCTTGAACGTTTAGATTGAGTAGGATTAGCATCTGATGATTTGGCAGACGATTCTCCAGTTATTTCAGTTGTAGTCACTGTAGCTTCATTGTCCACAGCTGAAAAATCTGCCTCCTCCACAGCAGCATCAGTCCCAGTAGCAGACACTATATGAGTTTTTAACTTTGGTTGTACATTGCACCCAAATCGAAATTGGGGAAACAATCTAACAGAAGTTGAGAAACGCAGTATATATTTTTGGGCAGGTAATGGTTGTTTGTTAAGCTTTCGTGGGATGCTACATCGGGATAGAATGTTGTCTTTTTTCGTTGCTAAGGCAATTCCTGGCGTGAGCAAGATGTTGTTGGTTGAATTTGGAATAACAGGAGCCATATATATGACTTGAATGGTAAGATTGAACAATCACCAACTCATCACTTTGATCACCTAAAAGGTAGAAGATACGAGGGCATGAACTAAAGAAGATTACTACACCATGATATCAAACAAAAAGAAAATAGTAAAGGAAATGCAGAGAAATAAGATTCAATAGTTCTAGGAATATTAATGGTTAACTAATATGCCTTCAGTCAAAACCTGCAAGCCAGCAGAATGACTAAAATCTAGCATCAATAACAAACATAACTGGATGGAGCTCCCCACTTTAACCCACAAATGAAACCAAGTGCCACTGCAATAATGAGTTGTAACTGAAGTTCATATAGATGTTCATATAGTGCAAGTTACAATTAGCAGAAAGTCTATTCAATGACAAATTCAATCATGCAGTAAAAAATGTTAACATGATACCTTATATTGGTAACCCTTTTTCGCAAGCAAAAGCATTCACTTAAAAAGATTTAACAACGCTTATTCACAAATGCATTTTCTGTATTACAGGACATTAACGACCGTGCCCTTTTATATACAGAATAAAACACTCTCCTATATGAAATGCAAATAATGAGCTGAGGGAGAAGGATGAGAATCGAGCCGGCCGACCTTTGATCCATGCTTTAAACTTCTGTCACACTCCATGATCAACTTTTATCTACAGCAACTAAACATTGGCAACATTGCACTTGCTGAGCTAATCATTGATCTTAAATGCAAATCAGGATATCAGTATGACTCATATTATCCTAGCTCACTGACAAGACTTTACACAGTGGATTAATTGCCGCTGCAAAGATATCAGTAATTTGCTCCTAGATTTACAAACAGAATTCCTAACTCAATTCTATGGGTAGATAAAGTAAAAAAAAACATCTACCATTTCACTCATTTAAGTTTTTAATTGCAAATATCATGTCCATATAAAAAATGTGAATCTACCCCACATCATATTCAAGAGAACATCTTAAAAGAATCACTAAACAGAGTCCTCTCAGCCAGTGGCGGTTCTATTAGGATTTTGAAAAAAAATCAACAATATTTTTTTGTTAAAAAAGTAAGAAAAATAGTTTTGTACCCCTATTTTTACATAAATAATTAGAAAAATTAAAAATACAATACAAATTGCCACAATAAAATTTCAAAAAAATTAAGTTAACATAACAACATGAATAAATAAAATACACGGTAAAATCTACAAAACAAATCCCCCCCCAAAAAAAAAAATATAACAAAATCAATAATGTTACCAAAATTATATTTTGTTGTCTCCTATTTTCTTAATTACTCTACTTAGTTCTTATATATATATATATATATATATATATATGTATATATGTATATATATTTATATTTATTGGTTTCTCATGTATTGTTACACGGTCACCTTTTGCAAAAATCTTTGCCCCAGTTTATACATATGAACAACTTTTAAAAATAGAATTGCATCCGAATTTACTAATATAACATTGGAAAAAGTATGTCATAAATCTTCATCGTTATTAAGGATATAAACATGACTAGAACACAATGAGTGATGATGTTGTGCCTTGTGCATTTTTATGAAAAATCAGCTTTCGAAGATCGAAGACAAATATATAGTCTTGAATGTATTTTATATGATTCTAACGTATGATATTTTTTTTTTGACTTTATCAATAAAAATATATCAAATAGCATTTCTGACCTAATGGTTTGATGCTATTATAAACTTATTCCAATTAATACAGATGGATAAAATTCATAGAATTGTATATTAGGAAAATGCACATGTCATTGTACAAAAGATAGGTCTCACACATATACAACAAGTGCATTGCAGGGGGTCTCATATAATTATATTTTAACAAGTTGAAATTGTACATACCTTATACTTAATTTAATGAAATTTTGAACAATGTTTATGTGTGTATGTTTCTAATTTTATTTCTATCGTACCCCATTTTCAAATTTCTAGATCTGTCGCTGCTCTCAGCAACCAATTTAATCATAAATAAGAAAAGTAACCTAGGAAACAGCATCAGTCTCAAATGGGAAAAGCAACCCCCGAAAATCCAAGAAAAAAATTGGAGGTTGAGAAAACCAATCACAGCAACAATAATCGATTAATTAAAAGAAACAAATATAGAAGGCATGTTTAACCCCAGAAATGAAGTTCAAACCATGGCTGAAATTACTAAAATTCCCTGAAGCTAGGCAGTAATGCAACATACATTATTAGGAAACTGAAACTAGCGTTGGCAACAAAATCAATTAAAGTTGCAGACTGACCTTCAGGTTGAAATAACGGAAACCGAGAACTAACCTCGACTTGGGCTGAAGCGAAAGGTGTTTCACTCCCTGTAAAGCTGTTGCACCTCTCACGTATGGCTATTGAAAAAGAGGGAAATGTAAGGTGGGGCTTTAAATCTTATCTCATATCATCGGCTCATATAGTCTAGACTCTAGACTAGTTACAGCGGTTGCAATTGTTTTCTACTTTTTCCCTTTTTTTCCCCAACGGCGATTACCTTTTGACATGTCTTCCAAAAGTGGTTTGAATTATGAGGAACAATTTAGTATTACATACAAAAAAGTTATAATACACTTATATTGAAAATTAAAAATCCTTATTACTATGCACTATGTTCATTTTATAATAATTCTCGTATGAAAATTATTTCAAGATGAAAATTTAAATTAAAGAAACACCAAATTAAATTAAATTTTGTCATCTTTAATAACTGCTGATTAACCACCAACTTGTAGTTAGTGGTATTGTTGCTTTCTTTGTAAGTGTGTTGGCCAGGGGTTCGAACACTTATCTTTCAATTTCTTTGAAATTTATCACCTCCCCTCCAACCACTACTCCCAACTTATTAAAAAATAATTATTGATTATAATGGTTATAGAAACAGGAAAAGTCTTCAAGATGGCTTACAAAACAGAAACATAAAATTACAATTGAATCAAGATCTAACTATTACAAGTCTTGAATGGACTCCAACTCCAGAAGCATGAATCTGACAGAACTTGAATGTCGAGTCGAGGAAAACCTCTATCCGCAAAACAAATACGTCACTACTAGTACTAACGCTTTGACGTAATTCCCAAAGATAAAACGGTTTACTTCTTTTGTGTAGTAGTATCACTAACAGAAAAGTCCCATCGAACTAGAAATGGTGAGAAAACTGGTTTGCTTGACTCAAAAAATTGCATAAATAAATTATTGACACGAGATGTTATGACATTGGGTGGTAACACATCCGAAGCAGTTATGATCATATATATATATATATATATATATATATGTTATCTAATTCTCTCGCAAAAACGGCTTACTCTCTTTCTTTCTAACTTCATTTCTTGACCACAATGCATCAATGCACCCTAGGAATATAAAGGTCATCATTTCCAACACTTCTAAGGAACTAAAGATAGAGAGTGGGCATGAAAATCATATGTAACTTCCAGGAGTTACAAGCCTCTACTTATGACCACTATCTGAGAAGTTACAAACTCCAACAGACAAACGAACATGGACACCTTCAATGTCCAGATTCATAGATACACGAACCTGGACATCTCCAATATTCATATTCGTCAGGTCCAACGATCACAGATGAATCAGCCAAGCCCATTTTCGAGTGACAAAATTATAGTGGACTTGGACTCAGGCCCAAAGAGTCGGACAGGCCCAAGCCCAGGCCGAGGCAGAGCTGGGAGGACGCGCGCGTGTGGCCCACATGTGATCATCCACTTGTGTTATAGTATATCCAACCAATAACATCTTTTAGTATTTATACTAGGATAAACTACGATTTATATTCTATGTGGGACAAGTCTAAAGGCTTTCAACTCCCTTTACATAATGCTCATTCGTGTGACCAACTTCGTATATTAGTTTCTCACTCGCCGAAATATGATTTTGAGAAATAAAAAATACTACGAACATCTACTCGGAATCTAGAATAATAATTTACAATGTAATTCCTCCAGAACTAAATACTTTGCCACCGAAAATTGGGTCAAAATTGGATCGGCGCCCGCTTTATCAAAACCAAATTTCCAACAATAACATAAATAGTATATGCTAATTCTAATATATGAGATTGTTCATACAATTTTTTGTGTGAATATATATATATATATATATATATAAACACGTTCATTTATAGCTTAAATAATTTAAGTAATTATTTTTATTTCAGATAATTTGATAGATTTCAGTTAAATTTAGTACATTTAGATTCATGAGTTATTATTCTTGGAATTTAGAATCGCCAGGTTAGTACTTTTATTATTATTATTATTATTATTATTATTATTATTATTATTATTATTATTATTATTATTATTATTATTATTATTATTATTGCTGCCCTGTTAGGTTTAAGTTTCGATTAATTAAAAGACATTTGATATAAAATGGACTATTGAGATCTAAGTGGTAAATTATTGGAGATCAGATTAGTTTCAAGCGGTTAATTTAAAACTTGATTATAGAACCTTTAATTAGCCATTTCATAATATTTTATCTCTTAGTATAAACCTTTTTTATACAAAGTGTTTAATCAATTTTAAAGTCCATTTTAAACTTTATTCTTTTTGTTCAAAATGAACTCATTTTCTTAATCATCATATAGCCATTTCTTAATAAAAATTTAAGCCCATCCTAAAGTCCACTTTATACTTTATTTAGCCAATTTAAACTTTCAATTTTCTTTAGCCCAAAATAAAGACAATTAATTGTAAACCCAACTTTAAGCATTAGCTAGTCTTCTATTTATGGCCCATTTCAAGCCACTTTAATTTATATATTGGGCAATTGACAGAAATACCCACCTTTTTTAAGTTAATATCAGCCTTTTACGTTTTCCGGTACAATTTTACCTAAATTTACGCTCCCGCTCTTTTTTTACACAATAATACGCTCCAGCAAAAATTCCCGGAAATTTTTACGCTTTGTTTCAATATTGTTTCTAACATGTTTCCAACATGTTTCTGTGTTTCAACATTGTTTCTAACATGTTTCAAACATGTTTGTGTGTTTCAACATTATTTCTAACATGTTTCTTTTAATAAAAATAGGTAAAAAAAATTATATTTAAACATCGAAAACTTCATTGAAACAACAAAGAAACATCAGAACAACATTAAAAATGGTATGTAAACAACCCAGAAACAACGTAAAAAATATTTAAAACACAACATGAATAAAAAAAGCTTAAAAATAAGTAAAAATTGTATTTACACATTGAATACTACATGAAAACAACAAAAAAATTATTAGAACAACATTAAAAATATTATAGAACAACACCAAAACAATAGAAACAATGTACAAAATAATATATCAATAAAAATCAGCATAAAAAATAGGTTAAAGTTGTTTTGAAACATCGAAACAACAAAGAAACAACATAAAAACAACAAAGAAACAAATTTAAACAACATCAACAACTTATATAACATATAAAATAATGCAGGAACAAAAAAAACGAAAAAAAATAAAAATAATCAAAAAATAGCAAGGAGAGTTAAAAAAATTAGATGCAAAAGTAAAAAAATAGGCACAAGAGTAATTGGAGCGTATTGTGTGGTAATGCTACAAAAATCAGCGTATTCCATGTAATTTCCCATTATATATTGGGTTATGGGCACAATTGTCCAACATTTCGGAAAGAACGCACTTATTTATGCTTCCGAGCTTTTTCATGACTTTTTTATGCTCCCCCCTTTTTTGGACATTTTTACGCTCCTGCCAATTTTTCCGGAATTTTTTATGTTGTTGTTTCATAATTTTTCAAACATGTTTCATACATGTTAATTTCATCTAATAACATTTCAGTGAAAAACGATTTCTCTCCCATTTAATAATCAAGTCCGTACTCATAATCTTAACAATTCAAGAAATATACACATAAAACGACACATAATGAAAAAAAATGCATTGGAAATAATATAGAAACAACACATGAATAGAAAAACGTAATTTAATTTTTTTTCCAATGCATTGAAAACGTCGAAAACATGGAAACAACTAAGAAACAACAGAGCAATATTGAAAACTATATAGAAATAACACAAAAACAATATAAACAATATAGAAAATACCACATGAACAAAAAAGCTTAAAATTAGGTTAAAAATTGCATTAAAACATCGAAAACTACTTTAAAACAACAAAGAAACATTAGAACAACACAAAAACGGTATAGAAACAACCCATAAACAATATAAATAATATAAAAAATACCATATTAATAAAAAGAGCTTAAAATAGGTAAAAATTGTATCGAGATATTGAAAACTACATGAAAACAACAAAAAACATAATAACAACATTAAAAACATTATAGAAAACAACTCAAAAATAACAGAAATAATATATAAAACAATCATGATCAAAAAAGAGCAAAATAAATAAGTAAAAGTAGTATTGAAACATCGAAACAACATAGACACAACCAAAAAATAAATATAAATAACATCGAAACAACGGAAAATAACATATAAAGTAATACATGAACAAAAAATCGAAAAAACCGTATGATATAAATATAAGACATAAATACCCAAATTTACCTCATTTTCTTTTCTATATTTTTTTATCTAAAACTGTAGCCCAAGCCCATGACCCAATACAAAATATAAGACATAATAAATACACAAAATTACCTCTTTTGTTTTTTAATAAAATGGAAGATATATTAAAGCAGAAAGAAAAAAAAAGTCATGATCACAACGCTGATCAAGTAGCGTAATGTTTGGACCTCGTTAAAAACCTACAAAGGTGAAACCCACCGTTGTGGGAAAAACCCCTGATAGGAAAAGAGTACCTCAGAAAAATGTCATAATAACCATAAACATAAGCCCAATAAAATCTAATAAAACAAATTTATACTGGGCCTGTTCAACATAATTATCTGTGAGAAGGGAAATGATGTCCCGAGGAGGAGTATCCCACCAAGTAGTTGCACCATTATGCTTGCTAAGATGATCAGCCACCTTGTTACTCTCACGATAAATGTGCGATATGACAAAATCCATCTGGGAGAGCAAATGCAGGGTATAACGCCATCGCCTAAGTAAACACCATGGAATGGAGCTCGACTTGGTACGAAATAGATCAACCACGTATGTAGAGTCAGACTCAAAATCTTGTTCCACCCCTTTTGATGTGCGTAGGAAACTGCCGTCATAACAGCAATCAATTCAGCCTCGGACGCGTGACCTAAACCACACTGCTCAACAAAACACCCCCCAAAAAACCCCCTAGACGTGCGAAATACTCCTGCTGCCATGCATCTGCCAGGCGATCCTTCAGCACTACCATCCGTATTAACCTTCAACCAACCTGGGAGGGGCAAGTGCCACGAAACCTGAATGATCCTAGGAGCAGACTTGGGACACCCTGGAACCTTTAATCGTCGAAGACAAAATAGATCACCATGCGTATTGTGCATACATCCTTTATCCAAGGAGGAAGACTCAATGATGAGAGCATGTAATTGAATAATCGCTGCCTCCGTCATCCAACATTTATCATTAAAAACAATCTCATTCCTTATATGCCAAATAAGCAGATACATGAGATAATAACCACCCTCCACAGAAAAGCAATCTGATCGCTGAAGTGAAACTCAATTGCCTGGACAATGAGTTCATTAAGACTAGAAACAGTGTGAATAGAAACCGCAAAAGTATCCGCAATCCATTCTAAAGGGTCCCTGCAAAATCACAAGAAACAAAGATATGATCAATCGTATCAGAAAGCATGTAACAGAGACCACATGCTGAAGGGCCAATAAACCCCCTATGCCAAAGAACATCCAGGACAGCCAAACTACCATAAATGGCTCTCCAACCACTATCGATCGTCTTTCCGGGATATGGGATGACCAAATTCAAGAGCCCCATTTGACTTTGGGAAAAGAGGAACGCAAATGATTATATGCAGATTTGGAAGAGACCGAGCCATCTAAAGAATGCGCCCACACCCTAATATCCTTAGACAAGGGGTTATCGGACACCCAAGAATATCTCGAATAATATTCGTATACTGCTCCATAAAAGAGAAGGGGAAGTGCCAAGTATCATCAAAAAAGAAGTCCGATAAGTAATGGCAGTAATGAACCCAATACTGATGAGGGATATCAATTCTGTCCGTGATGACATAACCTAACCAATTATCAGTCAAAAACAAGACATTAGAGGCATCCATGGGAACCCAACAGGAATCATTCAAGCAATCCACAACAACTGATCGAAGGCCGGACCAAATTGAAGAAGACAAGAATGTATATTTGATAGATCCACCTGCCAAAAAGAAACGACGATCGAGGGTAGTGTAACAATCGAATCAAAAGTCAAAATCTTCCATGCCATCTTCATAAGAAATGCCCGGATGGCAGTAATAATAGAACGAACACCAATTGCCTCCCTCATTCCTGGGAGTGCAACAACGAGCCCAATTGACCATAGTTGTGCCTTTCTGCGAAACATCCCCCGTCCAAATAAAGTTACGCATAACTTTTTCTAATATCTTGAGAAGGGCAATAGGCCACCTATAAACGAGCATGGTGTGAACCAAGAAACTTGCAATAACAGAATTCACCAAGCAAATCCGTCTCGCTATCGAAAGCGAGGAACCTTTCCAGCGTTTGAACTTAAGCATGATTTTGTCAAACAAAGATTGCAAAACACCTTGTTTGGGAGCACCTTTGAAGATGGGAACCCCAAGATAAGTGGTGGGAAAAGTGCCAATCGATATACCCATAATAGTCTGAATACGACTCTGAATATAATTGGAAACTTTAGACCCAAAAAACACCTTCAATTTATTCAGATTAAACAACTGTCCCAATAAAGTGGCATACTGGCCAAGAACTTGAAAAATTTGTCTAGCATTAGTCGAGGTTGCCTCACAAAGTATAACAATGTCGTCGCATATAACATCATGGAAGGAAATATAATCACTCTTGGAGCAGTAAACGGTGTGAGGAGAGAGTCCAAAACCAGTTGTGAAATGAATTTCTCAAGAACTTCTTCTGCCACGCAGAAGAAAAGAGGAGACAGAGGATCCCCCTGACGGACACCCCGAGTGCAAGAAAAGTAATCCACTGGACAACCATTGAGCAAAATAGAAATATGTGGTGAATGCAATATCACCAAAATCCAAGATACAAAAGCATCTGAAAACCCAAACCGACGGAGCACATGAAGCAAGAAATCCCAGCTCAAAGTGTCAAAAGCCTTCCAAATATCTATCTTCAAAATCATGTTCGAATCGGTCCGAGTCTGCAAGATATTGAAACCCTTTGAAACCAAAGCAATGCAATCATGAATATGGCGGCCCAGAATAAAACTAAACTACGTTGGAGAAAGGATCCGACTAACAATACCACCCAAATGCGTAGTGATACGTGTAAAATATACGTGTATTTAGGGGCTTAAAATGGTATATAATTGATATATTTGCATGTATATTTAGTGTGTTTTACTTGGTTTCCTTAGAAGGGCATGATACTACGTATTCTTCTAACTTTTTATAGGAAACGGAGCTTAAATGAAAAGATATCAGTTAGAATGCCCGAACAAGATCGACGAGTGCAAAGAGAAGATCAAAAAGACAAAGAAACCGGACAAAACCAATCACACGGTTGGGTCGAGTGGGACCACACGACCGGTGGAGTGACCATGTGAAAGCCACATGGGCCGTGCGGATCGTGTGGTGGATTTTTGTGTCCTTTTCCCACTCGAACTCTACAAGTGATCTCTCCAAGCACCTATATAAAGGGACCAAGACTCGCACGAAAAATAGAACATAAGATACCACAAAATACATCAAAATACACAGGATTGCACAAATCAAAAAAGTCGAGAGAGAGGAGGGCTATGTTACGAAGAACACCAGGCCTCTCACATCTACGGAAACACAAGAGTTTTGAAGGCTTGGAGGAAAGATACATCCCGACATGAAGGGATTTTCTTTCTTAGTTTAGATCTATTGTCTGTACTTAAACGATGTCACAATGTTGATTCAAGTTTGTCTATGAATTTATTATTAATGTCTGGCTAATCTTTCGGATCCTAGGGCATAATCAAAACTGTTGATTCATGTTAAATCTTGATTGATTGTTTTCTTAATTGATTCATGTGTTCTATTTTATGAATTCGAGTGCTTATTTTTAATTACCGATTATCGATCAATAATTTGCATGTCATGCTTGTTAGTCCATAATCAGGAGATGAGTTCTAACGAGACAAAAATCAAATTCGGACATAAACAGGTAATGATCCGGAGACTACTTTTGTTTGTGGAGAGTATTTCAATTCAAAGATCTGTTGGGAGTTAATAATAGTTGTGATGCATCGGGAGACCTCAATTAATAATAATCTACTGTTTATGCACCACCTAGGAGGGGGAATAAACTAGTATAGGAATTGAACCCATAGAAACACATGAATTGGTTTTGAAACATTAATTGGATTTAATATTGAAGAAGCATGTTGAGAATATGTGCCTAGAGTTGCTTTCGTATTTGTTGAAAATACTTGTGGGGTTTGAAATTTATTTTTTTTTATTTTTAATTTTTGATTCTTTTTATAAAACTCTTGATTTTCGGTCGCTTCAATAAAATTGGAATGCGATGTTATTATAGCCTAAGTATTTTGTAGTCAATCCCTGAGGAATACGACCTTGCTTGCCATTATCTTATAAACTACACGGTACACTTGCAGTATAGAGATCCAAATAAATTTTTGGCGAACAAGTTTTTGGTGCCGTTGCTGGGGATTGAAAGATTCTACTTAGATATAGTAATAAGTAGTTCAATCTTAATTAAAGTTTTTTGTAAATATTTTTTTTCTTTTTTTTCTTTTGATTTTTTTGTAATTTTTTTCCTTTTTTTCCATTTTTTAATTATTTTTTTAAAATTATTTTATTTCTTCGGTTCTAACATTGTTGTTGTTAAGTGCAAATAGTGCATGATCACACGTTCTAGATCTACCCAGCCAATATCCATTGATTTAGAAATCGAGAAGACAACAAAACAACTAAGGAAAAGATCTAAAGCAATGGCGGATGGGACTAATCAGAATGTCGGAACAACATGAACAATGAGGAACGCCCACCTGGGGCGGATGCACAAGATCGGATTGTGGAAAGGCCCGTAAGAAGGGCAGTTTGGGATTACTTACAGCCAGCAGTTAGTCGGACTTATGGGGGTGTGGCTCGTCATCCGATCAATGCAAATAACTTTGAACTAAAACCTGCATTGATCCAGATGGTTTCACAAAATCATTTTGGGGGAAAAGCCGTTGAGGATCCAAACGCGCATCTGGCGCAATTCTTAGAAATCTGCAATACTGTTAAGATGAATGGTGTTTCTGAGGATACCATTCGATGCCGCCTTTTCACATTTTCTTTGCACGATAAGGCTAAGGGATGGTTATGCTCTCTATTACCTCCCGCAGCAGATTGGGCTGAACTAAGTTAGCGGTTCTTAGCCAAATACTTCCCCTAGTAAGACGCTGCAATGAAAATCTGAAATCGCCCAGTTTAGGCAGTTAGATTCAGAGCCATTATATGAGGCATGGGATAGATTCTGAGAATTGCTAAGGAAGTATCCTCAACATGGATTTGCCGACTACCAACAGGTTCAGTATTTTTATAATGGTTTAAGTGGCAACATAAGAACCATTATAGATGCTGCATCTGGGGATGCACTACTAGGGAAATATCCAGATAAGGCACTAGAAATGTTAGAGGAGATGGCAAATAATAGTTACCAATGGCCATCCGAGAGATCCAATGTCCAACGTGTGGCAGAGGTTCAGGATGAGAAAGACGTCATGCTCATAGAACATGTATCCGTGCTAAACATAAAACTGGAGGCGATGCAGCAAGTAACTCCAAGAGATCCTGATGTTGTTGAATAATAGGCAAACTTTGTGGGAAAACAAAGAAGCTTCAACAATAATTATAGAAATAATCAGACACCCAATTACTATCATCCGGGGCTACGAAACAATGAGAATTTTTCATATGCTAATAATAAAAATATTTTGTAGCCACCTCCGGGATTTAATGTAGGTAATCAAGGCAGAGCAGAGTCAAATGATAAAAAAAACATCTGTAGAAAAGATGTTATCCTCGTTTATCGGAGAAACTAGGGCAAAACTGAACAAAGATGAAGCAAAGATAGACAGAATTGAAGAACAGGTCACTCAGTTGAACACAAACATAAATACAAGATTGAAATCTCTAGAAACACAAGTAGCCCAGATAGCAACTGTAGTGGGAGGCCAACATCAAAATGGCAAATTCCCAAGCGATACTGAACTGAATCCGAGAGAATAGTGCAATGCCATTCATCTGATGGATGGTATAGATTACAAGGGCTCACAGATTTCAACTGACACGGTTCAACGACAGTGATTATAGAAATCTAAAGTCTGGCTGAAGACGTAAAACTTAGTAGACAACCCAATTTATTTCCTATTTATTTCTATTTTTGATCACCTTCAATTTAATTAAATTTTAATTTTATTTTTTTGGTATTAACTTAACTTTTAGTTGTGTTTCGTTTTGTGAGTTGTTGTATAGGAGGCGTCACGACAAACTCCTGGTTATGGAAAAAAAACTCGAGAATTACATCACACGGCCGTGTGACGCAGCGGACCAAACTTCACGACTTCATCAGTGAGACGCCGCCAGCGCCCAGGGCCGTATGGGTGGGCCGTGTGAGCCCGCACGGGTCGTGTGAACAGGGCCAGACGGGATTTTTCCCCTTTTTTACTCCCAAAACTCAATTTTGATCTCACTTTCTCCTACCCAAACCCTACAACTCGAATATTCTATCCCAAAACACTCAAACTCTTCTCCAAATCTCTTCCAAATTTACTATAAATCTCACCCCAAAAACACAAATTCTTCACCTTCTTAAGAAACCCATCACATAGCCCCTTCAAGTTTTCAACTTTTTCAAGTTTTTCACCAAGTTTGGAGATTTTTTATTTTCAAATTTCAGATTTTTATACTTCATAAACTTGGTTTTCATGGCTTCTAGGGGATAAAGGGGAACAAGAAGGAACACAACAAGAAGAAAGGAGCCAACACCGGAGCCCAAACCCGAGCCACAACCAGAATACGCGGCCGATAAACCGGAAGCTTTAAATGTCATCTTGCCGAATGAAACACACCAGGCTCGATAGGCGGTACTCTATTACCGGCCATGGACAAATACAAGGTATCCCGATGAACATACTCTTAGCTAATTTAGGTTTATTGGAGGATTTTCGGGTTATGTGTGGTTGGGTGGATTGGCATGAATTGTTAAACGGGCATTGGGCTACTTATTAAATTTATATGATTGAGTTTTTATGTAGTATCGAATAAGATAGTTCGAAAATAGAATTCGATGGGGATTTGGTTCCGGTTAGGGAATGAGTCGAGGGAGTTTTCAATTGATGATTTACATGCAAAATATAGAACTCAGGCTTATGGGGTGGATGGGAATATGAGGATTTTGATAAGGATATGTTTTGGAGGGAGATAACAGGTAGATGAATCTATACGCCGGGTACTTCGAAGGCATCTAGCATTTGAAACCCCGTATTTCGCTACATACAAAGAACTTTAGCGGAAATGATATTTGCGAGAGGAAAAGCAAAGGGGCCTTGCGAATAGATGAGTTGTTCATTATTTGGTGTATGGCTTCGGGGACGGAGGTTGTGCCTAATGCCAGGGCTATGATAACCCGGCAATTTGATAGAGTAAGAAATCTGATAGGGGAAATTTGTATTGGTGGGCTGATTACTCCTATTGCCGAGCACTTTAATGCTAGCTTTGAGGGGTATGCGGAGACCAGTGGGCCAAAACTAATTTATATGACTATTTCATCTGCTATGAAAATGATTCAATTTGATGGGCGCAATTACTGGTTGAATCATGCAGATAGAACAAGAGTTAGACTCCCAAACCCAGAAGCTACTTCTATAAGAAATAGGGGTAATTGGTTAATGAGAGGTGAACAAGGGACTGCTGCTAAGGAAGAGCTAGATGAGCCTATGAGGGATGCACCGGAATCCTCTAGACAAGGGGGTCACACATTTTATGGCGAAAAATGTTGTCATATAAACTGTTTTTCGTCACTAAATGTATTTGGTGACGAATATTGAGCGTCATAAAGATCGTCATCGTATTGTGATCATAAAAGGTATACATGACGATTTTTGCAATTTGTCACTACAAAATTAACCTTTGGCAATGCTAATAACGATTGTCACGATTTGTATCATTTATTGGGACACCTACATCGTCACATAAACAATAAATTATTTGTCATTTATATTATTTCTTTGTCACAAAAAAATATATTTTTAATGACAAAAGCATGTTTTTGTCATCATAGCATTAAATTTTAGTGACGAAAATGATCGCATTGCCAAATTTATCAAATTCTAATGACGAATTTTGGTGTCGCGATTGTATTTATAATTTCGTCATATATTACATAGCTTGTCGTGAAAGAGGTGATTTAACGTTACGAAATATTACGTGTCACTTAATAATTACAATTCAACGACGAGATATGTGTTGTCACCAAAAGAATATGTAACGTGATGATTTTGTTTGTCATGGAAACAATCGCAATATATGACAAAGCCTATCACGTCGCTAATTGCACCGAAATAATGATAAAATCGTCCGTCATAAAAATTAATATGTGGTGACAAAATGTATCGTCACATAATAAATTTATACAGTGACAAGTTCAGAAAATATTTGTGACGATACAAGTCATCATTATAGTGTATTTTTAATGACAAATTGTATATCGTCAAATAATATATTTTTTTTGGTGACCACTAAGTTTATTGTAATAAATGAGTGTTTAAGTTACGAAATAATTCATTGTCACCAATTGAAAACTTTCTTACATGACAACATAATTGTCATGAAAATAAGTATTATAGGCAATGTAATTGGCACATTTTTTTAATTGTACATATATAATTATTCAAATATTAATTTGTAAAATATTCTATCAATACATTAATAATACTACAAAGTGCAAGTTCAAATGCAGTTAAGCATGAAAAATAAAATAAAAATAAAATCAATCATGTTTGATTAAGTAGAATACGATTATTTATCAATATAAGAGAAATGATAAGATATCCATATTTCAGATGGACAATAAACTACTTGAACAATGTCAGGAAAAAAATATTAAATATCCAAACCAAAAGAAAAGAGTACTTAGATTAATTATATCGGCTTAAAGAGTATTCTAACTCATGACCATGAATGCCATAAGCTTTTCAATACAAGCACCTTTGCCGACCGAGTGGGTCTTTCAAATCACCCGTTGTGACATAAGCCCACTCACTTGAGATTCCGATTCTTGTGACTTTCTTTGTCTCATTGAAGTTTATTTTGCAGTTGTTGAGTACTTGAGTCATGCGATGTGGTGCGTCTACTTGGAGGTTTTGGGCCATACAGCCAAGCCCTTTCTATAACCAGATACATGGCCAAGGACCTCAAGAACTATTTCGTCGACACTCTTCTCAATTCCTTCCTCCGTATATTGGGCTCGCTTTGATATCATAAACTTCTATTTGAATATTGGACATACGAATATACAATTAATATCATGAAACAAGCTAAAATATACAATAAAAATGTGTATGTGAATGATTACCCAATTCTCTTGAGCCTCAACTCTTGACCAACCATCTTTCTCTTTATAGGGAGTACGTTTATATAATTTAATCATATCACATTCTTCTCCATTCAGCTGTTTCTGAGACTATAAAAAAATGAGAAAATGAAAAAAAATCACAATCCAAAAAGAAAAAGAAAATTAAAGAAACATTATCCACTCAAGGTTACCTAAAACACTCATGATTTCATGTTGGAGAAAGTAAAAGGTGTTCTGCCTGAAATATGTGGTGCTCGTACTTGTTTCCGATTTCCAGTATTGATTACACTTCGGTCCTGCAAAATAAGAATGGTGATATTGCAAGTTAAGGTACACATATAATAAAAACTAAGACATGTTATAAAATTTAAACATAACTTTAATTTAAGTTAGGTGATATTACCTTGTATGTGTATTGCGAAATACTCGCACAAGACTTCCCAATTCTGTTTATTAGAAATAGAAGATGGCTTATTATTTTTAGCATCTTCCAATGTTGCATACTTCTTGAAATGTTGATGAATCTTGTAGCGCTTTTGTCTTGTACTAGATTTCAGCCTCTCTATCATGCATTTTCGCACTCTCGGATCATCAATATTAACATCCATGTGGATCTACAAGTGACACATCAACTGATTGCGGTGAATGATATTAACTGTTTTTACAATATGGAATGAGGAAATGTGTAACTGTATTTACATGGAATGGTGAATGATGATAACATATATACCAGCTTTGCTAGTTAAATGCACGAAGATCATAATAATTAGAATATTGAGCATTTATGATATATTATTAATCAACTTGGTCTCCATTTTATTTTCTCATGGTAAAATTCAAAGGTGAAATAGCAATGGAGTATCGCCATTTTAATACTGACATTTTCATTCTTAAATAGTAGCTAGGTTATATAATTGTTGGGTCTAAAAAGATATAACTTGTATAGTAGCACATAACGGCAGGTTGTTAATTTGCAATTGGTCTAAGCTAGCAAATTATGAATCTTTCTTGTCCATATACAGAAAAGTAACCATAGGTGGGGTGATCTCCTGCAACAATATCTACTAATTACATTTTTAGCTAGCCCGCTTACAATATTCATATAAAATGGCTCTACTCTTGCAAAATCCAAAACTTGGCTATAATACTGCATATGATCACCATCTGCTTCAATCATGTCTAGGTACTAATTTTGAGATCTTCTCTAAGTACTCTAGCTCTGTTGGTGTGGGTGTGTTGGTTAGCAGAATATTATTAATACTAGAGATTAAATTAGTTTGCTAAGTCTCTTTATTGTTTGTATTGGTGGTATCTAGTTTGAAATGTTGTGGCTGAAATTACAGGAAAGCACACAAGTCGAATATGGGGAGATCGGATTGGCAAATTAGGAGGAGGAGCCCACGAATCTCAGCCATTGATGCGTCCAAGCAAAATCATGATGATCAGCTATATCCAGACAAGATAAGGAGCAGGATCAAGAGAAAATTTTGATCATCATTCAGCCGCTTTCACTTCTGTCTCTAAATTAGCCAAACAAGTTTGGAAGGTATATAAAATTATTATAAGTGCTCTGCATATTCTGATTAATTTGTGTGTTAATAAGGTGCATATGTATGTATCATGTAGTCATGTGATTTCATGAATGAAAGATATTAATGATATTAATTATTATCTGGATGCAGGGTAGAGACAGTCAAAAAGATGCAGATCACTAAACTCATTGTGGTGAGTTATATATATTTCACCCTATTTTGCAGTGTGACACATATAAGATCATTTTAGATTATATAGAAAAAATAAAAGGAAAACTAAAAATATTTCATGCGTAACTTTATATGATCAAACCCAGAGTCCAAACCTTTTCTTCATCCACTTCTTTCCATTTCTTGGACACCGGAAGGACGTCTCGAGTTACTACACCAATTTGACTAGAAAGCTTTGAAGACTCCTCCCGAGTTTTTGGCCTTCCGAAAGCGGTGGATCCACGATTACTTTCATTTTATGCCCGAAGCAACAAACACCTTCATGATGCCTTTGCTCATTGTTTGACCACGTCTCTTTTTTGAGACAGTAGGCACATTTGCACATAAAAAAGATGACGGAATAAAAATTTATATGTTTGTTTTTGTAATTCTTATATGTAACATACAAAAAAGATAAAAATAATTATAGGAGAGATTAATAGCAAAGCAAACAAGATTAGTTGAAATAATAATTTTTTATTCAAATTTGAATCAGGATTTCGAATATTAGAGATAACACAAATAAATAATTGATATCATTAATAGAAAGTGCAAAATTCATAAAGTACGAAATGCATTTTGAATATTAGAGATAACACAAATAATTCCTTTATAGATATAGCAATAGTACTAAAAATAACTACTTTCAATTAATGTTATTTAAAAAAAAAAGCTACTTTCAATTAATGATCATCCACTGAGGAAATTAAACATTTTCATCTCTATAATTTCCACATTATTTTTCTCTTTTTTGCTTTTCTAGAGAATCCATGTATTTGCTGAACTTATTTAAATGATTTTATATGTTTTCCAATTTTTTATTTTATTTTAAACTAAAGTCCAGTTCAAGAATCTTATTAGAGCAGTAATATATATGGTCAGCCGACCGAGTCGAGTCCTAAGGATGCAAATGGTCATCATCAAGTAATCTTGGGGAGAAAAAGGGATAATTACAAAAATTACCCCATGTGAATTGAGTCGAAAAAGGAGAGAAACATCATCTAAAATGAGGACATGAACTAACAGAAGGGCCATCATCCATCAGTATATTTATATAATAGGACCTCTGACAACATGTATGCATTCTAATCACCTGTTCCCTTCTTTTACCTACCTTTCAGTGAGAAGAGGTATAAAAAGTCAAAATAACGTGTCATTGACAAGAGTTGTAGCTACCAATTGTTTTTTTGATCGGTCTGTAGCTGACAATTAGTATCCCGCCTGGTAGTTCATGCGCAAAAATAAAACTCAAGAAAACCTTCACCAAGTCATAATGACCCCCCGTGTAAAATGTGCCAGTAAAACAATTTGAACCAGGGGCCTTGGCTTTTAGTCAGTGCAAACATAAACTTTTTGACCTCTTCTTTCCTTCAACATATCACTCAAACCAAGAGGCATTTCATTTCCAACTACGTTTTAGAGAAAAAGGTAAACTTCTTTTCCACCACCTTAGAATCAGATAGTCCTCCAAGGTCATCAAATTACGCTTTTCTCATATTCTGCTATAATGCCATTAGCTTCAGTAAACTTTAAAAACTTTTTAAACTCCCATCTAAATTTCAATGCGTGTCAACTCTAACCACAAAAATAAGATTCTTGATCTAAAGTACTTATGAAGAAAAAAAAGAATGTCCCCTTTTTTTTGCCTCAAGTGGTAGTTGTTGTGGCCTAGTATCACTCTATGCCATCAATATTCTCATACATGTTGGATCTAGTTGTGATTTTGTGGTATATATATAATATTACCTAACTGCTACTACAACCACCGAAAAAAGGTCCCAATTCTTGCTCATTTCATCAGTTACTTTAACAAATGAATGATAATAGTAGATCAATATACCCTAGAAATATTAAAAACTCCCAGACTTGGAATGTGATATGTACAGAAAATTAGGAATGTGATATATACCTGATATATCATTCGCTTCATGAGCCGGCTCTTGTGTGTTCTCTGAATGTGACTGAATTTCTGTGCTTTGACTTGGTGGAACTTCAGAGTTCTGTTGCATGTTCTCATTCTCATTGGTGCTGTTTGTTGTATTAGTTTCACCTCTACCGGAGGATCTATTGCGCAGTCCAGATGTTACCAAAGCCTCAGTCATACCATTGTTTGCAATATTTTTTTTGTCTAAACGTTGTCTGATACTTCTTCGAGGTGTCGAATTACATGAAGAATCCTTGGCAGTGTGATTTATGATACTTTGTAGAGACTTGTCTGGGATGCTTTTCATTTTTAGTTTGCGACCGCCTGGAGCCATTTCTAAAACAAAACATGCACACCAAACTAGTTAGAAAAATGAGATACAACAAGATAGCAATTAAAATAGCGGAAACTGATGAGATAACAGAAGTAGAAATCAAAATCAGCTAAGAATTAGAACTAGAAATTGTTTGCAAATTGAAGTTGAAAACTGAAAAATACAAAAAGTTAAAAAAGAGAGTTTGTTAAATAAGTTGGTAAACAAGTAGAAATCAATATGCATCTTCTGATAGATCAAAAGAACTGGAAGACTTTCAACAGTTTATTATCATTTATCCAGCTTATGCAAAATTTCCACAAAACAAGAGACAAATAAAAGTTCTATTTATCTGATGACTTTTCAATCTTCATAAAACCAAACCAAATACAGGTATATCAAAACATGAGCAAATTTTGGCAGAGGTATCTTGAAAGTTGTGAAGCCCCGATTTTTCCGAACATATAATTGATTCTTATTGTCGTATATGTATTTGATCGACTATTTTACCGCGTCACTTTGATGGGCAATTATTAATAATATATATATTTTGTATTTTATTTCATTTTATTTAATTACTTGTGATCATGATCTTTATTAATTCTATTTCACATTTATGATCACTTGACTTAACATTATTACTATTTTTGTATTTATTAGTCACCTTAGAATTTTAAGAGACTATTTATTTTAGAGACTTTTACCTTATAGAATTAAGATTTTGATTTAGATTAAGTGATCATGAGACTTATAAGTGATCAAGGAAATCACTAATTATTTTGGAGATTGATATATTTCATCTATTATCATCAAATTTGGGACAAAAAAAAATATATGGAATTACCAATTTGCCCTATAGTGGACGGCCATGGTGATGATTTTGGAGTAGAAATATCATCCAACTCTTGTACACTTACACCTTATATTAGTCATCTTGTGTATAATTATACCATTAATTCAAACATTATACACATCATCTCATACATCAATTCTTTAATACTATTTTTCCCAACATGTTGGAGTCTTCCCAACATTCCTTCTCTTTCCATACCTTGCCCATACTTTGACTAGTCTAATTGTCTCCATGCAAGAGACAATTTGCAAGACACAAAATTGAACAAAAAATTTCTCCTTCTCTCTCCCCTACCACACGGCCACAAGGCCATTTTTTCACAAAATTTGGTTCAAAATTTCATCCAACACATTTTGATCTTCCAACTAATTCTCCTCCTTCTCTCTAACCTCTCTCTAAAACTCTTCACATCTTCAAATCTTCAAACACAAAATCATTCACATCTTCAAACCTTCAAACACCAACTCTTCATATCTTCAAATCTTCAACATAAGTTCTTCATATCTTCAAAGTTGTGAAATTTATCCTTTTATTTCACAATTTTCCAATTTTAAGGTGGGTGGAAAAATACTTTCCAACTTCTAGGTGTTTTTATTAAAATACATGTAGAATTTTGATCATGAGCCCTTGAGATATATAATCTATGTATTGCATGTCAATTTTATCTATCAAATCATGAAAATTCTCAAGAGTTGCTCAAAATTGCTATTTATTGAATTTTAGGTGCATGCATGTACAATTAAATGTTCTATTTGATGAATTCTTGTATGATTTGGACATGCATGTGTATGACCTTTGAAATCCATGTTTTGGATGACTTATAACCTGGACAAGTCGAGCATAATTGATTAAATTTCAATTTTGGACTTAAAAATGTAAAAATGGAAAGTTGGTGGACTAAATTGCAAGAAAATGAAAGTTAAAGGACCCCTCTGCAAATTTCGAATTTTGGGACTGTACTCAGGTTCAAAAATGAATTTTGGACATTTTAATAAAGTTTTAAGATTTTTAAGATAAATAAAATCAACCTTTAAAAGCCCAAGGACTAGATTGTAAAATTTTAAAAGTTTAAGGGCTACTTTGCAAATTTTGAAACTGTACCAGACCTTAATTTTAAAATTTGAAATTTTCACTCTTAAGGTACTGGAAATGACATATTTTAAATGTATTCCAAAATCCAAGTGTTTAGGGCTTGGAAAGTAATTTTTCTAAAATTGAGGGACTAAAGTGTAAAAGACTAAACTTGAGGACCCAAATGAAATTTCCAGGACTTATGCAGCCCATGCACCTGGAAATACTAATTTAACTATAACTTAATTATATTTTGGACCCAAGGTTCAAATTTCATAACAATTGGACCCCTAAAAGCCTTAAAGGCAATTATTTCAAAATGGGACAAAAATGATATTTTCAAAAGTTAAAGGACCTACACTTATTTCTTTTAAAAACTGATTTTGTCCCAATATTCCACTAACCTTAGTGACATTTTCCAACTGGAATCACATTAAAAACCCTTCCGGTTTGCGAGTTCAGATTATTTTAAACTTAAGGTCCAAAATGACAATTTTTACAAATTTGGGGCCAATGTGAGAATTTTATAAAAACTCGACCTCAAAACTTTAAAAACCTGAATTTCTGGACAATTTGGAGAATTTAGGAACTGACCTCATAATTTTTCAAGGTCAGGATATTTATTTATTTAATTTTTAACCCCAAAGGTTTTGGTTTTTACAAAACGGGGCTAAATTGTAAATTTTCTTTTATAAAGGACCTAACTCAAATTATTTTTCCTTTTACTATAATAGCCCTGGACCCTCTGACTTGGAGATTTAATTAAAGTATCTTATTTTCTCAAAAACCCTTGACTTATCGGACCGATTCGACCGATTAATACCCATTGGGGGGGGATTTCCTCATCTTGCGGTTTTGAATCTATAACGGGACTTATGTTCCACCTAATCCTTCAAGATATCGAAGATTGCTTATCCTTCCGATAATCATCTTCATCCAAATAACTCCACCAACGCTATATTGCTACTCGCGAATTTTCAAAAAATTTCTGAATCGCTTCCTGAATCAATAATACTCTTTTGCTGGTTGATCGCTTTGTACTTGTATTTACTTTCTGTATGAGTCAACTTGGTGTGTCGAGCTCATAGTCGATGGAATGGATCGTCGGGGGATGGGAAGGCAGCTCTCGGGCCGCTATTCCACTCTTCCTAGGCCCCATCGTCCCTAATCCCGCAGAATCGAGGGACGGAGTGTCAAGGGAAGCGGGTCGTAGATCTTGAGGTATAATCATGATTATGACAGATCCGAGCCTTGCAAGCTCCTTTGTGGATTTTGTCTTTGCCTATGGAGCGATAAGGTGACCGGTCTTGGACCATCCCCGCCTCCGGGGAGTTACAAGGAAGAACGAAGGAATTTTGCCCCGATCCACACGATTCGGAGTTATCGACCCGTTTGGTTGGCGCTACAAACCGCACGCAACCACTACTTGTTTTGCATTGGTTGGCACTACAAATCCGTGACGCAACCATTATTTGCCTTGAATGGAATTGACGTTACATTTCCGTGCACAATCCTACTGTCTTGATGAATCACATAGTGCATGTGTGACCATGAATCATTTTCTTGAATCAGTATAAGTATATTACTTAAATATAATTATCACGACGCTTGTGGGGTATGTGAATTCATGCATCATACTCACGCGTTTTCATACAATTGTTTTTCGCATTAACTATATATATCGCCACACTTGCACACGATCACCCATCCACCGAGATTTCTTTCTCATCCCCACCGTTTTCTAACCTTAGATGAGGACTTCGTTGAAGATCTTTGGAATCGACTACTGATTGAGCCTCTTGTACTCCGCTTGTTGGATTTACTATCTTTTGTTGTTGATGTCATTTGGACTTGTTACTATTATTTGTCGTTGGAATCTTGCATTTCCTTTCATTACGGGTTGTAATCGGAAGGGCGTAGGACCCTTTGACTTTTAAGTTGTTATTTTTAGATTAAATCGGGATGTAATTTGGATTATGGATATTGTGGTGTAAGTTGTAATTTGTACTTGTTCTTTTTTTCCCGCTGCTATTTAGACTCTGTTCCATTGGGTTTTGATGATATTCGTCTAGACTGTTTGGTTATTTGTATTTAAGTTGTGGATCATCGTCGTGGGACTAATGAGGCAAACATTAACTCAACATCTATCACAATAATTCTTCTGAACCAAGGATCAACTCTGTTAATGATGAAAGAGACCAAGCACTGAACCATGTATCTCTCATGTACATACATACACTTTTTTTTTTCTTTTTTTTTTCCGAAATGATAGAAGATTTCTATTCAACACATCAATGAGGGTGGGCCTCAACCATTAAGCTCAAAGATAGAATTATGAATAAGGGGGTTTTCGCAGAAAAAGTAGTCAAGAAAGATGGCTGGTTTATTACTTATTGGACACTCCAACTTGAGCCAATTTTAACAAGGGTCTTGCTAGCCTTTAAAATCAGCAGAAAAACAAAGGCATAATCGAAACAGAGATTGAAGGACAACGTGACACTGAACCACACCACAACATAGCTAAAAGAACTGTCAGGAACAATTCGTAACAAAAAGCTGCTCACTTCTCTTCAGATGCGCAGTTTTATCAAAATAAAATCTTTACATGCATTATCTCTTTCTAAGGATGATTGATCAATTTCAGCTATGAGGAGATTGAATATATTGGCTCAGGGCGCAAATTAACTTTGGCGAACAGAAAGCATTTATTGAACATCGCAAAAATATCAGCAATGGCGGGTACTATTTCTAGCTGTAATATATGTATACCAATTGCTCCTATGATTTCAATATATCCTTTTGCTGCCTTAATGTTCCATTGTCTGATTTTATCTTTTCCCAAGCTAATCATGTCTTTCTGCTACTAAAAGTTAATTTGATGAGAAATTAGAATCTAAATTATTTCCCTTTTCCCCATGTTGCTCCCAGGAACGTTGTTTCTATAGCCTGAAGTACGGTCTAAATCAAATTTTTAAATAACCTGCTGCGGTGATGAGCAAGAATCTTTCTATATTCTGACATTAAAAATTACCTAACGTATTCCAATATGAATAGTAACACTTATAAAATTGGATATAGGTTGTGTTCTACAATGCCGAAAAGGAACAGGACCATAGAGCATGGCAGCATAGTTTCTTGTAACTTGTAATATTCGGGGATCGAAATTTCATGTTCATGTACTCATTTTGAAGAACTGTGACTTTCATTAGAGTCTTATGCATTTCTGTCGGTTCCTCGAACATTTTTTCTATTTCTGTTAAAATTTGTCAAGCACGCTGATAAAACAAACCAGCAACAAAACAAAACCACAAAAGAAGCTACCAAGAAAACTGATGAGTACAGGTATAGGAGCCAAAATGAAAATAAAAACTAAGTACGAGCACCACTCAAATAACCCTACACATCAGAATCCCATTTTCAGACAGATCAACAAACCAGCAGAATTCAATAGATACATCATCCAAGCACAATCCACCATGACAACAAAGACAAAAAAGGCACTAATTTTTTGTGCTTAGCTGGTGGCAGGCTATTGGATTGAAGAGTTTCAAGATTTACTCATTAGTCTAAGAGGCTATAAATACTCATATTATAGAGCAGTCTGCCTTAGCATAATCTAATTACAAATTGTATTACCAGAATTTGCCTCTTTACACTGTTTTACACCGATCGATCTGTTTGATAAATGGTTTTATCATGATTTTGATGATTTTGTTTTTATACCAAAACTATGTTTTTAAAGGTTATCCAAACACTCCTAAATGATTTAAAATGGTTTTAATATTTTCCGGAGTATTTCTTCAAGTTTTATTTTCGACAAAATTGGACAACACTTTTAATGATTTTTCATTAATGTATTTTTACACCAAAACAATGTTTCTAAATGTTGTCCTAATACTCCCGATCGATCTAAAATGTTTTCACTATTTTTGGAGTATTTCTTGAAGTTTATTTTCAATATAAAATTGGACAACACTTTTGTTTTGAGGTCAACCGGTCGCCGTATAGGGCAACCCGTGCACGAAAGTTGAGGAAAACAGAAAATTTCATGTTTGCGAGAAATTGGTCAGGGCAACCGGTCGCCCTATAGGCAACGGCGGTGCCGTCGGCCGCCCCCGGGGCGACCGGTACTGGGAGCAAAAATTGAAGCGAGCGTTTTCTTTCTTCCAAACCCATGAGGGGACCGGTTGAGGCATAGGTCGGCCGAGGTAGACGTCGGCCGGTCACCCTGTGTAAATGTTGATACGATTTTTCCAACTTCTATTTCTCGCGCGACCGGCCGCCATCTATGCTTTGACAAAGAAAATTCTAACCGTTGTGCAGAGACAACTTTCCCTTAAATTGTGGGATTGATTTCTAACAACTATAATCTTGATTTTAATTGCAATTTTTGTAGATATCAGATTCCAAGAGGAGCTATCAAGTATCAATCATCTCCTATAAATAGAGGGAGAATTGAAGCAACAAAGAAAGAGAGAAAACTACAACACAACAAGATACACTCAAGAATACACTTGTTCTTGCATTGTCTTATTTCTTGTTGTAATTTGCCTAGCTATTCACTTTCACATTCTTGAGGTCTGGCTATTCTTGATTATACTTGCAATCAATTGTATTATTCATTATCGAGTTGTAATCTTGAATTTGTGGTCGTCATTCAAGCACAAGATATCCCTTGTGAGTGTTCTTGTGGTAAGAACACACTTGGGTGGACTAGGTGTTAGGTGTAAGAAGATTGTGGTAATCTTCTTGTTGAGGTGTTGAAGAATGTGGTGCTTTTCAAGGGTGAAGATTGTGGTAATCTTCACAAGGTGCCGTTGGAGATTGTGGTAATCTTCAAGTGAGATTGTGGTAATCTCAAGGTGGTGTTGAAGAAGAGTGTGGTGCTCTTCAAGGTGTTGGTGTAAGATTTTGTTGTAATAATTTTGGTAATTATTAATAAAATCTTTTTCTTTTCAAATCCATCCAGGATATCTTGGGGTGGTAGAGGATTAGGCCCCAGGTGGGTTGAACCTCTTTAAATCGACGTGTGTTGTTTACATTCGGCACCCTTGTTATTATCTTTGAGCATTCGGTTGGAAAAAGAGGGCAAAATCAAAAAGATGGAGATAATCTATTCACCCCTCTCAGATTATCGTAGCCGCTTGGACTTACAAGTGGTATCAGAGCCAAACTCTTTGGCAAACTCGTTTCACATCGCGAGTGAAGAGGAACGATCGTCGTCTACAAACAAAGCTCAACCTACCGGCACATCCACCACCAAGCCACCACTATTTGATTCCAAAAATTTTACATTTTGGAAAGAAAGAATAGAATGCTATTTACAAAGTTGCGGGTTTGATATTTGGAACACCGTCATCAATGGAGAATCCATTCCGATGAAAGATACACCACACACCTCCAAAGGCTTCAAAGAGCTCAATGATGAAGAGAAGAGAATCATCTCCTTAAATGGTAAAGCTCTTAGTATTTTGTATTGTTCACTTACTACTTTGGAATTTGATCATGTTGTAGGTATTCGATCGGCACATGAAGTATGGCAAAAGTTAGAAGCCATCTATGAAGTGTATGCAAATGAAAGGAGCAACTCAGAAGCATCTATTTCACAAATGGATACAACATCAAATCCAACAACATGTGATGAGCCTTCTACAACCTCCCATGATGAAGAAGTTGAACAATGCCTCATAGGCATCGAAGAAGAAAATGAGGTAAGTTCTAAACCCTCTACTTCCTATGATAATGATTATAGTGATTTGCAAAATGATTTTGATGAACTACAAGATGAATTCCAAAACTTACTTGTTAAATACAAATATTTGAAAAAGGAATTCATTGTTTTAAAAAATGATAAGGATAGTTTATTTGCTTCCTATGAATCACTATCATGTGCTCACACCACCACTCTTGACAAGGTTAGAAACCTTGAGAAAGAAAATAGTACTCTTGTTGAGGATATAAATTGCTTGAAAAATGATTTATCTAAATCCAACTTGAGTGCCGATAGAATGACCAATATTGTTGATTGTTGTAATAATTGAAACTAGAACTTGATCACAAGCTTCAAGAGTGTCAATCACATGAAAAAGAATCAAGTCTCTAAAGACGTTGGTCATTATGCTCCTAGAATTATTACATGCTTTTATTGCGGTAAAAAGGGTCATACGGTAAATACTTGTCGGGCTAGAAATAGCTCCAATTATTGTTGGAGACCTAAAAGTCTCAAGACTAATCCCAAAGGACCCAAACACATAAGGGTACCACAAAACAATGTCATATTAGGTACCGACGAAGTAATGATCGAAGAAAATTTATACCGCCAAGAAGACATCAAATGACCGTTTCATTTGATCAAAGAAGGAGAAACTATTTTTGACAAAGCCAATTTCCAAGAAGGGGATATAATAAAAAATGGGAAGAACACAATCCTTGGAAATGGCAAAGACATCATCAACAAGATGATTTTCAAAGAGACCATCAACAATGGGAAGGACAAAAATTTTGGAGATGGAGTAATTGGAGAGATTACCATCAACATGAAGATTTTCATAAGGGAAAATATCATCAACAATGGGAAAACCCATGGAAACGGCGTAATTGGTAAACCGTATCTTCCTATTTAAATATGCATTTTATTTGTCTATTATGCATGTTTTTATTTGTGTCCTACTTGCAAAATGAGTTTTCATGTATTTAAATTTTAAATTAAGGTCTTCAAAACTTATTTGTATTTTTAAAATTTTTGAAAAAGAAGACCTTATATGATGTTTTTAAAACTCTTGTGCATTTTTGTAGACTAAAGTGTATGATCATCTCTTATGGATTTTTATGGCATGAGCTTACTTGTGATATCTCTTATCCTACACTTTTATCATTATGATTTGTGCTAGATTTGTTTTAAGAATTGTGTAGGATTTACATATTTTCACAAATGGCCATTTTGTCAAGAAAGGCATAAATTATCGAGGTAATACTTGTGTTATTCTTACTCTTATAGACTCGATATATATTGCCATGTGCCTATATGCTTATTTCTTATAGTATTTCATACAAAGTGCCATTAAGAGGATTTCTAGATTTTTTTGAAAGGCACTATTCGATATTTGATTGCACATTCTTTTGACAACTTTTGTTCGAATACTTCTTTTAAATAAGGTCTATACTATATGCTATCGAATCTTCAAAATTCAAAAGAGACCTTTTGTAGCTTTCTTAAGCTTATTTGAACTTGCATGATTTATTAGACTCTTGATGATATTCTAAATGCATAGTATGTGTTTCTTGCTTCATGGTCTATATATAGTGTCTATTTCTACTATGCAAGATATTTTGTGATTGAGGCATGTTTTTACAATTGGGCTATTTTTCTCTTGCTTATATAAGTGATGCCGTTGTTCACTTGGTTTTATACCATTCATTTGGGCTTCCGAGACTAGAATTTTGTGTTGTTTTTGAGTATTTTGAGTCGTTTTTGTTATATCTCATAGGTTAGGCATTAATTTCTTTTGTTTCGAGTCATTTGAGTGGCCAAGCCATGTTGAGGGCCAATTATATTGAGTGCAGAGTCATTTTAATGAGTCGTGTGTCAAAAGAAGAAAGTATGATCAAACAATGAAAGATTGATTTGAAGAAACGTCCAAACGCGCGTCGAAATTTCTAAAGATGGCGAGTTTAGTATTTTGGTCATAACTCTCTCTACAAAATTGATATTGAGTGATTCAAGTGGCTATGGAAAGATAAGAGAAAGGCTACAACTCTAGACACCCAAAGCAAATTCGAGACATTTGGATGGCGCTACGGTAGCAAAAAAGAGGCGCTGAAGATGCTTGTGGCGCCACGGCGCCCAAAAAAGGCGCCAGCGCTCCAGGGTGTTCTACGCGGCTGCAGCGCCCCTCCTTAGCTGCAGCGCCCGATACTGAGAAAATGGGCAGCAGGTTTTGTTGTTTAGCGACTATTGCTTCATTTTCGATTGCGGCGCGGCTCGTGGGACGGACAAAACAAGAAATGTCCGATTTTTGGATCTAAAAGGAGGGTAGTATAAATGGATACATGGGAGGCTTGATCTAGGGCATGGAGGACACTTGGGGATGAAAACCAACACCACCAAGACACAAGGAAAGAGTTGGGGAAGAAGATTGAAGACATTTATCATCTAGAAATAGATAAGATTCTTCTTTAATATCTTTAATTCCTTCTTTGTTGTTTCTTGTATATCATTTGAGATGCATTCTCATTTGATTATGGGTATTTGTATTTTCATCATGAGCTAAACTTTATAATTCTAGAGGGATGATGTAATCTATGTTTGAACTTATGTTTTGATATTGTGGTTTGTCAATCGATTTCTCAATCTATTTGTGCTATTTGGATTTATTGCTTCTAAATTACTTGATCAATAATTTAGAGTGTTTGGTGTATTTGATTTAACACTTGAGAGAGGTAATTGAATACATAGCCTTAAATAGCATAACACAGGATTTCATAGAATTGAGAGATTTGTGAATCCTTTGAAGTAATCAACCAAGATTCATAGTTTTTATTGAGATTTCAATTGGTGATCTTTATAGAGATATTGATTTCCCAATTGTGATCTAAAATCATTTGGCACTCGAGAGAGAAATGATTATTGTAGAAATCTTGACTTATTAATTGGTAATTTGTGATTGATATACCATATTAATAATATAAGGGAAAACTAGATTCATCACACCTCTAGAATTCATTCTCCCATAGATTTAAATGTTTATATTTTGATTAGTTATATCTAGTTATTTTTATTTATAAATTGAGACATCCACCTATTATTGATCTCAAATATAGCATAGGTAAATTATACTTGGTACTTATACACGCATTCCTGTGGATACGACAACCCTACTTATATCATCGTATTAAAACTTGACACCGTAGACTTGCGGTTAGAAAAATATCTAACAAGTTTTTGGCGCGTTCAGGGGAATGTGTTTTGTGTGATATCAAGGTTGATTGCCTAGTTGTAATTTGACTATTTTTTTTTTTTTTTTTTTTCTTGTTTTAATTTTGTGTAATTTTTTAGGCACATCGTTGGATGAAATTATAATGTATGCATATACGTGGCCAACCGATGATGCTACCGTGATTTTGGAAGTCAAAGTGTGAACCATTTTGTTTCTTATTATCCACCTCAAGAAAATGTATGGACCCAAAATATGGCAAATCATGAAACCTTTCATCACCACAAGAACAATTGTCTACCTTGGAAGAAATACTTTATCAATTTCTAGATGATTGTGAGGCAAGAAGGCGACAAGATGAGATAAAACGTCGGTCGAGTTGGAAAAGAATCTTGCTGAGTTTATCGAAGAGTGTAAGATAAGAAATCGAAAGTGATGATAGATTACTACAAACCGAGGCAAGCATTCAACAAATTGAGATTAATGTCAAACTATGTCAAAGTTACTCCAACAAATGATTGACCAACTTAATAATGAAGAGTCGTCATCATTCTTGGGACCTGGTGAAATTGAAAATCATGAACATGAATTGCCCATTATGAAAAAGGTGGACGTCCTTCAAAATTTGGAGGAGACTTTTGAAGAGTGCAATCCGATCTTACAAGAAGAGAGCCACATCAAATTAACTCGGGGAGTATCTCTATCTCTCACTCTATTGAAAATCCTCATATTGACAAAAATATGTGCACTCTAGATGTAAGCTTCAATACAAATGTATCAAATTTTAAGAAGCATACACTTGAAGGAACAATGTTTGAAAATGGTGATCAATTAACATGTTCTCTGATTTCATGATATTTAATGTGAGTAAAGATAGAAATATCTTTACTATGACCGATAAACCATTTTTCATCATTAGGAACACATTTTTGATTTCCAAAAGACCATCAACATTCGGATCCTTAATCATCCACGTCTTATATACACTAAAGGATCGCTTATCTTGTTGGAAAATACAAAGGCGTGGCATGATCGACACTTGTTTTGGATCCCGGTTGAGTAAAACAAAAAAGTCGGCTAAAGACTTTAAATTTAGCGCTTCTTGGGAGGCAACCCAAGCTCATTTTACTTGCTTTCATAGTTTGATTAGTTAGAATGTTTGTGTTTTATTAGAAGTAGTCATGTTGCATCTCACCCTATCCCTCTTGCATGCTCATTACGCGATTCTTGTGAAATTATGTGCAAAAGGTGCTTATTGTGATAGAATTTGGATCGGTATTGAAATTTCGGGCATAATTGGTTATATAAATTACCTTCACATCCTTATTCTCTATCTATGCCCACAATGTGTTTGATAAAATGCCTCAATGAGAAAATTAACACTTTTGCATGCCCTTCTTGGTTTATTGTTGGAGGAGTTCACATGTCGATCACAATTATATAACATTGATGTGTCTCCCATGGTCTTCACATGATATTGTGGTACTTTACCCCATTGTTCATTTCACGTGTTTGGTTTTGTTTTGAGGTTGGTATTGTGCCTCCTAAATCGTAGAAATACAAGAAAAAGGCATCGGCCCCATGGAGTGCTACCAATCGCCCTGTTGCTTCTCTTTCATCCCACGATTCCGACGAGGAATTGCACCTCCTCCATTGAGGACAATGGTTATATTAAGTTTGGGGAGTGGTAATACCTTTTTTCTCGTTTGTGATCCTACTTTCTTCGGGTTTTTTTAGTTGTTAAAAAAAAAAATGCAAAGTCTCTATATATTTGCTTTAAGTTGAGTCAAGTCAGTCGTTTGTTGAATATGAATTGCATGACTATGTGAATTTGTCGAATATGAGTTAAGCGGTCAAAAGAGCATGTGTTTGAGCGGTGATCTATGCTTCGTTCCATTAATTCCATCTACATGCATAATTCGGTTGATGTATTTGAAAATGATTTATGAAGTTGAGTGTTTCTTGTATGATCCCACGGATTTAGAACTTGTTGTCGATCACTAGTCGAAGCGAAATCTAGGTGAAGTAACATTAAGGAAATGATTTAGGCCATCTTTGAACAAGCTATAGCCAAAAATGCCTACCTTTATATTATATATTTTCACTAGTGTCCCCTTTGAGCATGTTAAACCCGTTCTTTGGCAACAAATCTTATACCTTGAGCCTACATGTGAAAATCCTAATTATCCATCACTCATACACACAAAATGTTGAAGGTTGAGTATGGTATGATAAGTAGAGGTATGTGTTCACTTGCATGAAGTTCGAGAAAAAGAAAATATGAACCTCCATGTTTAAAAATATGCAAAAGAATAAGTTTGGGGGTTTAAAAAAATTCAGTGAGTTTAGGCTCATAAAAGGAGAACAGTGGAGAATTCCAAAAGTGAAGGTAGCTATTTTGTTTGGCAATTGGTGATTTGAAGTGATAATTGTGTGTTTGGGTGAGTTGAGCTACTTAATCCTATATTTTCCTACCTTACCCTAAGCCCACATTACAAGCCTTGAAAGTCCTATTGATCCTTGTGTTACATTAGCCTACATTAGTGGAGATTAGTGTGAATGACAAGCATATGGAATCCGGTAAACATTAATTCTTGATAATTAGAAGTGGATCATTTTGATAACACTTGATTGCGTGAATCTATTTGAATAATGTAAACGGAATTGGCATGAAAATTCAACACATTTGATCACAATGTCAAAACACATGCTTGATTGATAGTGAAATGAGTAATGAGACAAATGATATTGGTTGTGAAGTTTGCAGTTTGTTTGTATTGTTGTGTCTTGTATTTTTCATTTTAGAGTTGTAATTGCTTGAGGACAAGCAATATTCTAAGTTTGGGGGTATTTGTTCACTTGGTTTTATACCATTCATTTGGGCTTTCGAGACTAGAATTTTGTGTTGTTTTTGAGTATTTTGAGTCGTTTTTATTATATCTCATAGGTTAGGCATTAATTTCTTTTGTTTGAGTCATTTGAGTGGCCAAGCCATGTTGAGGGCCAATTATATTGAGTCTAGAGTCATTTTAATGAGTCGTGTGTCAAAAAGAAGAAAGTATGATCAAACAATGAAAGATTGATTTGAAGAAACGTCCAAACGCGTCTCGAAATTTCTAAAGACTGGCAGAGTTTAGTATTTTGGTCATAACTCTCTCTACAAAATTGATATTGAGCTGATTCAAGTGGCTATGGAAAGCTAAGAGAAAGGGCTACAACTCTTATGAAGACACCCAAAGCAAATTCGGACGTTTGGATGGCGCTACAGCGCGAAAAGAGAGGCGCTGCAACGCAACAGCGGCGCCTTTGCGCCCAAAACGGGCAGCCCCAGCGCCCAGGGGTGTTCTACGCGCGCTGCAGCGCCCCTCCTAAGCGCGGCAGCGCCCGATACAGAAAATGGGCAGTCTGGGTTTGTTGTTTGGCGCTGCAGCGCCATTTTCAGCGCTACGCCCATGGACGGACAAAACAAGAAATATCCGATTTTTGGATCTAAAAGGAGGGTAGTATAAATAGATACATGGGAGGCTTGATCTAGGGCATGGAAGACACTTGGGGATGAAAACCAACACCACCAAGACACAAGGAAAGAGTTGGGGAAGAAGATTGAAGACATTTATCATCTAGAAATATATAAGATTCTTCTTTAATATCTTTAATTCCTTCTTAATTCCTTCTTTGTTGTTTCTTGTATATCATTTGAGATGCATTCTCATTCGATTATGGGTATTTGTATTTTCATCATGAGCTAAACTTTATAATTCTAGAGGGATGATGTAATCTATGTTTGAACTTATGTTTTGATATTGTGGTTTGTCAATCGATTTCTCAATCTATTTGTGCTATTTGGATTTATTGCTTCTAAATTACTTGATCAATAATTTAGAGTGTTTGGTGTATTTGATTTGACACTTGAGAGAGGTAATTGAATACATAGCCTTGAAATAGCATAACCTAGGATTTCATAGAATTGAGAGATTTGTGAATCCTTTGAAGTAATCAACCAAGATTCATAGTTTTTATTGAGATTTCAATTGGTGATCTTTATAGAGATATTGATTTCCCAATTGTGATCTAAAATCATTTGGCACTCGAGAGAGGAAATGATTATTGTAATCTTGACTTATTAATTGGTAATTTGTGATTGATATACCATATTGATAATATAAGGGAAAACTAGATTCATCACAACTCTAGAATTCATTCTCCCATAAATTTAAATGTTTATATTTTGATTAGTTATATCTAGTTATTTTTATTTATAAATTGAGACATCCACCTATTATTGATCTGTCAAATATAGCATAGGTAAATTATACTTGGTACTTTATACACGCATTCCTCGTGGATACGACAACCCTACTTATATCACTTTGTATTAAAACTTGACATCGTAGCTTGCGGTTAGAAAAATATCTAACAGTAGTTAATGAGTTTGTTAAGTTGTGTAGATGAGAAATGAAGTACTCCAAATATTGATTACCTCAAAATATTTGGATGTATATGTTCTATTATGAACGTCTTAGATCAATTGGATGCCCTATGATGATAGTGATGAAGAAGACAAAAGGGGTATTAGGAACAAACTCGATGACCAAGGCAACATTGGTCGAACTAAAGCGGTTAGTAGCTCGAAGGTATTTTCAAGAAGAAGGTATTGATTTTGATGTAATATTTGCACTTTACTTGCCCATTCTTGTTTTAAGAAAATTTCAAGCTTTACCAAATGGATGTTAAATCCAATTTTCTAAATGGTTTTATTCAAGAAGAAGTCTATGTAAAACAACTTCCATGGTTTAAAATTTTTCTAGGCCAAATGATTGTTCTTAAGGCCTTGTATGGTTTAAAACTAGTACCCCGTGTATGGTATGATAGACTTAGCTATTTTTGCTAAATGATTTTACAAAAGGTAAAGTTGATACTACTCTCTTTGTTTGTGAAAAAGGGCAAGATTGTTTAAACGTGTGCATATTTATGAGAATATTTTTGGTGCTACTAATGAATATTTGTGCAAGATATTTTTATAAGTTGATACTAGGTGAACTCGAGATGAGCATGATGGGGGAGCTCAATTTATTGCTTGGACTTCAAATTATTCAATGCCAAAAAGATGGTTATATTTCAAAAGAACTCTTGAAGGAGTAAGGCATTGAAGAAAGAAGAACTATCTCAACCTCTATGACTAAAGATTGACAAAGGTTGAGAAAGGCATGTCGATTGACAAACAAATTCGAGGTATGTTTTTCTTGTATTATTCCTATAGACTCGATATTCCATATGCCTTATGTCTATATGCTCGATTTCAAAAAACTATCTCAACGAATCTCATTAAAGTGCCATTAAAAGAAATTTTCTAATATTTGAAAGGCACTTCTCCTTATGACTTGTTGTATCCAAAGCTTTAAAATGTTCTTATTTTTTTTGGGATAACAAGTTCGGTATCTATTACACGGTTATTCGTATTCAAAATTTGGTTCGTCATAATCGAACTAAACATATTGAGATTCGATATATTTCTTAAGGGCTTGTGATTTTTTTAACAAAAACTTGAGATGTGTTTAATTCCGTCTCAAGGATAACTCGCGGACTTTTTGATCATTAACCGCCGAGTATTTTACCTCATTTCGAGCTTGATTATGACATAATGTATATTGAATGAGGTCTACGTTTGCATTTTGCACGTTTTAAAACTTAGGGGCGAAAAAATCGGATTTTTGGTTGAAAATTCGGATTTTGGAAAAACTGACAGACAGTGGCTGAAAGGGTTGAGGGCAACCGGTCGCCCTCAACGTCGACCGTCGCCCTCACCTCGACCGGTCGCCCTAGGCTATAATTTGATTAAAATGGTTCTGTCTTCAGCATTCGTCACTTTGACACATTTTGGCCATTTTTCGTCCCCTTTGCAAATTTCACACACAATTCACTTCAAATGAGTTTTGATGCATGAATTATATATTTTGGGGATTATCTAGCTCGACTATCATCATCATTGCTCGTCTTTACCGATTGAATGGTAAGAATTTCACTATCTTTAGCTCAATTGGGTAGAACCCTGAGTTTGTGGCTTATATGTATCTTTCTTGATGCAATGCATATATTTTTGTGATGAGCCTATTAATTGTTGATGAATGATATTTGTTAAATTGCATTTGGTGATGAAAAACTTGGCTTGATTTCATTTACAAGGGCTATATATATATCATTTTCTAATTTTGACGCCCGCCAAGTGTTCGATAAAACGTTTCAATAAACATATTCATCACCTACATGATTCTCTCATTTCAAAAGTCTTATATATTTATAGAGATAATGTTTTGCAAATCTCACGAGTTTTCATAAGCTTCTATAAGTCGTATAATTCGACTCTTCCCTCTTATTTGGTTTAAAAGCTTCAATGTTCAAAATAGCTCGATACATCAGTTTACTTGCGTACTTTGATATGAATATATGATCTCTTTATCGTGCTAACATTCTTTTTGATGATTCCAAAAGGGGAGAAACAGGTTATAAGCTCTTTAGCTCAAAGAAGCTAAGAAAAGCTCAATGAAAAGAAGCTATAAGTTGTGGCCTTTGAAAGCCATAAGTTGTGGATCATATTTTGTCCACTTGGTGTATTATGGTTGTATATGTTTCTTGGTCCATTGGTTGTAGTATGGACTTATATATGTTTCTAATGATGTCTCTTTTGAGAGGGAGCTTTTAAGTTATTGATACTTAAGCTCAATATCGAAAAAGCTAATATTTTAGCTTATGTTTAAGTTCCTTCTATATAACTCTTGTTGTGCATGTTGATAGGGGAGCATTTGCTATATGTGTTTGAATATCTCTACTCCCATCCTTGTGTTTTTATTACATGGAATGTTGTCGCTCACAACGGATAGTTCTCTTTAACCTAGGTAAAATTGTTTTGTTTTCAAAATCGACCTCGTTAAAATTGTTTTGGTTTGTAATCATCAAAAAGGGGGAGATTGTTTGATAAATGGTTTTATCATGATATTGATGATTTTGTTTTTATACCAAAACTATGTTTTTAAAGGTTGTCCAAACACTCCTAAATGATTTAAAATGGTTTTAATATTTTCCGGAGTATTTCTTCAAGTTTTATTTTCGACAAAATTGGACAACACTTTTAATGATTTTCTCATTAATGTATTTTTACACCAAACAATGTTTCTAAATGTTGTCCTAATACTCCCGATCGATCTAAAATGTTTTCACTATTTTTGGAGTATTTCTTGAAGTTTATTTTCAATATAAAATTGGACAACACTTTTGTTTTGAGGTCAACCGTCGCCGTATAGGGCAACCCGTGACGAAAGTTGAGGAAAACAGAAAACTTCATGTTTGCAGAAATTGGTCAGGGCAACCGGTCGCCCTATAGGGCAATCGGCAGCCGTCGACCGTCGCCGACCTGGGCGGCCGTGCACTGGAGCAAAAATTGAAAGCGAGCGTTTTCTTTCTTCCAAACCCATGAGGGGGACCGGTTGAGGCATAGGTCGACCGGCCGAGGTAGACATCGACCGGTCGCCTGTGTAAATGTTGATACGATTTTTCAAACTTCTATTTCGTGCGACCGATCGGCCGCCTATGCTTTGACAAAGAAAATTCTAACCGTTGTGCAAACAGACAACTTTCCTTAAATTGTGGGATTGATTTCTAACAGCTATAATCTTGATTTTAATTGCAATTTTTGTAGATATCGATTCCAAGAGGAGCCTATCAAGTATCAATCATTTCCTATAAATAGAGGGAGAATTGAAGCAACAAAGAAAAGAGAGAAAACTACAACACAACAAGATACACTCAAGAATACACTTGTTCTTACATTGTCTTATTTCTTGTTGTAATTTGCCTAGCTATTCACTTTCACATTCCCGAGGTCTAGGCTATTCTTGATTACACTTGCAATCAATTGTATTATTCATTATCGAGTTGTAATCTTGAATTTGTGGTCGTCATTCAAACACAAGATATCCTTGTGAGTGTTCTTGTGGTAAGAACACACTTGGGTGAACTAGGTGTTAGGTGTAAGAAGATTGTGGTAATCTTCTTGTTGAGGTGTTGAAGAGTGTGGTGCTCTTCAAGGGTGAAGATTGTGGTAATCTTCACAAGGTGCCGTTTGGAGATTGTGGTAATCTTCAAGTAAGATTGTGGTAATCTCAAAGGTGGTGTTGAAGAAGAGTGTGGTGCTCTTCAAGGTGTTGGTGTAAGATTTTGTTGTAATAATTTTGGTAATTATTAATAAAATATTTTTCTCTTTTCGAAATCCATCTCGGATATCTTTGGGGTGGTAGAGGATTAGGCCCTAGGTGGGTTGAACCTCTTTAAATCGATGTGTGTTGTTTACATTCGGCACCCTTGTTATTATCTTTGAGCATTCGGTTGGAAAAAGAGGGCAAAATCGAAAAGATGGAGATAATCTATTCACCCCCTCTAGATTATCGTAGCCGCTTGACTTACACTATCAATTTACAAATGCCTTTGACACGCATAAGATGTTTGTATAAGAACTAACCATTTAGCATTCACATACAGACATATAGCTAGAAGCTTCTTGTATTCATATTTATGCTTCAACAACAAGGTATATTAATATCATCAATCTGAATATCTACGAAAACACATATCATATATAACAATACCAAAACAAGCAACTTACAATGTAAAAATAACCAAGTTCTAATATAAGTCTAAGAACAGTAAATGATTGAGTTCGATCAAGTAAAAATGATTAACCGAAAAATTACCAGGACTGTGAATAGATTACAGATTGACAAGAGAGAGGGAGAGAGGCGAACGCTATATACTCTAAACCTAATTCTTGACAGACGTGAATGATAAAAGGGAAGAGATTAAGCGGTATATATAAGATAACAATGAATCCTCTAATTTATCTAGATTAATTAGATAAAAGCCTACCTTAAATAAATTGAAATATTTATCGGTAAACAATATATTAGGCCGCCAAAAATATTTTCGCTGTAAAATCATTTTCTTTTACATATTTTACATATTTAGTTAGCCATTTATTTATTATTACAAATTATTACCAAATAGCCAAAATCAATGAGAAACATGATTATCACTAACTATATCTCAAAATACAAAACAACTGGTAAATATAATTGCAATAAACACAAGTAGTAAAAAATAACCTGTGATGTATGGCCGACGACCGATGCTCCATGGCCGACGAACGATGATCGTATTAGCTGGTTCGATTCGGTCAAAACCAAATTTATTTTCATTTTTTGGTTTGGTATTTCGGTTAAACCGAAATTTTGAGCCTTTCCGACTGCATTGTTTGTTTTGATGAGTGTATGGTTGATTTATTTTCTGTGAGATGTTGAAGGAGGGAGTGAAAGTTCATAAAGAGCAACAGTGATAGCTTTTCCTCATGTGATTGTTGGAAAAGTAAATCTCAAATAAAAATATAATTTTATAGGCTAACGGAATAAATGGATAGAATTGTATAGACATAAGATAGATTGTTGTGCTCATTGTGTTCTTGTTACAAAAGCATCATCTTGGTCTGTCAAGCAATGTTGGTTGGCTTACTGATGTATTCTTCGTTGTCTTTTCTTCATCTAATTTAAATTAAGCAAGTTTGGTCCATGTTTTTGATGTCATTTAGCGTGATCTAGCCTGTTAGGCATAACAACTTGCATAGCCTTCTTGGGGTTATCATCCTACAACTTTTGGATGTTGTTAATGTACGATAGTTTATATCCCCACATTATATTAAAATGGGGTGCTTAGCAGAGGCGGATGCATGTGTTGCAAGCACTGGGCAGTGCAAAATTTTCAAAAACTCTAATTTTGTATTATAATTTCTATAAAATTTAAAATTAGCCCACCCAAAATTTAATAAAATCCAAGTTCACCCCAAAGTCTAAATTCAATTTAAAAATTAAGAATGAAGAATATAAAACTTTTGTGTTATCATGAGATTGATATTATATTTAATATATTTGATATTTTTGACTATTTTTGTGGTTCTTATTTATCATTTTTACACTTATCATGTCATTACTTTTAAAATATATTTAACTATTTGTATTGGTAATTTACTACGTTTATTAGTTAATGGTCTAACTGTTTCTAACTAAATCAACTTAACAGTTTTGCTTATTGTGTTTATCGTGTCGTACCATGTTTTTTCTCGAATTTTTAGTACGTTGTGTTTGAGTATAAATTTTAGGCTCAATAAGGTCATTGTCTTGTGTTTGCTTGAGCTTATTGTGCGAGTTGTTATTTATCAGTCGGCATGAACGACTTGTCACCCTAAGTGTCATCATCAAAGTTAATTATCTATTTTTTATTTTTTTATATTTAGTTATTGGTTTCTTGTTATTTTGGCCTAGCCCGCCCCGCCCCATTGCCATCCCTATATATAGATAATTTTCTTAGAGAAATTTTTACTTCTTAGCCCACCCTATTACTAATTCCGGATCCGCCCGGTGCTTAGTGGACAAGGATTCAACGTTTGGGTTTTAAAGAGGTTTAGATTACATGCACATAATCTAACTCCTCTATCTAGGATGCTGTACCATCTGATTCAAATTAGATTATCTCCAGGTCACAATTGACCAACATTAACAGTGGAGTCACACCTGCACAGCCTGTATACAGAGGAGCTGGGGACTAGAAAAGGAATAAACTTGTCTTCATTATATGCAAAAATAGAAAATTGTAGGAAATTTTGTGAGTTGATTGTGCAACCTTTGAGACTTCTCTTTCAAGCTGCTAACAGTTTTAGCTTCTTTAAATGGATTTTTGGAATTTTTAATTATTTCATTCTAATTTATTAGAATTTGACACTAAACTCTAGAGAGTTTGCTGCTAAAATATCTGAAGTCATTCAGGAGGCCTTCATGACTGAGAAGTTTATTGATTTTTCTAACAAATGTTTAAATAATTTAACTTCCCTAAAATATTCACTTGTTATTTTATATGAATTGATGTTTGAATGTTAGTTTACTTATGTAACATTGTAGGATTACACTTGTATAAGATGACCAATTTGTATTAAAAAATTGCATAAAAAGATAAAACATAAATTTCTTGGTAACATGTGTGACTTGTCTATTTGTTTTAATCTTGTGATGTTGAAGTCTAAGCTGTAATGTTTTTGTAATTATTTGAAAAATATTATTATAGTGAAACTCTATGAGAGTGGAAAATATAGATAATTAATCAAAAGAAAAGTAAGAGGGCTAATACAATTAAAATGGTGCTGAAAAAGATACTTTCCTCACATCTTTATTGGTTTCTACTGAGTCTTTTGCATATAACAACATAAATCATCCAAATTGAATTTTATGATTGACACAAAGCTAATTGAATTTTATGATTCATAAATACAAATTATTCATTATTCATAAAAATGCTCGACCTTTCTTGTGTGATAGTTGACGCTTTTCTATATTAGGTTGTGTACAAGATGGATAAAAGTTGGATGTGGGCAGTCAAGTGGTCTAAGGCTTACATATATGGGTAAACATGTTTATGAAATTTGTTGAAAATCATATGGAAAGGATTGTAACATTCGATGCCCATGCATATATTGTTTGAACTTATTAATAAAAGATCGACAAACAGTTAAAAGTCATATGATGGTGTGGGGTATAGATCCAGGGCACATCATGTGGTTTTATCATGGTGAGCAAAGTTCAAATAATCGAGTGAATTCACATACTAATATGGGTGATGGAATCGATAGTGAGTCGTTCGACAAAAATAATGAAGAAGATGAGGATGATGGTGTTAGTGACATATTATATGACCTTGGAGACCAATACTATGAAGCGACAACGGATGATGGCAATAATACAAATACTAGTGGTGTTCCGGCATATCTTGAGGCATTGATAACAGATGCTAAAAAAGAATTATACCCTGGATGCAAAAAGATTTCAAGGACATCTTTTATCATCCAGTTGCTTCACTTGAAAGTGTGTAATAGGTTGAGTAATAAAACTACAAATATGATTTTGAGGTTGATGAAATTAGCTCTTCCTGATGGCGAGACACTTCCAAATTCTTACTACGAAGCTAAAAGATTTCTGCGAGATTTGGGATTGGGATATGAATGTATTGATGCCTGTATATATGATTGTTCCTTATTTTGGAAGGAAAATAAAAATCTGGAGACATGCCCTACTTGTGGGACTTCTCGGTGGAAAGTCAACAATGGTGTAGGGAAGAAGATGCCACAAAAGATTTTAAGGTATTTTCCGTTGAAACCTTGGCTACAACGCCTTTTCATGTCTAAGAAAACATCTAAAAAGATGGTGTGGCATAAAGAAAAACACATTGATGATGATTATATGAGACATCCGGCAGATTCCATAGTATGGAAACATCTTGATAACGAGTTTCCATGGTTTGCAAAGGATCCTAGAAATGTCAGACTTGCTCTAGCTGCAGATGGTTTTAATCCTTTTGGAAACTTAAGCACCACTTACAACATGTGGCCAGTAATTCTAGCTCCGTTGAATATGCCCCTCTGGGATTGCATGAAACATCCATTCATTATGTTGTCATTGCTAATTCCTGGAAAGAGTTCACCAGGGAAAGACATTGATGTCTACTTATAGCCGTTAATTGAAGAGTTAAAAGGATTGTGGCTTGAGGCGGCAGAAACCTTTGATGTTTCATGTAAAAAAAATTCCAATTGCATGCTGCTATTTTGTGGACAATAAACGACTTTCCCGCTTATGGTGATCTATCTGGGTGGAGTACTAATGGATACATGGCTTGTTCAGTTTGTAATCAGTAGACATATTCCTTAGGATTGCGAAATAAGATATGTGAGATGGGACATCGTTGCTTTTTACCGAAAGATCATGCTTGGAGAAGAAGTAGAAAGTTTAACGGAAAAAGAGAAGATAGCGAAGCGCCTAAAGAGTTAACTGGGGAGGATGTGTTAATGCAATTGGAGAGACTAGAAAATGTGACACCAGGGAAGTATGGCAACAGAAAAAGAAAACGCAAGCCGGAGGAGTTAAATTGGACCAAACGTAGCATTCTTTTTAATTTGGCTTACTGGAGCAAGTTGAAGTTAAGGAACAATTTAGATGTAATGCATATTGAAAAAAATATATGTGAGAGTATATTAGGAACCTTGATGAGTGTAGATGGGAAAATAAAAGACACGATCAAGGCACGACAAGATTTGGAGGATATGAATATTCACAGGGAATTACACCTAATTAAGAGAAGTGATGGAAAATATGTGATGCCTGCTACATGTTATGTTATGAAAAAGAAAGAAAGACAAGACTTTTGTGAGTTTCTAAAATCTATTAAATTTCCTGATGGGTATGCTTCAAATATCTCTCGTTGTGTTATTTCGAGTGATCAAAAGATGTCTGGAATGAAGAGTCAAGATTGTCATGTACTCTTGCAACGAATACTTCCTGTTGGAATTCGTGGATCCTTAAATAAGGAAGTTTCTAACGTGTTGGCTGAGCTAGGTCATTTTTTTCAGCATTTGTGCTGTAAGAAGTTGAAGAGAACCGACTTGGAGAAAATGAGAGAAGACATTTGCTTGATTTTGTGTAAACTTGAAAAGATATATCCTCATGCTTTCTTCGATGTAATGGTTCATTTGCCTATTCATTTATCGAATGAGGCATTGCTTGGTAGGCCAATTCATTTTAGATGGATGTATCCTATTGAACGGTATTCTAAAATCCTTATGTAAATACTTGCATCCAAGTCAAACATTGATAATCATGTTGAACTTTTTTCTGTAGATCATTGTGTGACTTAAAGCAGAGTGTGCGCAATAAAGCTCATCCAGAAGGTTCAGTTGCAGAAGCATACATCGCAAAAGAGTGTTTGACTTTTTTGCTCAATGTACTTGAGGGGAATTGGGACTAGATTTAATCGAGAAGAGCGAAATAATGACACAGAAAATGATGATAGTGTATTAATCTTCTCACAAAAATGTCGTTCTTTTGGAGCAACAAAGTTTGTGGAATTATCAGAAGAGGAGTTCAATATGACACAGTGGTTCGTCTTTCAAAACTGTGAAGAGGTTGAACCATATTTTGAGTAAGTGTATGGTTATATTTTAAACTTACAAAAAACATTTTACATGTATTTATAAATTTGAAAAATATATTGATACTAATTGTAGGAGGCACAAGGGAGAGCTTCTACTGAATGGTTGTCAAAATATAGACCAATAACACAAAGAGCAGTTTCCCGCATGGTTCAAAAAACATGTAATGTTTAAGTTACAAGAAAATTCAAATTAAAATTTCTTTTCTACCCATTGTTCATTTTTACATTCTTATATTTTCAGATGACACAAGTATATCAGGAAGAACCATCAGAAGCAAACGAATCTGTGTATTCACTTGCATGTGCACCACACAGATGTGTAAGAAAATATGCTGGTTGCATTGTGAATGGAGTCAGATTTCTAACCAAAGAACGTGATGGTCATCGTAAAACTCAAAATAGTGGGATCGCAGTGGAGGGTAACCATGGCGAAGATACCATTGAATTTTATGGGCTTCTATCTGATATAATGCAACTAGATTATGTGAAAGATAGACATGTTACTATATTCAAATGTGAATGGTTTGATCTTGGGAGGAAAAAAAGAACGGGGATACAAAAAGAAGGAAATATAATAAGTGTTAAAATTACTGGAAAATGGTAAGAGGATGACCCTTATATACTAGCAGATCAAGCAAAACAAGTTTTCTACATTCATGATCCTAAATTAGGTCGTGATTGGAGAGTAGTGCAACCATTCCAACATAGATATGTTTTTGATGTTGATGAGATACTGGATGAAGATATGAAAATTGATGAACTTTTCTCCGTGGAAGATGTAGTATATCAAGAGAATAATGCAATTGAGGAATTTGAAGTTAGTCTTGGTGAAATAGAATCACTAAGTAGGGACGACGTAGATCCCGGAGAGATTGATGAGTCAATAGTTATACACGATTAGCAGTAGTTGATGAGTTACCAAACTTAGATGATGCCGATGGGGAAGATGAGTTAGATGACACTCTGGTTGACTATGTCAGTAGTGAAGAAGATTCTCAAAAAAATAGCAATTATGATAATGAGAGTGATTATGATATTTAATTGGGAAACTTGGCGTTAACTTATTCAAAATGCTGAAAATTTGGTGTATTGTGGTACGTGAAACTAGGTTGGTAAAATGACTGTAGCATAACATACTCGAGTTAAATTCATTTCTTTTACTCCGAGATAACTATGAATGTTTTTTTACATTTTACGTTTTTCGTTCTTTTGGATTAAATTTTCTGTAACTAACTATGAATGTTTACCGAGTGACTCCGTTACGCTTTGTGGTTATCGAAGGAGGTCATATTTGGTTTTGTCGAGACTTCTAGGAGCTTTCTAATGGAGTTTGATGGCTACCTTTGTAGACAGCAAGTATGGCGTTGCCTTCTGCATACTTCTGGGATCTCTTTCTGTAGCATTTTCAGATGTAAGTTATTATTACTTGGTTTTGAAGATGTTGTAATGTAGTGTCAACATGCTTGTACACGTGCTTTCTCATGTTTCAATGATGTTGGTGATGAATATGTGTTGTTCGACCGCTAAACACCTATAAAAGTCTAACAATCCTCGCTAGAGAAGGAGATCAATTGTAGGGTAGCAAGTTAACCACAAGTCGTCTCTCAAGGAAGACTTAGCCGACAAATAATTATTATGCAACACAATAGACATAAAATAAAATCTAAACACTCTAACCAGATTTGTTGGTTTTAAATAAACTAAAAGAAAACAATTAAAAAGATGAATTAAAACTAAGCACGAGTAAACTTGGAGAAAAAAATATGGAAGAAAGTCTAGGATTATGTGATTCATCTCATCAAACTTGCAAGCATGATATCAATTAATTGATCATGCGGTTATCAAATATAACAATCATGTAAAGACTAGGTCTAGATCTGATAACTCTCGTATTCACAGATTAGGGCTATCCCAACATAATTTGCTATTTTCATTAAACCTAGGGTTAGATAATACATTTCTGATTCATATCTAACCCCCTGAATAAATTTAGTCCAGGAATAATATCTTCGATCGATCTTAATTATCCCCTCAAACAATCAAGACTTGGCCAAACAATCAATCAACAAGTAAAACAATTTATTCGGGAAAGCAGATCAATTAATCAATACTTATGCTTGTTTGTTTGAATCAAATCATCCTAATACTAGAACAAGGAAATTAGTTCATGCTTGGAGATGGAATCATAATCTCATTTGAAGGAAATAAAATAATCATAAATATAATCATGCAACAATAATAATCACCCAACAATTGAAATCAGACAAAAGAGATGAAGAAATCTTACTCTTTGATTAAGAAGCAAAATAACTTCAAGGGGAAGAATCCAAGTAATCCCAATGATGAAAAGCAAGAGAGAAATACCAAAAACTAAAGTTTAGAAGTGCTAGGAATGAATGTGTTGTATGGAATGATGAATTTTCGTGCATAGCCTTGGGTCCCTTTTATAGATGCTTGGAGAGGTCACTTGTAGAGTTTAAGTAGGAAAAGGAGACCAATTCTGCCCCAGTTACGTCGCACGCCCTTGTAATCCCACACGGCCGGGTCGTGCTATCAGAATTTGATCTCGGGGTCTTCATAAAAGTTGTAGATCTTTCTTTTAGATTTTCATAGCCATTTGAATTACCTCCATATCAATTTGGTAGAGGAAGTAATGGCCAAAATACTAAACCCTGCCAGTGTCGGAAACTATTAGCGTGTTTTGACGTTTTTGAAGGAAATTTCCTTTTGTTTGACCTTCCATGATTCTCTCCTTCATATTTTTGCTCGTACATTAGCTATTGACCTATAATTTGGAACGTGATATCTCTTTTTATCTAATTTAGCTCCATTTTCCGCAAAATTCACAAGAGTACGTGAGATCACGCACAACAAGGGAAACCAAGCAAAACACACTGAATATGCATGCAAATGCATCAAGAATATATATCATTTTAAACCCTCAAATGCACGTATATTTTACACTCATCAAAATCCCCCAAACTTAAAGCATTGCTCGTCCTCGAGCAAATTTTGAAAAATAATATAAGGGGTAAAAACGAACGAACACCCAAGAACACCATGAACATTAAATAGCATTTGACTTCATACTTAAGAAAACCATGTAATGCATAATCAAGAAGTTTATAAACTCGACATAATCAATACTCTCTTGGGTACTCGACATCGCGACTCACAAGAAGATAATGCATCACTCGACTCTCAGAAGTGTATGGATAGTGTTTACGCTCAAATTCAATTCAGTGAATGTAGAACTACCATGGGCTTGCAAATCATCTAACATCTCGACCACTTTTGTGTGCACAATCTAAGAATAAAAAAGGACTTTTATTAGGTTATAATGTAGGCTCTTTGGTAAGGGTAGGGAAATTTGGATTAAGTGACTTGACTTGAGCAAATAGAATTTAAACATACAGACTTGCAATTCATCAACCCAATAATATCAGTTTTTTTTTCAACTCAATTCCACCCTTATTTCTCCCTTTTTTTTTCTTAGGCCTTTTTGCCTTTCTTCTTTTTCTTTAGCCTCAAGCTCTCATTTTTTTTTTATTTACCCAGATACTGCTCATCCCTCTTTCTTTTGCCAACTTCCTCTCTTTTCATAAATTTTCACCACATCTCCCACAAACTTATTCATTTTCTATAAGCTCAAGAAATTTTATGGATAAAAACATGAAATTTTAAAGATCAATGTGGCTCAGAATAAAAGTTTTGGCTCAAAATTGGCTAACTAGAGAATCATGAGTTAATAGGTAGGCTTTTTAGGCTAAATAGGCTAAGCAAAGATGGTCTTAGATCATTTTGAAAAATTGCACACACACATGGCTTCAATGAAGATACCAGAGCAAGTTCTAGAGTTATATCAATCATGAATGACACACTCAAGAAAAAATAAGTCTGCATAATATAAAGCAGTTTAAGGCCTAAAAGCTCACATGCTTATTTTTCGCAACATGCTCAAATACCCAATTTTCTTAACACATGTCAAACAAATAAATAACTTTTTTCCCAAAAATTTATTACATTATCCCCAAGTAAGTTATTCCATGCTATAAAATATTCATAGTAAAATCATAGGAGTGGGCATAAAAATCGAATTAAAACAACATACAAAAGCAATTAAACGTGTTAAAGCAAAGAACGTGCTAAAACAAAAAACAAAAATAAAAATAAACAGAAAAATCGAGTTTTTTTTTCCGAAAATTAACACAAAGAAGCGCTTCTACATGCGATCTAAATGCAATGCAAAATGCAACAAAGATTAGATTACGCATTCTTGACAACCCCCAAACTTAAAATATGCTTTGTCCGAACATATGAGGAAATTATCAAAAGAAGGAGGAATGTGTAATAAATACTTACATGGATAGTTCGATGAAGTCGGAGCTCGTCCGTCAATTAAAATCGAAGGAGTAGATCGCACGGTCGGGTCGCGTGCGTCCACATGCCGTGTGCGTCTATTTTTTTTTTTCAAAATTTTTTTCGTTCTTTTGTTTTCCAAATTTTTTTTTTTTTTTTTTTTTTTAATTGTTTTTGTTTTTTTAATTTTTTTCAATTTTTTGGGTTTTTTTGAGAATTTTTTTTTTAATTTTTTAATTGTTTTGGATTAAATTTTACGTAACTAACTATGAATGTTTACCAAAGTGACTCCGTTACGCTTTGTGGTTATCGAAGGAGGTCATATTTGGTTTTGTCGAGACTTCTAGGAGCTTTCTAATGGAGTTTGATGGCTACCTTTGTAGACGACAAGTATGGCGTTCGCTTTCTCGCATACTTCGGGATCTCTTTCTATAGCATTTTCAGATGTAAGTTATTATTACTTGGTTTTGAAGATGTTGTAATGTAGTGTCAACATGCTTGTACACGTGCTTTCTCATGTTTCAATGATGTTGGTGATGAATATGTGTTGTTCGACCGCTAAACACCTATAAAAGTCTAACAATCCTCGCAAAGAGAAGGAGATCAATTGAAGGGTAGCAAGTTAACCATAAGTCGTCTCTCAAGGAAGACTTAACCGACAAATAAATATTATGCAACACAATAGGCAGAAAATAAAACCTAAATACTCTAACCAGATTTGTTGGTTTTAAATAAACTAAAATAAAACAATTAAAAAGATGAATTAAAACTAAGCACGAGTAAACTTGGAGAAAAAGATATGGAAGAAAGTCTAGGATTATGTGATTCATCTCATCAAACTTGCAATCAGGATATCAATTAATTGATCATGCGGTTAACAAATATAATAATCATGTAAAGACTAGGTCTAGATCTTATAACTCTCGTATTCACAGATTAGGGCTATCCCAACATAATTTGTTATTTTCATTAAACCTAGGGTTAGATAATACATTTCTGATTCATATCTAACCCCCTGAATAAATTTAGTCCAGGAATAATATCTTCGATCGATCTCAATTATCCCCTCAAACAATCAAAAGTTGGCCAAACAATAATCTCAATTGAAGGAAAGAAATAATCATAAACATAATCATGCAACAATAATAATCACCCAACAATTGAAATTAGACAAAAGAGATGAACAAATCTTACTCTTTGATTAAGAAGCAAAATTACTTCAAGGGGAAGAACCCAAGCAATCCCAATAATGAAAAGCAAGAGAGAAATACCAAAAACTAAAGTTTAGAAGTGCTATGAATGAAGGTGTTGTATGGAAAAATGAATTTTCGTGCATAGCTTTGGGTCCCTTTTATAGATGTTTGGAGATGTCACTTGCAGAGTTTAAGTAGGAAAAGGAGACCAATTATGCCGCAGTTACGTTGCACGCCCGTGTAATCCCACACGTCCGGTCGTCCGATCGGAATTTGATCTCGGGGTCTTCATAAAAGTGGTAGATCTTTCTTTTAGCTTTCCATATCCACTTGAATCACCTCTATATCCATTTTGTAGAGGAAGTTATGGCCAAAATACTAACCCTGCCAGTGCTGGAAACTGTTAGCGCGTTTTGACGTTTTTGAAGGAAATTTCCTTTTGTTTGACCTTCCATACTTCTCTCCTTCATATTTTTGCTCGTACATTAGCTACTGACCTATACTTTGGAACGTGATATCTCTTTTTATTCAATTTAGCTCTATTTTCTGCAAAATTCACAAGAGTACGCAGTATCACGTCCAACAAGGGAAACCAAGCAAAACACACTGAATATGCGTGCAAATGCATCAAGTATATATCATTTTAAACCCTCAAATGCACGTATATTTTACACTCATCACGTGTCTTGATAGTCATTTAGTTTGTTTGTGAGATTTTCGTGTAGTATTGCTGCGGTAAATAAGACAGTCAATAACTTCCTCATCTCCATTGGATGGCAATGTTTTTGTTCTGAGTTGAATAGCAAACATCTGGCACATACTGTTTGCGATGATGTTGAATGTTGTGAATAGGCTATGAACAGGTTTTATGGCCACTTTCTATTGGTTCATCAATATTGAGTTTATTATTCCTTTTTAGAACCTGAAGATATGCTCTATGAATAATAGGGTCTATTTTCTACCCCAGTCTTGGTTATCAAGCCAATGTGTGTGAGCATATTTAAAAAATCCTAATGATGTCTTTTGTTTCACTTTTATGTGTTCTTTTGACACTGAGGCCTGTATGTTAATTCACATAGATTTAAATTGCTTTTGTGGTACTTAGCTTGCTTCAAAAAATGAGGAAGGACCATGGCAGATGCAAATCTATTGCTAAAGATGAAAAACAGGTTAATTTATAGGCAAAGACATTAATCTTTCACACATAAATAGGGAAGGTAATTACAAAGTGGCTGATTTTTTTGGTCAATTTGGTGTCCAAGAAGCACGAGACAAAGACCTAATATGAAGATCAACTTCCAAGGTTGTTGATACTTGACTACTTGAGAGAATTTATCCATTATTTAGATTTTATTAGTTTGCATTAGTTTTTTTTTTTTGGTGAAAGATTAGTTTGCATTAGTTGATCAAATGTTGTTGACGTGCGTTTTGGTCAACAAGCAAAAATATGTAAAAGGTTTGACACGTAGAAATATAAACGTGCGTAACGTGTGTTTATTTCGGCTAATTCGCCTTTTTTGTATAATGCCGAGTAGGACTATTGGGGTCGGTCTTTCTTACAATCTTTTTTATCTCCTTTTTTTCTCTCTTTATTTTTGTCTCTATCGGCCTTTTTATACCCCTTCGAGTAAGTGGATTTACAATAGTCATCTTTTCACTAACTATTCATTAATTAGTAAAATAATTAGAGAAAGACACATGTCTCTCTCTAATGTGCAAAGGTCAAATCTTGCCACTTGTCGACTTCTCTTTATAACTTTCGACATGTGGCGCTTTTCGATATCAATAAAGTGTTAAGTATGGGCAAGTGATTACTTCTATGAATCTGCATCGCGCATGCTTTCCGTGAAATTTAGGCTCGGGGCTCGGCGGTCGTGTTGCGGTTGGGCTCGGTAATGGGCGAGCCTAGTTAGTTCGTGGACGTGTTTGTCGCGCACCATTCGACGTCACTCGCAGTCGCTTACTCGGATGTGTGTTGGGTGATGACTTGGATTAATTTCTTCCATTTCGGCTCGGGTATCATCAAAGGCCCCCAAGTTTGATTCCGAGAGAAGAATTTCTCAAGTCGGAGTTAAACTTTAATGCTAATGATGAACATTTAATGGGAAACGGATTTCTCACAGGTTTTGTTCTTTCCTGGCATCGTCGGCGTAGTGATTAATGCTTGAAACGGGCGCATTAATTGGGTTGCCATAATGACAGGCACGTGGCATCTTGTGGTTGGACCAATCTTGCGCGCAGAACCGAAAAAGGTACGTCGATTATGTCACGGGCGTGGGGACGCGACGTTTTCTGACATGTTTGACGGCTTTTGAGTTTTTAAAAGGTGTGTCTTTTCGAATAAACGTCTCGTTTATCGAGGAACCCCACCTATAAATACCTTTGTTTTCCCCCATTATTCACTTTCGCAACCATTAACCTTTGAGCTAAAGTAACTAAAACCGAGCAGAAATTTCGGGTCGGCTTCCCAAGTTCAGAGACTTCGAACTTAGGTATTTTTTCGAAATACTCTCCCTTTACCTATAAATGTCTTCTTTTGAGGATAGTAGGAGTCGTAGTTATAGTGTAGAGGTTGAAATTGAAGATCCTCCCTCTGAACCTTCTGTTTATTTCTTACCAGCACGGCGATCTCCGTCTCATAGCCCGAGCATTATTCAGATATCTTCTCCGGATTCTCCACGAAGTGGAACGTCTTTGGGGCGGACTCATACTATCTTTAATCCGACGCCAGTGACCGTCTTTAGAGAGGGAACGGTGTATCAGCCCGGACTGGCACAAGCAAGTTCCGACGAAGAATCCCCGAGTGTTGATTTTAGACAGTATCAGCAAGAAGAAGAAAATATGGACCCATCGGAGCCGGAGCGTGATAACGTGGAGCGGGTAAACGAACCCTCCGGTGATTCGAGGCCGGAGAGGCAACAAGGGCCTATGGGTCATCGTAATGGCGACGGCCGGCAAGGAGGAGGCCCTCGCCTTCGTGTTGAGTCTCGGTGGACGCCGAGCGATATAAACGATATCCCAAGCATGCTGATGCTCCGGGAGATGGGAGAGCTCCAAAGGTATCGTATTCAAGTGGTATCCATTTCTCGGGTACCAGATGGCACTCGAGGTCCCCCATCACCCGCCCGTGGGTTGCGTGGGTATACAAACCGCCACCTTCTATTCGGACTGCGGTTCGCTGCCGGTTTTTCTCACGCGGTGGCTTTGCAAGTGGGGTATGCATCCAACCCAAGTGCATCCCATTACGTGGGGTAGGATTATTGGCCTCTTGGTGATGTTCCACCTAGAGAAGTACCCTCGCCCTAAGTTCAAAGAAATGAATGAACTTTTAGTCTGGCGAGCAACTCCTTCATCAAAAGGTCACCGTCCGGATGGTATTACGCACAAACCCGATTGGGGTATCCGGATAGTTTAGTAGAAGGTCTTCCTTCATCGTTGAAGGACCTGGAAAGAAAAATGGCTCGGGGTGAGCGGCGAGTGGCAAGCTCGCGTGGAGAACGAAGGAAGGAAGGAGGCTATCCTTTATCCTCCTTGATTTTGCTTTTGGTTATAGTAAGTCTATATCCTTTCTCTCTTCTCTCGCTTTTTTTGCTATTTATCGTTTCTTTTTGTAATTGACTTTTGTCTTTTTACCTTTGTAGAGAACCGCGCATCAAAAGGGCCTTTGTCGGCCGCGCTTCTTCATCCGCAGCCGAGAATATCCAGGCGAGGTGCAGAGATAGGCGAATTGAGAGATCGCCACTAAGGCCAATTTGGCCGCGGGCGGCTTGAGGCTCGCTTCGCCGCCCGACCGAGACCGAGGGGCGGCTCGGGATGAGGCGGCCGAGCGGGGAGGTGGAGGTTGAGAGAGAGCCTCAGCAGATCCTCCGGTAATGAACAAGCATGCACCCATTCTCCGGGGAAGCGTGGCGAGAACAGAGCGAGCCGCACCGTCCCTGCGGCCTAGCCCTCGTGGGCGAGATCATCCGCGCCCGTAGGGCAAACGCAGACTCGAGCGCCGAGTGCGGGCCGTTCGAGGTAAACATTATCTTTTTCACGCTTCCTTTTGGAATGTCATTTTGTTTTCTTTTAATCTTCTAAGCGTGGTTGCTTTGTGTAGGGCGCGGCTTGATTTGCGTGCACGTCTTGCATGATGTCGGGAACACGGCCGCGGCGACCTCGGGCGGTTTTCGCCGATCAACTGCGGATGTGGAGGCGGCTCGGAGAGAAGATATCCGGGCGAACGCCCCTGGCGATGGGGTGCCGAGGCGGTGCAGCCTCCTCTTCAAAGGAGAAGAGGAGAGATTGTGATGGAGGAGCCCGATCGGTGAAGGGGTTGGTCGAGCGACCGAACATCCCGAATGCCCCGAGAAGAGGAGGTCCACGAACTTTCTCGGATGACCTCGGCCAGGAAGGTCACTTCATCCCTCCAAGTCAAGTGAGGGATGAATATTGCGAGGAATGATTGGACTACGCCTCGATGGTTTGTAGAATTCGTTTCTTTGTGCCACGCCGACAGAGGAGCAAACGAGAGTCTTACCGGAGGCGCAGTCGGTCGGGCGCGATGAGTGTCGGCTCGTGCTGGACAAAAGGTATCGAGCAATTACGCTCGGAGATCAAGCCAAGAACAAATTGAGTATGCCATGGCCATATGCAGGCGGATGATTGGCTCTTATGGCATGCGGTTGGGGAACTCGCGAGCTAGAGAAAAAATATGCCGACCTGGAAAGGCGGCACGGGGATCTGCGGGAGGCTATGCTACCCTCCAAGGGGTACAAGAATCATTCAAGACTCAAGCGGATGAGGCTACGGCTCGGGCCAACTCGAGAGAAGCGCGCGCGGGCCGAGGCGAGCGAGATCGGGCTTGCGGGTGAAGAAGAGCTTAGGGCTAAGGTCGCCGAGCCGAACGTCCGCCACGCCCGGTCCGAGGAAATGGAGAGGCGTCTAGCCGATGTGCGCAGTGAGGTCAAGAAAGCGCCCGTTGGCAACCGAGGAAGTCCGCAGAGAGGCCGTTGAAGCTTACAAAGACTCGAGGAGTATGCATTCATGTTAACTGCGGCCACGCGACCAGCCTCAGAAATTCTTGATTTAGTTAAAGGCGGGCGTCTTGTTGCTCGGCTTGAGGAAGATCCGGCCCTCCGGAGGCGATCTCGATACCCTTCGGCCGAACTTTGCCGAGGTTCCTAATGCGCATGGCTCTCCTTCTCCGGACGTGGAAGAAGTCGCCTCTAGCGGTCCGTCGAAATTCCGCCCCGCCTCGTCTTGATGCTTTCTTATGTACCCATAGGTAGGTAGTTTGGCTTCGTGCCTCAAGATGTAATGGGCTCCGGCCTCCCTTATGTAAATACTTTTGAAGTAGAAATGAATTGTTATTTTCCTCACTGTGTATGTGTTTCAAGCTTTTTTTTTTTTTTTTTTAGATGCTCGGCTCTTTTCCTTTTTGTCGATTGTTGCCTATCTTCTTTTTCCTTTTATATTCCCAAGTACGGAGCTCGGTTCCCGAGTGCTTCGAATAAGGGACTTTACTTGCTTTAATTGATTCTCGTACTAGGTATATGAACCTATTCTATATTTTGTTTTTTTTGGTACTTGGTGTATAAACCAAGTTTTTATTTTTTGGTGTGTATATTGAATCTTTGATTGGCGCAGTGCGTAACCAAATCTTTGATCTGTGCTCGGTGCGTAACCAAGTTTTGGTATTATGTTCGGTGCGAATCGAGTCTTTATTGTGCTTGGTGCGTGGCCAAGTCTTTACTTATGCTCGGTGCATAACCAAGTCTTGATTTCGGTGCTCGGTGCGTAACCAAGTCTTGATTTTGGTGCTCGGTGCGTAACCAAGTCTTGATTTTGGTGCTCGGTGCGTAACCAAGTCTTGATTTTGGTGCTCAAAGCGTAACCAAGTCTTGATTTTGGTGCTCGGTGCGTAACCAAGTCTTGATTTTGTGCTCGGTGCGTAACCAAGTCTTTATTTTGTGCTTGGTGCGTGGCCAAGTCTTGATTTTGTGCTCGGTGCGTGAACGAAGTCTTTATTTTGTGCTTCGTGCGTGGCCAAGTCTTGATTTTGTGCTTGGTGCATAGCCAAGTCTTTATTTTGTGCTCGGTGCGTAATCTTAAGTCTTTATTTTGTGACGCACCGAGGTGACGTTTCACCCTTCAAACCTTAAGCCGAGGCGATTTTTTCTTGTCCCGGTACATAGCCGAGAGTGAGTAAAAACTTCGTTTCCTTTAGAGAGCTCACGAAATACGGATGAAAGGATAATTCTTTGGAATCCTATCCGGATCATAGACCGAGATCTTTATTTATAATACCGTTTCGGGTATGCTACATTCCATGGATGCATAAATTTTTCTCCACTCAAATATTCTAGTTGGTACGCCCCACCAGATAAGACGTGGCTGACCCGAAATGGGCCCTCCCAGGTTGGCTTCAATGGGCTGGGTTGAATGCCCGTTATCTTTTTCAATACAAGATCGCCGACGAAATCTTCTTTCTTTTACTTTAGAATTGTAGTACCTTTCACTCCTTTGTTTATACACTTTGCATTTTCATCTCAAGATCGCACCTTTTTTTCTTGAGCGAGGTCTAGCTCGGCTCGGAGTGCGGCCTCATTACGATCTTCTTCAAAATTTGCAATTCTGAAGGTAGGGGCTCCAATCTCAACAGGAATCACCGCCTCAGCTCCATAAGCTAAAGAAAAAGGTGTTTCTCCAGTGGCCGCTCGATGTGTCGTTCTATATGACCATAGTACACCGGGTAGTTCCTCCGGCCAATTACCTTTAGACTCCTCCAATCTCGCCTTCAAGGTATACTTGAGTATTTTATTAACGGCCTCAACTTGTCCGTTCGACTGGGGGTGGTATGGAGTTGAGAAATAGTTTTTTATGCGGAAACCTTCACAAAAATTTCGAAACCTTCGGTTGTCGAACTATTTCCCATTGTCTGTAACAATCGAATGTGGTATCCCGAATCTACAGATAATGGATTTCCATACAAAGCTCACAATCTTTTCTTCATCTATTTTTGCCAGAGGCTCCGCCTCGGCCCATTTTGTGAAATAATCCACCGCCACAATGGCATACTTGACGCCCCCTTTGCCAGTGGGGAGTGGTCCGATGAGGTCCATTCCCATTTGGCAAACGGCCATGGGCTAAATACGGAAGTAAGTTGTTCAGGATGATATCTAACCTGTGGTGCAAATCTTTGGCACCTCTCACATCTTTTGACGAGGTCGGTTGCGTCCTTTCTTAGGGATGGCCAGTAGTATCCTTGCCGTATTAGTTTATAGGCCAACGTTTGGCCCCCAGCGTGGTTGCCGCATATTCCCTCATGAACCTCTCGAAGTGCATAATCTGCATCTGTCTCGGAAGGCAAACAGAGGAGTGGGACAGGAGTATCCTCGTTTGTATAGGATGCCGTCTACTAGTAAACCGAGCCGCTTGAGTTCGTAGTGTTACGGCCTCGGCTTTGTTTTCGAGGTTGAACTCCTTTCTCTAAATACTTGAATGATTGGGGTCATCCAAGTCATTCGGCGGTTTGATTGTATATATTTTCTTTGCACCAAGTGACGGGCGGCATGGGTTGTGTGTGACAAATGACATCCGTGATGGCATTCGTCCCCTGGATCGAGCCGAGCCGAGCTAAAGCTAAGGCATCCGCTTGCATGTTCTCGGCTCGGGGGCACATGTAAGACTTTTTGTTTTAAAGTGTGATAATCTCTTCTTGATCAAATCCAAATATTGTGCAATTTTTGCTCTTTCGCCGTACTCGCCGTTGATTTGATGAACTACCAACCGAGAATCGTGCACCAATAGTTGTTTTAGGCCCATAGAGGCCGCCATATCTAAGCCTGCGGGAGCGCCTCATATTCGGCCGTTGTTCGTTATGGGAATCAAATCGCACGGCCGAGCAATAGCATTTTTCATTTGGATCGATTATCACGATTTCGCCCGCCGCTTCGCTGCGGTGGAAGTGCCGTCAATGAATAATTTCCATTCTTGGTCTTCCATAACTTCCAATCGTATGGAAGGTGTAAATTTGCCACAAAATCGGCTAAAGCCTGTCCTTTTATTGCGGTGCGTGGTTCGTATATAATGTTAAATTGATCGAGTTAACGCCCACTTGATCATCCGAGGTAAGTATCGTGTCGGTGTAATATTTGTTTTTGGGCGATTCGTTAATACTATAATCTTGTGTTCTAGGAAATATGGACGGAGTTTCCGCGCCGCAATGATTAATGAATAAGCCAACTTTTCCATTGGTGGGTATCGGAGCTCGGCGTCATGTAACGCTTTGTGGTGTAATAGATCGGATGTTGAATAGAACCATCCACCGATTAACACCGAAGCTGATGGCGTATTCGGATACCGCTAAGTACAAATACAAGTCCTCCCCTTGGGTTGGTTTTTGTAATATAGGGATTGAAGAAAGGTGCTGTTTGAGGGATTCAAAGGCAATCTGTGCCTGCTCGGTCCACTCGAAATTTTTTCTTTTCTTTATAATTTCAAAGAAAGGCTTGCACTTGTACGTGGACCGAGAAACAAATCGGTTAAGGGCGACCAATCACTGTTAGGCTTTGTACCTTTTTACGAGTTTGGGGATTCTAGATCGGTGATGGCTTTTATTTTGTCTGGGTTAGCTTCGATTCCCCTTTAACTGACCATATACCCCAAAAATTTACCCGAGCCGACCCCAAATGTGCACTTTCTCGGGTTTAACATCATCTTGTACTCTCTCAAAACAGCAAACATTTTATTAAGATCGTTAAGATGATCGGACATGTACAGTGATTTTACCAACATGTCATCTACATAGACTTCCATAGTGTGACCTATCATTTTCTCAAACATCTTATTCACTAACCTTTGATAGGTCGCACCAAAGATTCTTCAATCCAAAGGGCATCATCTTGTATGCAGTGAATTCCTCGGCAGAGAAGAATGAGGTATTTTTTTTTATGCCGTATTTGGTTGTAACCCGAGTATGCATCCATGAAGCTCATCGCTCGTGTCGCCGTGGCATCCACCATGTAATCGATATTTGGCAATGGATAAGCGTCCTTAGGGCATGCTTTGTTGAGGTCGGTAAAATCCACGCACAGGCGCCATGGCCATTGCTTTTTTACCAAAACATGATTGGTGACCCATCGGGATAGAGGGCTTCCGGGATGAATTGATTGTCTAGTAGCTTGTTAACCTCGGCCTCGAGTCTTTGTCTGTCTGTCGGGGCCGAGTTTGCGCCCTTTTCTCGTATAAGCGGGCGGAACGTTAGATCAATATTGGAGGCGGTGGCATGCATACTTAGGGTCAATTCGGGCATGTCCGCATGAGTCCATGCGAAGACATCAAGATTATTTCCCAAAACTCGATCGGCTCGCTTCGATATGGTTCGGGAGATCATGACCAATACACGATTGGCGCCCGCTTGGCCTTCCGAGGCATTGATTGTATCAACTGTTCTCACCGGTTCCGCCCGTTTTCTTTTCTTACTTTGCCCCTCCTTGATTTGCAGGGGTAATTCGTCTTCATGGCCGGCTCGTTCTCGGTCGGCTCGCGCTTCTTCCATCATTGGCTCCTTCCCGGCCGGCGACTGGATTACCCTCCGAACGATCACCACTTTCCGCTCGGACTCCTCCTTGGGCGGGGATTGTCTTGTGTGGTTCCACCTGGTTTGTCCTTGTTCCGCCATGTTAATCTCTACCGGTCGGAGTTTAAAAGAGCACTCTCGTGACTCCCTTTGATTCCCTTTATGTATAGCTTCGCCCTCGGATGTTTGGAATTTTATACAAAAATGATATATTGAAATGGCTACTTTTATATGATAAAGCAATGGCCTCCCAATGATAGCATTGTACTCGAATATGCATTGATTATTTTGAATGTTGTCATGATCTGTTTATGCAAACCTTGTCCCATTTGGATGGGCAAATCAACTTCTCCGAGCGGGACTATCCTTCATTCTCCAAACCCAGAATCTTTATCGTTGCATGGACGGATATAACTATCGCCCACGTTCAATGTTGAAATGCTCGGACATAAATGACTCGATGAATAGCTTAGGTGTCGATCAAAATTCTGTGGACCGGAATACCGAGAATCGGTGCAAAGAATGACCAGAGGGTCGAATGAGGATGGACCACCTGGTCGGCATCCGCATCCGAGAACACAAAGTGGCCGGTGGGTTGGCCTTCCTTGATTTCCGCCACCCGAACTTATCTTTCGGCGTTGGTTGCTGTCTAACATCGACTTTTCTTTTCTGTTGGAGCGTCTATCCTCTCTTTGTGTTAGTATTGATTCGATGACACTCGACATCATGAGGATCTCCTCCCTGGTTTTCAGCCAGGGGGTGGCGGCAGGAGAGCTGGATTGATTACGCGCTCGGATTGACACCTCGAGCGAGTCCGGTGGGGCGGTAGCTCATGAACGCACCTTTTGAGACCGCCCGTCGAACAACACGCATAATTTCCCTAATTAGATCTCGGCACTCATCGAGATCGTGACCTATCGATTTATGATAGGCACAGAATCGATGCGAATCTAATTTTTGCTCAATTTTCAAAGGCCGAGCCGGAGGCAACAAATTCAGACTGTACTTCATTCCATATGGGTTGATGGAGTGTGGGTCAAAAGTACTCCTCTCAGCGGCGACTTCGGCTCTCGCCTCTTGGCGAGCCCTAAATCCGGTGGTCGGGTTTTCGAGAACGGCCGGAATCCCGACCCGGCCCAATCGCTGGTTCTTTCCTTCCGTCCTTTCTTATGCCCCCTTGCGGTGTCTCGGGCGGTTACTTGCCATGGCTTCTTCCGCACAAATATGGCGTTCGCGCGGATCGAAATTCTTGGTACGAGGTCACCCCGATTCGTGGATGGAGTAATTAAACCAAGTCTGGGGGCTAGTCAGCCATGGCCGCGATCAAAATGGCATCATCCGACACCGGTTCCATTTCTCGAACTTGCTTATTGAACCGAGAAATGTAACTTTTCAGGGGGCTCGTCCTTCCCTTGTTTGATGTTTACGAGGGAGTCTTTAGGTGCGGCTCGGACTTTGGACGTTAAGAAATGCGTCGTAAAGGCGGAGGCCAGATCCCCCCATGCTTGAATGGATCCCTGTGGTAGGGTCCTAAACCAACGGTGGGCTCGGTCGCCCAAAGTCGGGGGAAGGCCTGCGAGAGGATGGCATCACTTGGATGTGGGTTCCATCCATGCTAAGTACTTGTGAACGTGAGTGGTCGGGTCGATTTCCCATTATAGAGACCGACCACTGGGGATTTTCAACTTTGGCGGTAACGGGGTCGCCAAAATTCCAGGGGAAAATGGCGACGGAACAGCTGGCTGGCTCATTACTTGGGGCGGTCTTCGAGAATGTTCGCCATCCGGACCGCCTTCCAATTCGTTCAGACGACGACGCAGGCGGTGTATTTCTACATCCCGTTCCTGCCATAAGCTAGGGCCTTGGACCTGATTGACCCTGAGTTGCTCCCGCTCATCCGGAAACCTGAGCCGGGAACTTATCGATCGAGCTGGGCGAAAAGGATCAACTCCTAGTCGTCCGGCGAACACTGAGTGGGCATGACGATGTCGTGTTGGCTCCAGTAATGACTCTGCTATACGACTTTGCTCCTCCTCATCTTTCGTTGTATACATTGTTATGACGGACATGTTGTTCATTACCTGAACTAGCTTCTTGGGCTTCGTGATGAGGAAGTCCGGGAATTTGAGGATTAATGTTAACATTTAGTTGTGGGTTGAGTGGGTTAGTATTTGCAAAGAGTGGAGGAGGTGCTTGAGAGTTTGTGGTAGCGAGAGTTTGTGATATAAGTTGGTTCATTTCTTTGTACAAAAGTTGGTATTTGCTCTCTGCGTCGGCGTGCACAAATGAACGAATTCCACAAACCATCGAGGCGTAGTCCAATCATTCCCTCGCAATATTCATCCTCACTTGACTTGGAGGGATGAAGTGACCTTCCCTGCCGAGGTCATCCGAGAAAGTTCGTGGACCTCCCTCTTCGGGGTCGCATTCGGGATGTTTAGTACCGCTCGACCAACCCCTTGATCCCCGATCAGGCTCCTCCATCACAATCCCTCCTCTTCTCCTTTGAAGAGAAGGCTGCACCGCCCGGCACCCCATCGCCAGGATGTTTGGCCGGATATCTTCTCTCCGAGCCGCCTCCACATCCGCAGGTTGATCGGGCCGCCACCGAGGTCGCCCGCGGCCATGTTCCCGACATCTGCGAAGACGTGCACGCAAATCCAAGCCGCGCCCTACATAAAGTAACCACGGTTAGAAGATTAAAAGAAAACAAAATGACATTCCAAAAGGAAGCGTGAAAAAGATAATGTTTACCTCGAACGCAGCGGCCGCACTGGCGCTCGAGTCTGCGTTTGCCCTACGGGCGCGGATGATCTCGCCCATTGGGGCTAGCATTGTCGCAGGGACCCGGTGCGGCTCGCTCTGTTCTCGCCGCTAACTCCCCTGGAGAATGGGTCCGTACTTGTTCATTACAGGAGGATCTGCCGAGGCTCTCTCTCAACCTCCACCTCCGCTCGGCCGCTCATCCCGAGCCGCCCCTCGGTCTCGGAGGTCGGCGAGCAGCCTCAAGCCGGCGGCCAAATTGGCCTCGGTGGCGATCTCTCAAGTCGCCTATCTCGGCACCTCGGCTGGATATTCTCACTGCGGATGAAGGCGGCCGACAAAGGCCCATTTGATGCGCGGTTCTCTACAAAGGTAAAAAGACAAAAGTCAATTACAAAAAGAAACGATAAATAGCAAAAGCGAGAAGAGAGGATATAGACTTACTATAACTAAAAACAAAATCGAAGGAGGATAAAGGATGGCCTCCATTCCTTCGTTCTCCACGCGAGCTTGCCACTCGCCGCTCACCCGAGCCATTTTTCTTTCCAGTCCTTCAACGATGAAGGAAGACCTTCTACTAAACAATCCGGATACCCCAATCGGGTTTGTACGTAATACCATCCGGACGGTGACCTTTTGATGAAGGAGTTGCTCGCCAGGACGAAAAGTTCATTCATCTCTTTGAACTTAGGGCGAGGTACTTCTCTAGGTGGAACATCACCAAGAGGCCAATAATCCTACCACACGTAATGGGATGCACTTGGGTTGGATGCATACCCCACTTGCAAAGCCACCGCGTGAGGCGGGAACCGCGATCGAATAGAAGGTGGCGATATGTATACCCACGCAACCCACCGGGCGGGTGCTCGGGGCCTCGGTGCCATCCGGTATCCCGACTTAAATGGATACCACTTGGAATACGATACCTTGGCCGAGCTCTCCCATCTCCGGAGCATCGGCATGCTTGGGATATCGTTTATATCGCTCGGCGTCCACCGAGACTCAACACACGGGCGGCGAGGCCTCCTCCTTGCCGGCCGTTGCCATTACGATGACCCATAGGCCCTTGTTGCCTCTCCGCCTCGAATCACCGGGAGGGTTCGTTTACCCGCTCCACGTCATCACGCTCCGGCTCCGATGGGTCCATATTTTTTCTTCTTGCCGCGTCTTGTCTAAAATCAACACTGGGGATTCTTCGTCGGAACTTGCTTGTGCGATCCGGCTGATACACCGTTCCTCTCTAAAGACGGTGGCCACCTTTGGCGTCGGATTAAAGATGGTATGAGTCCGCCCTAAAGACGTTCCACTTCGTGGAGAATCCGGAGAAGATATCGAATAATGCTCGGACTATGAGACGGAGATCGCCATCTTTGGTGAGAAATAAAAGAAGGTTCGGAGGGAGGATCTTCAATTTCAACCTCTACACTATAACTACGACTCCTACTATCCTCAAAAGAAGACATTTATAGGTAAAGGGAGAGTATTTCGAAAAAATACCTAAGTTCAAGTCTCTCGAACTTGGGAAGCCGACCAAATTTCTCGCTCGGTTTTAGTTACTTTAGCCCAAAGGTTAATGGTTGCGAAAGTGAATAATGGGGGAAAACAAAGGTATTTATAGGTGGGGTTCCTCGATAAACGAGGCGTTTATTCGAAAAAGACACACCTTTTAAAAACTCAAAAGTCGTCAAACATGTCAGAAAACGTCGCGTCCCCATGCCGATGTAACCGACGTACCTTTTCGGTTCTGCGCAAGATTGGTCCAACCACAAGATGCCACGTGCTGTCATTATGGCAACCCAATTAATGCGCCGTTTCAAGCATTAATCACTACGCCGACGGATGCCAGGAAAGAACAAAACCCGTGAGAAATCCGTTTCCCCATTAAATGTTCATCATTAGCATTAAAGTTTAACTCCGACTTGAGAAATTCTTCTCTCGGAATCAAACTTGGGGGCCTTTGATGATACCGAGCCAAGTGCTCCTGCTCCGTTTGGAGCATATTTTGGCCATTCGTAGTCTGGCCAGGTTGGTTGTTCAAATGTTGCTCTTCAGTCAAACGGGCATTTCTCGACAGTTGACTCATTTTTGTCTATTATGAAAAGGTTAAGCGTTAAACTTTACCTGGTTTTTATTTGACTGGAACTCGGACTGGACCAATACGGGCCCTCCTTCTAGCGCCAATTTGTTGACGTGCGTTTTGGTCAACAAGCAAAAATATGTAAAAGGTTTGACACGTAGAAATGTAAACGTGCGTAACGTGTGTTTATTTCGGCTAATTTCGCTTTTTTTTGTATAATGCCGAAGTAGGACTATTGGGGTCGGTCTTTCTTACAATCTTTTTTTTTATCTCCTTTTTTCTCTCTCTCTTTATTTCTGTCTCTATCAGCCTTTTTATACCCCTTCGAGTAAGTGGGTTTACAATAGTCATCTTTTCACTAACTATTCATTAATTAGTAAAATAATTAGAGAAAGACACATGTCTCTCTCTAACTGTGCATGTCGGTCAAATCTTGCCACTTGTCGACTTCTCTTTATAACTTTTCGACATGTGGCGTTTCGATATCAATAAAGTGTTAAGTATGGGCAAGTGATTACTTTATGAATCTGTCGCGCATGCGTTCCGAAATTTGGGCTCGGGGCTCGGCGGTCGTGTTGCGGTTGGGCTCGGTAATGTGCGAGCCTAGTTCGTGGCGTGTTTGTCGCGCACCATTGTTGACGTCACTCGCAGTCGCTTACTCGGATGTGTGTTGGTGATGTCTTGGAATAATTTCTTCGGCTCGGCTCGGGTATCATCAAATGTAAAATAGCATAGTTTGGTTACTACTTATTAGAAGTCTTTTCTGAGGAAAAATCAGCTGTAAAGTTTATGCTTCAACTAAAACATAATAACATTTTCAGAAATCTCAATGTAATGGGTGTTTAAGATAATTAAGAAAGGTTATAAGTACGATCAAAAAAAGAAAGCTTATAAATAGTTGTCTTTTTTTTATGTTTTTATTTGCATTAGAAGATGATTCTCATTGGAATTTTGTTTTAAAAGGTTATTTTGGGTGTGGGGGTATTTTTGACATTTCATGAATTATCCCAGTTAATCATTCAAGCCAAACAAATTATTGTAATCATACCTTCAAATTTTCATATCTCAATCTCATATCGCAAACAAAATATTACATCCAATTATATAATCAGTGAACAATACAATCCTATCCAATCCAAAAAAATTGTCCAATCCTATCAACAAAGTCAAACGAGCCCCAAGCGTATGGCCAGTTGGTGTGGGGCCCTGGGTTGTGACATTATCTTGGAAGGAGATGGGGTTAACCTACATAAATTAAATTGAATTCAACATGTACATTCTTTGTTCTTTGCGCGATGATGCTTAAGAATACTGAGGTTTGCAAGTGGCTAATTGTGCCTAAGTTTGCTATGGAATTCAAGTTCACTTTAATTGTTGTTTCACCTTTCCATAGTAACTTCTTCTATGGCCCCTAGGTTGGTACCCTGTTCCAGATGTTTTCTAAAGATTTTGATAATGTAATTCTTTAGAAGAGGGTAGGATTAGCCTTCAGTACTTTTTCTGCACATTTGATGTTTGTGATTTTTTTTTGAGTACAATAGGGGAACTTGGGGAGGGGACACATGCACTCGTATGGGATCGAACCCGGGTCACTCACCCTTATAACACATGTCTCAACCACTTGAGTACAAGGTTGATCCCTGACGTTTGTGAAATTAAATTGTGTAAAATTGTAATATTTTATACCTTTAAATATTCGCCTCCAAAATTTTGAATATTAAATTTTGCATCCAATTTTTTTACGAATTCGACATACTATGTCAAACTACTCAAGACAAAATATTTTTGTAGTTAATCGAATAAGTTCACTAATGGTGAATTAATATCTCGTCATATAGATTTATCAAGCATGACAATATAGTTGTCATGAATTATATATTTATATCTTCTATAAATTTTCTTATTGACGCATTTGTTTATATTATCACTAAATATAAATATTTAAGACGACGCATTTGTGTCATAAAAATGTATTTTTCAATGACAAAAATATATTTCGTCACTATGACTTAACAAATTATGACAAATAGTTGTGCGTGAAAAATTTTGGTGCGAATTCCGACCTTTTACAAATAACTATGACACAATTCAATTAATCATCGCGAAATATGTGAATTAGTGACGAATGTGATGTTGATAGTGACAAAAATAAATGGTGTCATAAAAGAGTATTTTAAAATGACACAAATAACTTTCGTCATTGTTAATTAACAAATAATGACAAATCTTTATGCGTTGCAAACAAATCGTCATAAAATATGTCTTTGTTGATGAAATAAGAGTGTCACCATTTTGTTCGAGTGAAAAATGACAAATTTTGATGTTGTCATTAAAAGAAATCATTCGTGACACTAAATTTCATCACCAATTAACAACAATTCGTCATCGAAAGATTTTTCTCCAAAATTTTATTGTCATATTCCACCTTTTATGAAATATAGTGACGTGATTCAGTTAATCGTCATGAAATAAGCAATTTAGTGACGACATCTAATACCAATAATGACGAAATTAAATGGTGTCGTAATAGTGTACTTTACAATGACAAAAATAAAAGTTGTCACTTTTAATTAACAAATGATGACAAATAGTTGTGCGTCACGAAAAATTTCATCATTAAATGTGTGATTTCTTGTAGTGCTAGAAAGGGTGGAAGCGGATATGGGCAAGTTAGTAGATGATACTTATCAATTGTCGGCTACAGTTGATGAGTACCACACTAAATACTTACAAAGGTTCAAAACTATCACCCAGCAGCAGCAGTACATGTAGGAGATGATGTCTCGTATGGATCAGTGGCACATCTCACAGGGCCACTACTCTCCACCTCCACCACCACAGTGATTCAGTAAGTACTTATTACACATTCCTCTTATCTTTTGATAATTTCCTCATATGTTTGGGACGAAGCATATTTTAACTTTGGGGGTTGTCAAGAATGCGTAATTTAGTACTGTTGCATTTTGCATTGCATTTACGATTGCATGTAGAGCATAAATTTTGCATTAAAAGTTTTCATTTTTTTTTAATTTTTTTAACACGTTTATTGCTTTAGCATGTTTAATTACATTTGTGTGTGATTTTAATCAAGATTTTCGAAAGAGTACAAAGCTTCCGTATGATTTTACTATGAGCATTTGATTTTATGAGATTACATATTTTTGCGAATAATGCGATGAATGGTTGAGGAGAGGTCTTTTATTTGTTTGGCATTAGTTAAGAAAATTGGGTACTTGAGCATGATGCGAAAAATAAGCCTGTGAGCTTTTGTGCCTATAACTGCTTTTATATTATGCAATCTTATTTTTATTGAGTGTGTCATTCATGATTGTTAGAACTCTAGAACTTGCTTTGGATCTTCATTGAAGCCGTGTGTGTGTGCAATTTTTGAAAAACATTTATGGCCATCTTTGTTTTAGCCTACTTAGCCTAAAAAACCTACTTATGAACTCATGATTCCCTAGTTAGCCACTTTTGAGCCTTAACTTTTTATTGTTAGCCACATTTTTGTTCTTTAAAAGTGAAAAATAATTTTATCCCTAAAATTTCTTGAGCTTATAGAAAATGAACAAGTTTGGGGGAGATGTGGTGAAAATTATGAAAAAAAGAGAAAGTTGGCAAAAAAAATGAGGGATAAGCAGTATCTAGGTGAATGATAGAAAAATAAAGCTCGAAACAAAAGAAAGAAAGAAAATCTCTGGAAAAAAAAATAAAGAAAAGAAGAAAGAAAAATTCTGAAAATTTGAAAAACAAATTTGAGAGTTTGAGGCTAAAAGAAAAGAAAGCAAAAAGGCCTAAGAATTAAAAAGGAGAAAAAGGGTGGAGTTGAGTTGAAAAAGAAAATATCTTGAGCATTATTGTTAGTTGAAATTTGGTTAGTGAATTACAAGTCTGTATGCTTAAATTCTATTTGCTCAAGTCAAGTTACTTAATCAAAATTTTTCTACCTTTACCAAAGAGCCTATATTACAACCAAATAAATGTCCTTTTTGATTCTTAAGTTGTGCACACTAAAGTGGTGGAGATGTTAGACGATTTGCAAGCCTATGATAGTTCTACATTCACTAAATTGATTTTGAGTGCAAACACTTACCATACACTTTAAGAGTTGAGTGATACACTACTCATTTGTGAGTCGCGATGTCAAGTACCCGAGAGAGTATTAATTATGCCGAACTTGTGAATGATGACTTCTTGTTAATGAATTGCGTTGTTTACTTAAATATGAAGTCAAATGAGATTAAATGTTTATAGTGTTCTTTGTACCCCTTGATATTATTTTTCTTAATTTGCTCGAGGACGAGCAATGCTTTAAGTTTAGAGGGATTTGATACGTGAAAATATACGCGCATTTAAGGACTTAAAATGGTATATAATTGATATATTTGCATGTATAATTATTGTGTTTTACTTAGTTTCCTTAGAAGGGCATGATACTGCATATTCTTGTAACGTTTTACAAGAAATGGAGCTTAAATGAAAAGATACCAGTTAGAAGGCCCAAACAAGATCGACGAGTGCAAAGAGAAGATCAAAAAGACAAAGAAACCGGATGACAACCAGCCACTCGGTCAAACTATGTGGGACCACACAACCGTGTGACCTAACCGTGTGAAGCAGCTTCCGTGTGAAGTGTTCGGGAGAAAATAGGGGGAATAAACTAGTATAGGAATTGAACCCATAGAAACACATGAATAGGTTTTGAAACATTAATTGGATTTAATACTGAAGAAGCATGTTGAGATTATGTGCCTAGAGTTGCTTTCGTATTTGTTGAAAATACTTGTGGGGTTCGAAATTTATTTCTTTTTATTTTTAATTTTTTCTTTTTATAAAACTCTTGGTTTTCGGTCGCTTCAATAAAATTGAAATGCGATGTTATTATAGCCTAAATGTTTTGTAGTCAATCTCTGAAGAATACGACCTTGCTTGACATTATCCTATAAACTACACTGTACAGTTGCAATATAGAGATCCAAATAAGTTTTTGGCGAACACGTAGCCAGGATCTTAGTAATAATCTTAAAGAGAAAATTACTCATGACAAGAATAGGTTTGAAATTATCGACAGTGTTACCATCTTTACTCTTAGGAATAAGAACCATAACACTAGATTTCAGACCAGATGGCAAATTACGGAAATAAAGAAGTGTTGAATAGCAACAATCACATCCGGAGTAATAATGTCCCAACAGTGCTGATAAAAAGCTCCATTGAAACCATCCATACCTGGAGAACTATCCGCACCAAGATCAAAAACTGCCTCTTCGATATCCAAATCCGAAGGCAAAGAAGTCAAATTCACGTTATCCGAATCTAAAATCACCGCATTAATAACCTGATCAATTGCAGAGTAATCACAAGGAGGGCCCGCAGGGGCCGAAAATAAATCCTCAAAAAAAGATGTGACGGAAGACAAACATCTACCAGATCTGTATTCAAATCTCCGTTAATCAGCAAGCCATGAATCCTAGCCCGAGATGATTTAACTTGGGAATGTCGATCAAAGCAGGAAGTATTGCAGTCCCCGTTAGAAAGCCATGCAGCGCAACCTTCTGTCGTAAAAAATCCGATTGCTTCGAAGAGCCTGAATAAGTGAATTCTGGGCTTCACGTTCTTGATCCTTACGCAACTCATTGTAACCTAAAAGTTCAATATCAATTTGAATTTGACGGACTTTATTCAATTGAGCTTCCACCGCACGGTTAACATCACCAAAACTATCCTTATTCCAAACCCTAAGCACCTTTCACTGTCTCTTCAGCTTAACCATAATACGAAGCAGTTGGTTAGTGCTAATACAAGTAGAATTTCAAGAGGAGGCAACAACATCTTTCAAACCTGAATCCTTAATCCACATCTGTTGAAAACAAAAAAGAGACGGCCTACTGTAAGAACGAGCGAGTAATATATCAATAGAGGGTGGTGATCAGAGCATATCCGAGGAATGACAGAAACCTCAATCTCATGCCATAAATTATATAGCTGTGAACTAGCCAGAGCACGATCCAGATTGGCTTGAGTGATCGCCTGATGAGGATGAGGGGTGCACCAAGTAAAAATGTTACCCAATGTAGATATCGGCAACAAACCAGCATATCAATGAAATTCCAAAAATCCTGATGAGCAGCATTAGAAGCCACTCCATGTCCATTGAGTTCATGATTCCCAAGGATAGTATTAAAATCGCCAATAACCAAAAGATCATCTAAACCCGGCCTAACAATATCATTCCACAGAATTCGACGATCCACATGATTACATAATGCATGAACAAATCCCACATGAAAAATATAATGAGAAAACTGAACCTGGAGAACCACACATTGATCTGAAAGTAAAACCCATTGCAAGACTGAAACATCCTGTCAACGGAGAATCCAAATATCCGCTTTCCCATTGGCACGAAAATTCTGAACCACAAATTGCAAACCAAAACTATTCTAGTACGTATCAAAAATTATATTTAAATCCACTTTTGGCTCCGAGATAGCAACCAAAGAGGATTTATGATGTTGACAGAGTTTCTTAAGAACATTGCGAGAAGCAACATTCCCAATCCTCCAAATATTCCAGAACAAACAATTCATTGAGAAAAGGTGGGGTGGAGGGGAGTAGGCCGTGTCAAAGACACGGATTGTGTATCATCATAGTGGTGCTGAGTGCAAATCCTATCCTGATTACATGTAGGTTGCAGAGCTGTATCATGGTGATGAACCATATTATTCAATTGTGAATCTTCCTCATCATAATCAACCCATCTCTTACTAGCTAGAACATTAAAAGCCTTTATCATTCATTGAATCCATCGTGATGGCCAATTTTTGAATGGCTGGCGTCGGACCATGCTCAATCGAGTTTTGAAAGCTTTGCTTTGCTGAATCCAGAGATCCATCCCAAATAACCTTACACATATTTCAAATAGGTTTATCTAATTGGTATTGCACAGTGTGTGGTTGTTGTCTTATATCCAAAAAAGAGGGTAAAGAAGACACATCCAAGTTTCGGGGAATGGACGCCAGAGGTGGGGTCATAATAGAGGAATCATGACGCGCAACAGAGTCATCATCATCTGCCAAAGCCGCAAAAGAATTACCCAAAGCTACCCCAAAGTAAACCGGAGTTGGGGCATCAGACACCAGAACAAAAGAGAGAGAAGTCAGATCCATTCTCTCAGTAGAGGCTGCATCATCCATTGAGTTAATAATAGCCTTGCCTTTATCCCGAGATTTTTGTACAAGACGATAAACTTTACGACCCATGGAGTGTCCCCTTTGTGATGTTAGACGACCAGTAGGTTCTTTTACCTCAGTTGGTTTTCCCAAACTTCGACAAGTAGCAGATGTATGTCTAGTTATAGAACAGGCTTAGAAAAATTTTGGAAGTCGCTCATAGCTGACAGAGATAAATGAACAGTGACCCATACGTTGCAACATAATGTGATCTGCAAAGGCTTAGTGAGGTCAACTTCAACTAACACACGAACGAAATGGCCCAAAGAACCATCTAATGACTTTTGAACGATTTGAACCGGAGTGCCAATGGCTTTCGCAATTCCCATAATAACATTACGATCCCAATACTCGATGCTGAGTTCAAAGATTCTAACCCAAATACTGGCTATCGAAGAAGTTACTTTGTATAGATTAAAATTTGTACCCATGGGGACAGACGAATAGAACCCGAGTTAATTGCCTAAGAAACATGAGCTGGGGCCCGGGAGTGATTTTGCACATTGTTAAAATTATTACAAAAATATCTCTTACCCAGGGGAATCAATTTCCAAACATTTTTAATCCCCCATAACTTCGAAAGCTGCTTATGAAGCGACATAATAGCCCAAGGCTTATTACCTTTACCCAAAACAACATGACCAATTAAAGAATAATCAAATTCCGAAATGTGTTCCTGATAATGATTTTCATCAATTGCGGCATAGTAATAATCGTCTTTTTTAATCGGTTTGGGGTAGTACTAGAAAAACTATTAACAACATTGGTGTATGATTCAGAATTACCTGGCGTCCGTGAATGAAAAGGTTCAATGTTAGGGCCATTACCAGAAACCATCTTATAATCAGAAGTGGTAGCAAAATGAGGGTTGATGTTAGATGTTGTGGCCAAAAACTGAGAATTCTCAACATCATCCTTGAAAACCATTTCTGGAAAATTGAGGCCGTCGTTGAGAACCATGGCAGGAGAACAACTTGAGTATTATTGAACGTCCCAGGGGCCATCACCCTCCTGGGAGGAGGCAGCAAAGGTGAGTTGCCTCCACACCGGCCCCCTCTCAAAGGGATCCTTGGGGCCAGCCTGTTTGATAAATGGTGATTTTGATGATTTTGTTTTTATACCAAAACAATGTTTTAAATGTTGTCCAAATACTCCTAAATGATTTAAATTGTTTTTACTAATTTTCTGGAGTATTTCTTCGAATTTATTTTTAGACAAATTGGACAACACTTTCAATGATTTAGTGTTAATATGTTTTTTTACATCAAAACAATATTTTTAATGTTGTCTAAATACTCCCGATCGGTTTAAAATGTTTTTACTAATTTTTCGGAGTATTTCTTGAAGTTTATTTTCGACAAAAATTGGACAACACTTTTATCTCGGGCTCAACCGGTCGCCCTATAGGGCAACCCTTACCTGGAGTTAAGTTTTGAAACAGAAAAAGGGACGGAAGTTTTTTTGAGGAGGTCGACTGGCCGACCGTGCCGTCGACCGGTACCTGGGTTGAAAGAAATCAACCTGTGAAGCAAAATTGAGACTTGGACCGGTCCCCTAGGGGGTCGACCGGTCGGACAGGGTGTCGACCGATCGGACCCCACCCTGACCGGTCCAGCTGGGTTATTTCTCAGTTCAAATTTTATTCTGTCTTAATGCGCGACCGGTCGCCCTATTGTTTTACAGCAAAATTCTAACCGTTGTGCAGTAGACAACTTTTCCCTAAATTATGGGGTTGATTTCTAACAGCTATAATCTTGATTTTAATTGGATTTTTTTTTGTAGAAATCTATCCCCAAGAGGAGTCTATCCATGTTCAAGACATCCTCTCTAAATAGATGAAGAATGGAAACTACACAACAAGAGAGAATACTACAACACAACAAGATACATTCAAGCAAACACATTTGTTCTTCATTGTTATTATTCTTGTTGTAATAGCCTAAGGTCTTTCACTTTCACATCTTGAGGTCTAGGCTTATTTCTTGATTACACTTGCACTCAAATTATAATATTCATTATTGAGTTGTAATCTTGATTTTGGTCATCATTCAACACAAGACATCCTTGTGAGTATTCTTGTGGAAAGAATACACTTGGGTGATCTAGGTGATAGGTGTTTTAAGAGTGTGGTGCTCTTGAGGTGTTGAATAATTTGGTGTTCTTCAAGGTTGAAGATTGTGGTAATCATCACAAGGTGCCGTTGGAGATTGTGGTAATCTTCAAGAGAGATTGTGGTAATCTCAAAGGTGGTGTTGAAGAAGGGTGTGGTGCTCTTCAAGGTGATATTGCAAGGTGTTGTATTAATTTTGGTAATTAATAAAATCTTTTTTCTTTTTGAAATCCATCCCGGATATACTGGGGTGGTAGAGGATTAGGCCCTAGGTGGGTTGAACCTCTATAAATCAACGCGTGTTGTTTACTTCCCGCACCTTTACTATTGTCTTGGCTTATTTGTTTCGTAAAAGAGGGCATAATCGAAAAGATGGAGATAATCTATTCACCCCCCCTCTAGATTATCGTAGCCGCTTGGACTTACAAGTGGTATCAGTGCCAAACTCTTTGGCAAGCTCGTTCCACATCACGAGTAAAGAGGAACGATCATCGGCTACGAATGAAGTCTACCTTACCGGCGCCTCCACCACCAAGCCACCGCTATTTGATTCCAAAAATTATACATTTTGGAAAGAAAGAATGGAATGCTATCTACAAGGTTGCGGATTCGATATTTGGAACACGATCATTAATGAAGAATCCATTCCGATGATGGATACACCACACACCTCCAAAGGCCTCAAGGAGCTCAATGATGAAGAGAAGAAAATCATCTCCTTAAATGGTAAAGCTCTTAATATTATTTATTGTTCACTTACCATTTTGGAATATGATCATATTGTAGGTATTAAATCGGCACATGAAGTATGGAGAAAATTAGAAGAAGTATATGCAAATGAAAGGAGACACTCAAAAGCATCTACTTCTCAAATGGATACAACATCAAACCCAACAACATGGGATGGGCTTCCTACAACTTCCGACGACGATGAAAACGAACGTTGTCTTATGGGCTTCGAAGAAAATGAGGTAAGTTCTAAACCCTCTACTTCTTATGACAATGAATTGAAAAATGAGTATAGTGATTTGCAAAATGATTATGACGAGCTTCAAAATGAATTCCAAAGCTTACTTGTTAAATACAAAAATTTGAAAAGGGAATTCAATGTTTTGAAAAATGAAAAGGATAGTTTATTTACTTCCTATGAATCACTATCATGTGCTCACACACCACCACTCTTGATAAGTTTAGAAACCTTGAAATAGAAAATTGTACTCTTGTTGAGAATATTAATTGCATGAAAAAGGATTTATCAAAATCCAACTTGAGTACCGATAAAATGACCGATATTGTTAATGTTCATAATTTTGATAAATTGAAACAAGGACTTGATCATAAGCCTAGTGTTGTTAGAAATCAAGTCCCTATGCATGTTGGTCATTATGCTCCAAAAATTATTACTTGCTTCTATTGTGGTAAAAAGGGTCATACGGTAAATACTTGTCGGGCTAGAAATAGCTCTAACTATTGTTGGAGACCTAAAAGTCTCAAAGCTAATCCCAAAGGACCCAAACACTTGAGGGTACCACAAAACGATGTCATATTAGGTACCCGGCGGAATAAAAATCAAGGAAAATTCAAACCACCTAAAAGACATCAAATGACCGTCTCATTTGATCAAAGGAGAACACATCACCACAATGAATTTCCAAGAGAAAGACATTATCAACAATGGGAAGGACATAATTCTTGAAAATGGAGCAATTGGAGAAGCTATCATCTACAAGATGATTTTCAAAGGGAAAGATACCATCAACAACGGGAAAGACATAACCCATGGAAATGGCGTAATTGGTAAACCGTATCTCCTCATTTAAATATACATTTTATTTTGCTACTATGCATGTTTTTATTTGTGCATTATTTGTCAAAATGAGTTTTCAATTTTTTTTTAAAAATTAAGGTCTTCAATATATATTTGTGGTTTTAAAATTCTTTGAAAAAGAAGACCTTGCTTGATGTTTATAAAAACTCTTGTGCATTTACTTAAACTAAAGTTTTATAATCTCCTATGGATGCTTATGGCATAAGCATACTTGTGATATATCTTATTGCTTTTACCTACACTTGTATCATATCGTTTTTTGTGCTAGACTTGTTTAAGATATGTGTAGGATATATATTTCCTCATTTTCTTCAAAGGATGCTTAAACTATCGAGGTACGCTCATTATTGGTATCCATCTTATAGACTCGATATATTTTTGCCATATGCCTATGTGCTTGCTTTTTCAAGATATTTCAAAGTATTTCATACAAGTGCCATTTAGAGGATTTTTCGATTTTTTGAAAGGCACTATTCGATAAAGCTTGTTTTATCCTAGACTTGTAAAGGATTATATTTTGTTTTGATAAAACATTTGATTGTCATCCTTTTCTCAAAATTATGCATTTGATTGCTCATATCCATTCTTGTCAAAACTCTTGTTCAAATGCTTCTTTTAAATGAGGTCTCAATTATATGCTCTTGGATTTTCATATTTCAAAAGAGACCTTATATAGCCTCCTATAAGCTTAGTTGAACTTACATGTTTTATGAAACTCTTGATGATTTGTTTGAAAGCATATCATGTGTTACTTGTTATTGTATCTCTATTATTCGATATTACTATGCTCGTGTGCAAGATATCTTGTTAAGATTTGCAGAAATTTTTTGATATCTTGGAACAAGTTTGATGACCAAGGAGAGGTTAGTAGCTCAAAGGTAATGTCAAGAAGAAGGTATTGATTTTGATGAAACTTTTGCACCCGTAGCATGTTTTTGAAGCTATTCGCATTCTACTTGCCCATTCTTGTTTTTAAGAAAATTTCAAGCTTTACCAAATGGATGTTAAATCCAATTTTCTAAATGGTTTTATTCAAGTAGAAGTCTATGTAAAACAACCGGGGTTTTGAAAAAGTTTTTCTAGGCCAAATGATTTTTATAAAAGGCCTTGTATGTTTAAAACAAGCACCCCGTGTATTGTTTGAAAGACTTAGCTATTTTTTGTAAAATGAATTTACAAAAGGTAAAGTTGATCTACTCTTATTGTTTTTTGAAAAAGGGCAAGATTACTTACTTGTGCAAATTTATGAGAATATTATTTGTGCTACTAATGAATTTTTGTGCAAGATGTTTTCTAAGTCGATGCAAGGTGAACTTGAGATAAGCACGATGGGGAAGCTTAAATTTCTTCATTGAACTTCAAGTTAAATAATGCCAAGAAGATGGTTATATTATTCAATCAAAGTATACAAAAGTACCTTTGAAGAAGTTAGGCATTGAAGAAGGAAGAATCATCTCAATATCTATGGCTACCAATGTAAAGTTTGACAAAGGTTGAGGTAGACATATTGATTGACAAACATATTCGAGGTATGTTCACTAACTTTTCTTATTCCTTTAGACTCGACATTCTCTATGCCTTATGTCTATATGCTCGACTTCAAAAACTATCCCAACGAATCTCATTAAAGTGCCGTTAAAAGAAATTTACAAATATTTGAAAGGCACTTCTTCTTATGGCTTGTATATCCAAAATTTTAAAATGTTCATACTTTTCGGGATAACAAGTCCGGTGATTACAATTTCTCAAAATAAGGTTCGTCATAATCGAACTAAATTTATTGAGATTCGATATCTTTTTCTAAGGGAGTGCGTTTCCAAAAACGAAAAATTGAGATGTGTTTAACTCCGTCTCAAGGATAACTCGCGGACATTTGTTCATTTATCGCCGAGTCTTTTACCTCATTTCGAGCTTGATTATGACATAATGTATATGGAATGAGGTCTACGTTTGCATTTTGCACGTTTTTAAAACTTAGGGGTGAAAAATCGGATTTTTGGATCAAATTTCGAATTTTTGTAAAACAGATTGATCCAGTAACCTGTTGGGGTGAGGACGACCGGTCGCCCTGTGCCTTATTTCGGTTAAAATTGCTTCTTTTTTCCAGACTTAGCCATTTTGGCTCTTTTATTCCATTTTTCGCTCCCTTTGCAATTTTCACACACAATTCACTCCAAATGAGTTTTGTTGTATAAATTATATATTTTGGGGTTTATATTTCTCGTTTATCATCATTGTTACTCATCCTCACCGATTAAATGGTAAGAATTCTACTCCTTTTATCTCAATTGGGTTGAACCCTTGAGAAAATGCTTCTACTTGATATATTGATGGAATTCTTATATAATTGTATTGTGAATGATGATTGATGTTAGATTATATTTGTAAAATTACTTTTGGTAATGAAAAACTTAGATTGATTATATTTACAAGGGCTATATATATCTTCTTCAATTTTGACGCCCGCCAAGTGTTCGATAAAACGTTTCAATGAAAAATTCATCACTTACATGATTCTCTCGTTTTCAAAAGTTTTATATATTTATAGAGATCATGTTTTGCAAATCAATTGAGTTTTCATAAGCTTCTACAAGTCATATGATCGACTTTTCTCTCCTATTTGGTTTATAAGCTTCAATGTTCAAATAGCTCGATAAATCGGTTAAGTTGCGCACTTTGATATGTATATATGATGTTTTTATCGTGCTAAAAATTCTTTTTGATGATTCCAAAGGGGGAGAAACAGGTTATAAGCTTATTAGCTCAAAGAAGCTAAAATAAGCTCGAGAAAGAAGCTATAAGTTGTGGCTATTAAATGCCATAAGTTGTGGATTATACTTAGTCCATTTGATGTATTATGGACTCATACTCATGTGTAATGATGTTTTGTTGACAGGGGGGAGCTTATAAGCTCTTGATACTTAAGCTCAATATGTAAAAGCTAAGCTTTTAGCTTTTGGTTGATTGCTTCTTTATTACTCTTGTTGTGCATGTTGATAGGGCTTTTGGTTAAATGTTTTTGAAAATCTATACTCCCATCCTTGTGTTTATGTTGCATGGAATGTTGTCACTCTCAACGGATAGTTCATTTTTAACCGGTAAAATTGTTTTGTTTTCAAAATCGACATCGTTAAATTATTTTGGTTTGTAATCATCAAAAAGGGGGAGATTGTTTGATAAATGGTTTTATCATAATTTTGATGATTTTGTTTTTATACCAAAATAATGTTTTAAATGTTGTCCAAATACTCCTAAATGATTTAAATTGTTTTTACTAATTTTCCGGAGTATTTCTTCGAATTTATTTTTAGATAAATTGGACAACACTTTCAATGATTTAGTGTGAATATGTTTTTTTACATCAAAACAATATTTCTAATATTGTCTAAATACTCCCGATCGGTTTAAAATATTTTTACTAATTTTTCGGAGTATTTCTTGAAGTTTATTTTCGACAAAAAATGGACAACACTTTTATCTCGGGCTCAACCAGTCGCCCTATAGGGCAACCCGTACCTGGAGTTAAGTTTTGAAACAGAAAAAGGGACGGAAGTTTTTTCGAGGGAGGTCGGAGGTCGTCGACCGTGTCGTCGACGTGCACACAGGTTGAAAGAAATCAACATGTGAAGCAAAATTGAGACCTAGACCGGTCCCCTAGGGGGTCGGCCGGTAGGACAGGGTGTCGACCGGTCGGACCCCACCCTGACCGGTCCAGCTGGGTTATTTCTCAGTTCAAATTCTATTCTGTCTTAACACGCGACCAGTCGCCCTATTGTTTGACAGCAGAATTCTAACCGTTGTGCAGCAGACAACTTTTTCCTAAATTATGGGGTTGATTTCTAACAGCTATAATCTTGATTTTAATTGCATTTTTTTTGTAGAAATCTATCCCCAAGAGGAGCCTATCCATGTTCAAGATATCCTCTATAAATAGATGAAGAATGGAAACTACACAACAAGAGAGAATACTACAACACAACAAGATACATTCAAGCAAACACATTTGTTCTTCATTGTTATTATTCTTGTTGTAATAGCCTAAGGTCTTTCACTTTCACATCTTGAGGTCTAGGTTTATTTCTTGATTACACTTGCACTCAAATTATAATATTCATTATTGAGTTGTAATCTTGATTTTGGTCATCATTCAACACAAGACAACCGATCCTTGTGAGTATTCTTGTGGAAAGAATACACTTGGGTGATCTAGGTGATAGGTGTTTCAAAAGTGTGGTGCTCTCGAGGTGTTGAAGAATTTGGTGTTCTTCAAGGTTGAAGATTGTGGTAATATTAACAAGGTGTCGTTTGAGATTGTGGTAATCTTCACAAGGTGTCGTTTGAGATTGTGGTAATTTTCAAGAGAGATTGTGGTAATCTCAAAGGTGGTGTTGAAGAAGAGTGTGGTGCTCTTCAAGGTGATGTTGTAAGGTGTTGTATTAATTTTGGTAATTAATAAAATCTTTTTTCTTTTTGAAATTCATCCCGGATATACTGGGGTGGTAGAGGATTAGGCCCTAGGTGGGTTGAACCTCTATAAATTGACGCGTGTTGTTTACTTCCCGCACCTTTACTATTATCTTTGCTTATTTGTTTCGAAAAAGAGGGTATAATCGAAAAGATGGAGATAATCTATTCACCACCCTTAGATTATCGTAGCCGCTTGGACTTACACGGCCCCCCATGAGACCTTGTCATGGGGATAGTTGTAACAGAATGCATGGCTGCTGGGGGGTTGAGACCCCCATGCGTGCCTTGAAGATCAAGGGCAGCCACACCATGTGGAGAAGGGGACATATTATAAGCAATGGATCGCTGCCCAACAAGATATGTCGATTCCGGAACGAGACCGATTAAAAGTAATTTATCAACTGGAGTTTTTTGTGCTTGAATTAGTATAAAATTCGAAACTGAATTAACTAAGGTTTTAGCCAAAACCCTATAGGTCGAAACTGAACCAGAATCCGCAAACTGAGCATGGCTATCAATCGAACATGAAAGCATATTGTTTGGATGGTGAGACGCAGCAGCATGTGAAGAGACGATGGACATATTGTTGTATGTAGGGATTGGTTCGGATCTTGAGGAAGAAGACATATGAGATCGTTGTTCGGGGATTGAGGGGAGGATCAATGTTGGAAGTCAAGCCATGAAACGAGGTCATCATGGCTGGAGACGATGAACGGCGAAACCTTCAAAACAGCCCGATCGGAGAAGATGGACGGCGGGTTCAAAGGGGAGAGCATATTTTAATAAATTATTCCAAAAATTACTTCATTTTCATCCTCACTTCTTACCTAGAACTTGAAGACAAAGAAAAACTACAAAAATAACTCTCGCTGCCATTGTTTATGAAATTTTTTCATTTTTGTTCTGCTAGAGAAACGGTTTTACCAAAAATGTGAATGCTTATGAAAATTTTCAAAAAATACACTATTCATTCACTTTCATTTTTTTCCTCCCATCAATCACCTCTACTCATTTTTCGAAAAAACCATCTAATCACCAATCTTTATTATTCATTTTTCCACAAATTCTACTATTTATCCGCTCACATATTTTTAACTAGCAATCATATCCAATTATTATTTTATAATTTCTATATCAAATCAATTTTTATTATTGCTTTTTCATCTCATATCCAATCACATTCTCAAAATTCATCTTTTTTCTTCAATTTTGTTTTTTTACCATTATTCCCTCGCAAAAAGAAAATTTTCAAAATAAAAGTATATCCAATCGCACCCTCTCTCTTTCTCTTCCTCATTGTCGTGAGCCTAGTGAGAGAGGGGGCAACCAAATTTCCTCAAGAATAATTACAAAATACTCTCTCAAGTTTGGGCTAATTACAAAAAAAAATCTAAAAATATTTTAAATTTATATAAAAAATCCTTAAGTTTGATTATGTCTTAAATTTAAGGTGTCAACTGTAATATTTCTATAAATATCACGGAGATTTTGAAATATTTTTTCTTATGACGGGAGAAAAGTATAAGGCGAATCAAACCTCAATGGGTTTTTTTTGCAAATTTCGAAATTTTCCAAGTTTTTTGTAATTAGCTTGAACCTATAGAGTAATTTTTTTTTTTGTAATTATGCCTTTTTTTCTTTTTTTTTCCATTAATTCTTGTCATTTATTTCAATATTAGGACAATAAAGCCATTAGCAATCAAATAGAAATCAAATTGGGGGTATTTTGCAACAAAACCGTGAGCAATGAGCCAAAATTTGAAGTTGAAAAATTGCTTGGATTTCTGCGACTAGTGTTTTAGCTTGTCCGTCACATGAGAATAGTTGAAAAATATGTTAATTGTCAAATATCCAAGTTTTATTTGGCATGCAAGTGATTTTCGGTTACTAAAGTTTGGTTTAAATGTATTGGGTGCAATTAGGTTGCATCCATATTTGAGATAATATGGAGTCTTATTTAGATGAGGTTTATCTAGAAACCTCTCACATTGGGACTCTAACTGATATAGGGGATTGAGATATATATTGATATCTCTCCCTACAATCAGACTAATTAATGAGTATGTCCCCTCACAAAGAAAGAATAATCTCTCTCCTAAAATTTCTCTCTACGGTTTTCTTCTTGGAGTATCACCAAAGTCTCCAAGGGTTTAAGGTGTGCACATCCAAGTAAATAATTCTAGTAATTATTTACACCAACGAAAGACGGTTCGTGATTCATTCGTGGTCCAACCAATCTATGGGGTTTGTTCGTTGCTCGCGATTCAATCAAAGAGAGGCTTGTAGATGGCGTAATCATGGATCAAACGGAGGCTTGTAGACGGGCTTAATCCTGGCTATGTGGATCGACAGTTCCGCTGCGAATAGGTATACTCTAATGCCACTGTTAGCAAATATGGGTCAATATCATCACATATTTGCACAATTTCATCATATTTGTTATAGTGTTAATGCATGTAAAAATATTTTGCGCAATTTAGTGCTTGCAATATTTATTTTTGCGCATGAGAATGCTTGCAAAATTATTATTGTGCAATGTGATGCATGCATAATTGTTATAGTGTAATGCATGTAAAAATATTTTTGCGCATTAAAATGTTTGCAATAAATTATTATTTTTTTTGTGCATTGTGATGCATGGGAAAATTATTTTTGCACATTGGTGCATGGAATTTGTTTTCGCATAAGGTGCATAAAAAAATTATATTTTTTGCGCATTGAGGTGCAAGCAAAATATTCTATGTGATTTTTAATTTTTGAGTTGCATTCTTTATTAATTGCTTATGTGATGCAATTTTTTGTTGCAATTAATTTTGTTGGGACTTATGGACATTAACATATGGTGCTCATGTATGTGAATGTTTACTGTTTTATATTAATATTTTTTGTGGGAGTTATTTTTTGACAATGGTGGTAATTCGATATCCTCATTTATGTTTTTTACTTTTTCTAGATTGATATAGTAGGCCTTGAGAATATGTATTTCTTTTTAATTTTTCGAGGCATGTATTTATTGAGCCAATTTTTGGAGGCTATGTAACATCAATTTTACGAGGATATTTTTTTGTTTTACTACCATAGTCTTAAATTATCTCCACATGATGCACCATATGTCAATGTCGCCCATGGGGGCTATATTTTTTTTGTAATTACTTATATCGCATGGATGCATGCATGATGTATTTATGGACTTTGATAATTTTATTCATGGATCAGTAATTTTTATTGTGATCTTCAATTCGGTGGGAGATGATTACTAGCATTGGTGGCAAATTTTCGATCTCATTGAATTGAAGAAAATAATAAATATTACTTGGATCCAGAATAAAAATTTTAGATCAGTACCTAATTGTTTGCGCAAATTATTGAAATGTGTTTTTAGACCAAACTCACCAACTTTAGTTTAGCCAATTTAGCATGAAAATAGACAAAGTATCCAATATTGTCGCGACTTAGACGCGGATAATATTTTTGTGGATTAAAGAAAATATTTGGGCTTTATTTGTTTAAGCTGCAAATGTAAGAACTTAATTGCCCAAAATAATCGCAGTTGAGATGCCGATGATATACTTATGGATCAAGAATTAATTTTGCGCTTTAATTTGTTTAAGCTGCAAATTTAATAAAAGGGTTTAAGCTCTATTTTTGGAATTTGAGCTTACTCCCAAGTAAATATTCTATTTATCCAAAATCGCTATTTGAGTTGAATCAAGGATATTAGTTACTTGTGTTATTAAAGAGAATCGCCTATCTAGAGGCTGATTATAAAAAGTTGAGAAATACACAAGTGAGTGCACTTGTCGCTTGTGCTGACCGATACAAACCAACTTGGGTGAATATTGGAACAAGCATAATGTAGCTTGACAAGAGCAAAAGATAAAACTAGAACTATAGATTGATCCATAAAGTGACAAGAAGTCATGTCACCTTATTAAATGAGGCAATTAAGTATCAACAAATATTAAGTGCACTTATGAGATTGGTAACTTCACTCGTAATTGTACTGAGATGAAGTTTGACTAATTATTTGCTCTCTTATTTTTTCGCTAATATTTCCAAATCTCTCCATGGGTGGATTGTAGATATTGGTTGACTTAGCATGTGGTTTTGAGATTGAGCAAATGTGTATGACTATTATCGGGTTGTGCAGCTATAGAGCGCACAAAAGGAGGCTAAAAAGAGTCACCTCAAGCTCAACAGTTGGTGTGAGCAACTTGATGTGTCGATATAATCTTACTCGGATAAATGCACTTGTAAGATATTTGTTGAGTGAGAAGACTTGTCTATCTTTTTTTGTAATGCTTGGCTTTTCTTTTTAGATCTTCTAAAGATATTGTGGAATGTGAGGTTAGGAGGACGACTGTATTAGCTCGAGGAGGCTTTATTGTCTAACTCGCTAAGGTCAATCTCTCTCTGCATAATTATTTTTCCAGCGGGAAAAGCTTGCTGGAAGAACGTAAGATGACTATTTTTCCTATAACGCTAAGCCCATTAAATTGAGTGCAGACTTATAAGTGGGAGGCACAAATTAACGCATTATATTTTCTTTCATTGCTATTTACGCTATAAATTAGTACATTCTCACTCTCATCAGTTAGAAACGCCAAATTGTTTTGAGCGATTCTTAACAGATGGAGATGTGCTAATAGGGAGCGAAAATAGTGTGTCTAATTAGTTTGAACACACAGTTGGAGGAAATAAAATTGCAAGTTGAATGATGGTTCTAAATACTTTGCAGCTATATGAGCTCGCAAAGAAGGGGGACAATCACTTCAAAATGGTTATATTTATGATGGCGCAAATTGATTTGTGTGTTTTGTTTCGCCTACATCATAAAATATGTGTCTCCAAATGATTCTTCAACCCTGTATGAGCTTTAGTTTGGTAACAAGCCCAAATTAGTGGGTTTGTGCCTATGTAAGTTCGAGAATATGTGTTCTCAAGTGGAGAATCAAGTCGCACGATTTAGGTTTCCCTTCAAAGGATTTATTGAGCATTTGTGAAGTCTAAAGAGATCTTAAAACTATGCGAGTTGCAAGATCCTTAGGAGGCGCTCGTTTCTCTAGCGAGGATGTTGTATTTTATACTCATCTAGTAATCGATGGGATAGTGGGAGCGACACTAAGTCAGTGGGAGCTAGTGTCTCACACGCAAAGGATTCTCAAATTCCACGAGTAAAAGAAGTGAATATGAAATATTCCACATCATCTATATGAGATTGAGTGGGTATCCTTCACAATTACTTTTGTGGGTGTTGATGAGTCGATAGAACATGTGACTTCACTTGATGGCCTAAGTTGATAGTTGATGCGAAGGAAAAGATGAGTCGAATGACTAAGAATAAAGTCTAAGAGCTTGTTAATCTTCTGTCTAGATGCAAAAACATTTGAAACATGTGGTTTCGGAAGGTCAAGTGCAATATAGATGGGTTGATTAACATGTGTGTAGCTCGACTAAGGACGAAATATTTACGCATGTTAGAAGAGCGTAAATAATTTTTGAGATGTTCTCCCTAAGTGGTGAGATTGCCTCAATTCTCCCTAGATGGATCAAACGGAGGCTTGTAGACGGGCTTAATCCTGGCTATGTGGATCCACCCTATATGTGCAAATATGTGATGATATTGACCCAAATTTGCTAACAAAATGATTGGAGCTTGAATTGGAGTTTGTTGTTGGTGAGTTTAAGATTTTGGTAATTTAATGAAGATGAATGTTAAAATATATATTTTCGTAAAAGCGCTGTCAAAAACTGGATGCCATTATTGAAATATCATTGTTGAAATTTATTGATATCTGATTATGTTAAATTTTGCTGTTGCTGCTGGATTTATTTTGTACAAATGCTGAGAAATTATGATTTAGATTAAGCTTTATAACTTTTTTTGCAATTTTTCTATTGTTGGAGGGGATGTTTTTAAGTTTAAAAAACTATTTTACTGTTAGTTGTAAGGACTAAATTGCAATTTTCAACAAGTTTAAGGGTTTATTAGAAGATGCTGCATATTTCTAAACTAGCCCAATTCTACAATGTATTTTGTAAAAAGGAATAATCTAGAACAAATAACATATATATATATATATAATAGTAGAAGTCCAAAACAAAAATTTTCCTGCTCTTTTTACTTATTATATTAGGAAATATTGTAAATGATATTCTTAGATTATCTATGTATATAAATTAGGAAAATATTATAAATGGTATTAAATTAGGTAAATATTATAAATGTATTCTTATTTTATTTTGACAAAAACTTCTGTCAGACCGTCTGACGGGTCAAAAGCCGTCAGACGGATCCAACCCAAATTCAAATAATTCAATATTAGCCGCATGCAATAATCCCGCTAATCCCGCACGTCATTAACAGCATCCTGATGCCTCCTCTAGGCATGGGCCTTGGGGGTGGGCCCCTACTGCTTTCAATTTGAGAAAGTGCTGGTTGTTGCATTAATTATGTGACTTCTTTTTGCAAATTTTACCCATTTATAGGGTGGTTATTTATCATGTTCATTTTATATATGATTTAGATAAAATAATTTAGTTTAGGCCATGTCAATGTATTTATAAACACACATATTTTAAAAATGTATTATTAGTTCCGAAAATTATTGTAGTTTCCCAAAAACGTATTAGCCGTCCTTCTAAAAAGTATTAGCAGTTCTTTTAAAATGTATTATTAGTTCCCTGAAGAGTATTTTAGTATTTCTCATGAATATACTCCTAAAATGTAATAGCAGTCCCTCAAAAAAGTATTAGTAGTTCCTCGAAAAAGTATTAGTAGTTCAGTGGAGATTATTTTAGTAGTTTCCCTGAATATATTTAAATTTTTCTTCCGAAATGTATTAACAAATTCTTCGAAAAGTATTAGCCGTCCCTTCTAAAAAGTATTAGCAGCTTCTTCCGAAATGTATTAGTAGTTCCCCGAAGAGTATTTTAGTATTTCTCATGAATATACTCCCTAAAATGTACTAGCAGACCCTCAAAAAAGTATTAGTAGTTCCTCGAAAAAAATATTAGTAGTTCCCGGAGAGTATTTTAGTAGTTTCCTGAATATAATTAAATTTTTCTCCCAAAATGTATTAACAAATCCTTCTGAAAAGTATTAGCCGTCCTTCTAAAAAGTATTAGCAGTTCTTCTGAAATATATTAGTAGTTCCATGAAGAGTATTTTAGTATTTCTCATGATATACTCCCGAAATGTATTAGCAGTCCCTCAAAAAAGTATTAGTAGTTCTCTAGAAAAAGTATTAGTAGTTCCTGGAAAGTATTTTAGTAGTTTCCTAAATATAATTAAATTTTTCCCTCCCGAAATGTATTAGTTGTCCTCGTAAAAGTATTAATAGTTTCTCAAAACATATTAGTAATTTCCTAGAGAGTATTTTAGTAGTGCTCCTGTAAAGTATTAGTTTTTCTTATAAAATGTATTAGTATTTCTCCATAAAAGTATTGATGGAAGAAAATAAGCATTGCCAATAAATACATTTTCTTATGGACAAAAAGCCAGTATGCTTAATTGTCATTAATATGAAAAATAGACAAAACAAATATTAATTATAATTTGTGATCCAACAAATTAACACTTAAATATGGAGTAGGATTAAAAACATCAAGGCCAACCTATATATGTCGAAGGCCGACAAAGAGGATCTTTAATACATGGGTTTCCGTTAAATGAAGAGAAAATGAGAGTGAGAGAGCAAAGCGTGAGTGAATACGGCGGAGCGGTGATGTGACGTCGGCGCCTCCCACGCATCGTTTTCCCGCCCCAACCCATCTCCATGCGCTCATCATTTCTTTACAATTTTGCGTCTAAAGATCTACATATTGGGTGATGGGTATGATATTTAGATCCATCTAACGGATCTAGATCCGTTAGACGATCCGACAAGAGACTAGGCCTTTTATTTTATATGTATAAAAAATAAGAGTACGAAACAAAAAAATTCCGCTCTTTTTACTTCTTATATTTGGAAATATTTTAAATTAGCAAAATATTTAAAATGGTATTCCTACTTTATACGTATATAAATTAGGAAATATTATAAATGGTATTCCTATTTTATATGTATAAAATTAGGAAAATTTTATAAATGGTATTCCTACTTTATACCAAAAGTGAGTCTGTACTATAAATTCAATCTATATATATCATTCATATTTTAAAAATTATATAGTCTTTGACAATAAATAATTAATATTATAAATATCATTATTATTATTATTATTACTATGATACTATACATCATTTCAATTCATATATATTACCATATTACTATTGTTACTATGATTTTATACATTATTTCTATTCATATATACTATTCTTTCTTCCAATGGTGGACGTTGTTTTTTTGTATAATATAATCTTAATCAAGTTTTAAATACTAATTGACTATTCAAACTTTTCTAAATTGCTCAATAATAGTTAAAATAGATGAATTCTGTTCAGCGGAATATTCATAGGAATATTTTATGTATATTTAACCATTTAATTAACAATTAATTTTGTGTTCAAGGATTTTTTTTTTGCAGCTTATTCTTTATGCTAAATCCTCTTATATTTATACTACTTAAATTGCTTTAAAGATACACTTGATATTGTTGATCCTAAATTCGAAGCATAGCCACCAAATATAGCTTCATCTTCATGTTCCCCTATTGCCGTCTTCATCAAATGTCCCGCCAACATCGACAATATTGAACTTGGATTCCGCACTAAACAATAGTTTTTATATAAATTATATTGTAGATCTGTACGGATGTTATTTGGTAAGTTTACTAAAATATAATTGTTTGATAATTTTATTGTATTTTTGTTAAGTTGTATTTTTTTTTTGGATAAGGTTTAAGTTATATTTTGAATTAGAAGAAAAAACACTAAATCCCCCAAACTATGCGAATTTTTGAACTCTACCATATAAACTAATTTCTTTTACATTTTACCATACAAACTATACAAGTTTTGCACTTTTCCCTATAGCGCTCATCGTCGGTGGAATATTCTTTGAATATTCCAGCACGTGCCCTCCACGTGAGGGCAAAATCGTCTTTGCCTAAAATTCATACATAAGTAGTTACACTTTACCATCTGAACTTTGTTAAGAATTTCACTTTGCCATCTGAACTCTTTGATTAATCCTGATTCTAACTCTTTGATTATGTGAAATAAATTGCAAAGTAAACACGTCGATCACTTCCGAAATTTCTTCTTTTTGTGTCGAATAATCTATAGAAATACCGCCTTTTCACGTATTTTTTTAGTACGGCTTTTTACGTAATTTAGTTAGTGATGTCAAATAAAATTCTTTCAGAATTGAAAAATAGTTAAATAGAGACTTTGTGATAAAACTGATGCTTACCTTGTCAGATGCCCATGAGGATGATAATTTAAATTAACTACTGGCTCGATGATTAGTTTTATAGTTTTGATTTTTTCCTATTATTTTGTAAGGATTTTATTGGAATAGCTTATTATATTGTTCCATTAAAAATTCATTACAAAGATTAACTAAATATGTTGTCATGTCATTATCTCTTCAAATTGTAATTACATTAATTTTTTTTGTGTCAACGTCTTCCATCCAAATTCGCACGTCATTTTAATAATTTTATACCATTAAATTGTAATATGCATAATGTGAACGGACACACTTGGACGGTCAAAATGATCAACCCCTATGGCGTGTTCATTTTTACGGATGGATGGACCAAATTCGTCCATGATAACACAATTTCAGATGGTGAAATGTCAGTTTTCTCTTATCGTGCCAACCACATTTTTTTATTTGTCAATATCTCTAATGAAGATGCATGTGAGAGAATCAATGTGTACCTGACTATACGTGTTTTTGATATCAGTTCAGATAATTTCTTACAGTTTAAGTCATAGATAGATGATATTTCTGTTTAATAATAAATTACTTGATTAATTGATTGATTTAATTAATACGTGTGCAACAGGCAACGATGATTCTGATGATGATGACATTGGGGTGGATGTTGTTGAGAATCCGACTTTTCAATTGATTCTCTCAAAGTCACATATAGAGAAACCTCACTTGGTCCGTACTTACTTATATATATATATATGTGTGTGTGTGTGTGTGTGTGTGTGTAAGTTCATGATTTCTTTTGTTTATTCAGTGGTGAGATTTTTTTGTTAATATTTTTTTTGATCTGCTAGGAAATTTATTGTATATATTTTGATCATGATTCGAAAACTTAGTATTAGAAAGTTGGCAACCCAATATCTATATGTAATTTCAATGTTGTAATAGTTAGAAAATTAGCTGAGTTGTTTAGCAACTAAGTTGAAGATGCAGAAGACTTGCTGAAGAATGCAGAGAAGATTTAGCTGAGTTGCAGCTGAGTGGTCAAGAAGAGCTTCAGTTAAGTATATCAGTTGTGTCTTTTAGAAGGCTTACATCAGAGTCATCCAAGAAATGAAGGAAAAGACTCAACTTATGGTGTGAAGAAGCTGAAAGACTTAAAGAAACCTGAAGAAGTCCGTTGTGGAGAAAGTACAAGACTTACCCATTTTGGTAAGGAGACATGTATGCAACCTTAAAGGTGCCTTGCTAAAAGAGTGCAAGTGGCACGAACCAATGGAATGCTTGCAGAACTCTGGTTTGTTTCAGACGCCTCCAGGTACTAAATACAAAGATTGGGTCAACATCAAATGTAGCAAGAACAAGACAAGCCAATGAACAATAAGTGAAAGTTTGAAACTATCTCTCTCTTCAATGGACAAATTTCAGACTCTCACTATAAAAGACTGAGAAATTTTCAGAGAGAGATACATGACACAGAAGAGAGCAAAAATTCATACATGAAACTGAGCATATAAGCAATCTGCAATATTCTCTCTCACGCAAAAATTATTACAATCCTCATCCCTAAAATTCGAAGAAACTTTATCCAACAAAACCTTGTGGAAAATAGCATATATTCTTCAAGTTGAAGAAGAAAATTGTTCTCAAGACAAAGGGTATGTTCTTCCAAGAAGTGAAGGAAGTTCAGGGAGGTTCTAGTTCGAACATGGTTCAAAACTGAAGGAGGGCTAAGTGATCAAGTCCGGAAGATTTGAAGAGCTGAAGTAGCGAGACAGCTGCCTTGCAAAGAGCTAAGTCGTAGGATTGAACCTCGTTGTGTTATCAAGGCTTGCTTGGACTGTTATACTTTTGTAACAAAGTTACTATTAATTAGTGGATTTCTCCTGGAGTAAGAGAAGACTGGAGTAGAGGAATTACCCCATACTCCAACCACTATAAGTTATTGTGTCATTTTATATTCTGCACTTAAATTATGCACTTCATTTACTTGCTTTATATTTTCTATCCAACTGATAATAACAAGCCTAAAAATAAGTGTTGATAACCAATCATAAAAAGGGTGTAAAGACTTCATTTGTAGAAACCAAGAAAATTGAATTTGTAAAAGTTGATTTCATTCATCTAAGTTACCCTATAAACAACTCTCTCTGAGTCTGTTGAATGGTTGACTCTTCTGCTGAAGTTTGACCCAGCTGTCTCTCAAGAAACTTAGCTGTTTTCTTTTAAAAACTCTGAATTGTGTCTAAATCAAAAAATTTGTTAAGTCTATTCAACCCCCCTTCTAGACTTAACTCACACCCATTGGGACCTACAAGTGTTATCAAAGCGGTTGGTTCAAAGAACCTTCCGCAGTAGTTATTGAACTAGATCTCATTCTTTACAAAACATCAACACTTGAGCTTTTCAAAAGTTTTTTTTAAAACGTTATTATCATGGAAGAAAATTTATCTCGTATTCCTATGTTCACTATTGGGGAATTTGATGACTGGAAAATTCGCATGCAAGTACATCTCTCTGCTTTACATGATGAAATGTGATTTTTCATTTAAGATGGACCCATTAGAATCACTAAGGTGAAATTAGCTATAAGAGCTGCACGACATGATGTTGAAAGGCCTGCAGAGGTGGATAAACCAAGTTGTGAGTAGACAAATGAGGACAGACACAGATACAACATAGACAATGTGGCTAAGGATATTTTATATAAAACTCTAGATAAAGCCATGTTTAACAAAGTCAAATCTTGCAAGACTGCCAAAGACATTTGGGAGAAGCTGACTCTTATCTATGAAGGCTAAGAGCATATAAAGGAGAACAAGCTCACAGTCGCAGTGCAAAAGTTTGAAAAATTTCAAAACGATGGCAGGAGAATCACTAGATCAGCTGGATGCCAGATTTACAGAGATCACAAATGAAAATTCTAAGAGCGCTCCCAGCTGAGTGGTAAATGAAGGTGATGGCTCTCAGACACTCCATGGACTAGATCAAGATATCCAACCATGAGCTATTCTCAAATCTAAAAGCATATGAATTTGAGCTCAAGAGGAAAGAGTAGGATGAGATAGCTATACCAAAGACAACTGCTCTATTGACTGGAGAATCTAAGGCAACTGTCTCCAAACACATCATTGATAAAGAAGAGATTGTCGTGATGGTCAAGAGGTTCAACAAAATTTTCAACAAGAATTACAAGAGGAACAAAGGAGAATCCTGTAGAAGGCACTCAGCTCCTTCCAAAGGAAAGGAAGAGAGAACTCCCAAGAGAGATGAGAAGCAAGCTGAATATCTGTGCTGGAATTACGGACAACTAGGTCACTTTGCAGTTGACTGCTCTTATCCACCAGTCAACAAATAAAGAAATGAAGAGGATAATAAAGTCTTCCGAGAAAGAAGACATGAAAGAAAGAAAGCAATGATGGCTGTAGAATCTGAGACATCCAAGTGTAAGGAGACAACAGAGTCAGATAGCAGTGAAGCTGACAACTCCTCGGACATAGAAGAAGAGGCATTGATATGTCTCATGGCCAAAGAACGGGAAGATGAGATAAATTCCAACTCATCTGATTCAAATTCTAATGAAAGTGATCATGATTCACACACCTCATCACTCATTGATCTTTATGGTTCATTAAGTAAAATGATGAAAGACTTTGAGCACATTAAATCCTCGCACGCACTTCTAAATGAGAAAAACAACCAATTCAAATACCAAAACTCATAGCTGACTGAAGAACTGAGTACTCTAAGTCACATAATTGATGACAACAAAGAGTTGAAATCTGAGATAGCAAAGGTTAAAGCAAACCTTACTGAGAAAGAAAAGAGGGAACAAGAACTGAAAAATATGATTGCATCACTCAGCAAATCATCTAAAATATTGGATGAGTTGATGATGATACAAAAGGAGATTGGAGACAAAATAGGTTTAGATTCAATTCCTTTGTAAATGCTTAAACTCGAAGAGTGGTTCGGGAAAAAGGATCCTCAAGCAATGGGAGAATCCAAAAATCCAAAATACCATATGTGACACCAATACACAATCACAAACATTCACATGCTGGCCTTGGATATAAAGGAAAAGGAAAGAAGCTAGTTGAGTATGTTAAAAGAAGAGTGAAACAAACTTGGAAAAGTTCAACACGGACTCTAATAGAACATATTCTACGAAGTCAAAACAGAACTACCAAAATCCACATAGGTTTCATAAAAAGAAATCATATAAAGGGTGTAACACCGGAAAAAATTGTGTTTAACTATTATTATTATTGGATTGATTATACAATTGTATGGACCATGAAGAATCCTAAAACGCTTGGGAAACTAGTAGGATAATTATATTAGGAGTCTTGATTATTAGGGTTTTATTATACCACATTAGAGAGGAAAAAAACACGTTCCAAGATCTCTCTCTCTCTCTCTCTCTCTCTCTCTCTCTCTCTCTCTCTCTCTCTCTCGCCATCACATCCTCCGTCATCTACCACACAACAACAACGAAGTTTTCTTCAACGCATGATCCCTCCATTGTCTTCCCTCTTTAATTCTCAATCCCTAAGATAATTTCCTTCTAAATCTCAAAACCCAAGCTATGTTGTTCTGAATTTTCTGAAATTTTAATATGTCATTCTTCATAAAGTGTTTATCGTACATGCTGAAAATTTCATACTAATCCAATGAGTATTGTTGTAGTTATCGAATTGTCAAACTACTATGCCATAATTTATGTTATTCCCTGTTTTTATTTTCGAACTTCCAAAACCTTCTTATACATACCCAAAATTCGTGAAATTTTAATATGTTATGTTAGCATACATTAATAATGTTAAGTTATAATTTCATATACATTTGAGTTTTATTATAGTTTATATGTAATTTTCATTCATGCTTTCCAATCCTGAATATACTCTATTTCTGAATTATAAATTCATGAAACCATGTATAAATACCTTAAAAATACCTTAATTTTTTATATGTTATGTAATATAACGTATACTACCGTATGGTAAAATATCAGATCATTCTAATTTATTTAAATATTAATAGTTTCCAAAACGATAAAGTTTTAGCTTTGACAAAAGTTTCAGATTATGAAATTCAAAACTTAAAGTTAAAGAATTCCAAATGTTATGATTTCTGGATATGTTGTACTCTGGTATGATTTAATGTTACTGCAGTTTCAATTTCACAAATTCAAAACCCATAGCTAAACATTTCTATTCTCCCTGAAATTTTTATATGATATCTATTTTTGAGTCTGTTGTATACTGGTTAAAACATTATTAGATCCCAACTACGCAGAGATTTAGTATCTTTCAAACTAACCAAGTTGAACCCTAAACCTTAGGATAATACCGTAAGCTTCTAAGAATGTTCGAAAATGAACTATTTTAATGATTCCGAGATCGAGGGTGATACTTAAGTTTTAAATTCTAGGAACTAAGATGAATACATATCCATGTTAGGCGACGAGGACGGCGAGCCCTAAAGTTCAATAGGAATATTGCATCAAATCATTCACTATTTTCAAGCAAAGTTTCGAGGTGGGGTTTATTTTCTAAACTCTAATTATCCTAGCTTTTTTAGGTTACTTTTTCTTCTTTTTCCTTTAATTATATTTGATTCGAATTGTCAAAATCGTGAGGTTAGTGTTGAGGTCGAAATCGAAGACCCTCCCTCCGATGTTGAAGTATCCTAGGAGGGTGATAGTTGATATGTATAGAATATACGTGCATTTAAGGGCTTATTTTACTACATAATTGATGCATTTGCATGTATATTCAAATATTTTACTTGGTTTCCTTAGAAAGGCATGATACTGCGTATTCTTGTAACTTTTTATAGGAAATAGAGCTTAAATGGAAAGATATCAGTTGGAAGGTCGGACACGATCGACGAGTGCAAAGAGAAGATCGAAAAAACGAAGAAAATGGAAAAAAATAAGGCGCATGGTCAACCTGTGTAGGGTGACACGACCGTGTGATAGCCCATGTGAAGTTACACAACGGTGTGAAGTGTTGGGAGAGAAAACAGAGACATAGGACGAGTTACACGATCCATCCATGTGGGACCACACGATCGTGTGGGGTGGCCGTGTGAAACCACACGGCCCGTGCAACTGTGTGCCTCGATTTTGAGTCTTTTCCCATCGAGCTCTACCAGTAATCTCTCCAAGCACCTATATAAAGGGACCAAGGTTCCGCACGAAAATAATATAAGATATCATAAAATACAATACAATACACAGGGTTACACAAATCAAAGGTCTTCTAAGAGATGAGGGCTAGGTTACGAAGAACACTCCAAGTCCTTTCACATCTGTGGAAGCACAAGAGTTTCGAAGGCTTGGAAGGAGGATTTATCCTGAAAAGAAGGGGTTTTCTATCTTAGTTTAGATCTCTTGTCTGTATTTAAACAATGTCACAATGTTGATTTCAAGTTTGTCTATGGATTTGTTATCAATGTTTGGCTAATGTTTCAGATCCTAGGGCATAATCAAAATTATGGATTCATGTTGAATCTGGATTGATTGTTTTCTCAATTGATTTATGTGTTCTATTTTATGAATTCGAGTGCTTATTCTTAATTGCTGATTATTTGGCCAATAATTTGCATATCATATTTGTTAGTCCATAATTGGGGAGATGAGTTCTAACAAAGACGGAAATCGAATTCAGACATAAACGGGTATACAGTCGGGAGGCTTATAATTGTTTATGGAGAGTACTTCAATTCACAGATCTGATGGGAGTTAGTATTAATTGTTGAGTAGGGATACTAGCAATTGGTATTAATCTACTGTTTATTTGCTTCGGGAGGAGGAATAAACTATTATAGGAATTGAAACCAAAGAAACACATGAATTGGTTTTGATAAACATTGATTGGATTTAATATGAAGAAACATGTTGAGATTGTGTGTATAGGATTGCTTTCGTATTTGTTGAAAAGACTTGTGGAGTTTGAATTTAGTTGTTTTATTTCTATTTTTTGATTATTTCTTGAAAACATCTTCATATTCGCTTACTTCAATAAAATTGGAATATGATGTTATTATAACCTAAGTGTTTCGTAGTCAATCCCTGAGGAATACGACCTTGCTTGCCATTATCCTATAAACTACACTGTATACTAGCAGTATTGAGATCAAATTTTTGGCGAACAACAGTGTCGTAGAGATTTTGGATTCAGGTGACCCAGGTGAGGATTCGTAGCAAGAGGTGCTACCAGAAGGCGAGGATGAAGAAATTATGTCCCCTGCTCTAATTGTTGCTATAAGTGGTGGAATCATGTATGGGCCAGAAGAGTTTCTCATAAGAGAGGTTAGGGCTTCCGGGCCGAACGAAGGGGAAGACGGTTGGGTCCAGGGGAGTAGGGCAAGGCGTGGGGCGGAGCAGAGGTGAGGCTGCTGGGTCTAGTGGAATTGGAAGAGGTGCGGGACCTTCAACATTAGGTCAGGCCACTGAGGGAGCACAGGGTGTTGCAGGAGTGCGGGGTCCAGCTCGGAGGCCTCCAAAAAATACCACTCAAGATTGGACTAAAAGTGAGCATAATTCAATTCCCTGCACGCTGCTCAAAGCCGAGTTGGATGCGTTACATAGAGGTTACAATATCCTAGATATGGTACGGTTCTGGCTGGCCAACCACGACGAGGTACCGGAGCATCCGCCAATAGGATGCATTGCCATATACTCCCATAGCCTTCAATACGGGCTGGGTTTCCTCTTCCGAGGCTGATCACCAAGTGGTTTTGGAGGTGGGAACCGCCTTGGTCTAGCGCATTTGCTTTCTTGGGGAAGGTTGATTAGGTTGGTCATCCTTTTCCATAGGCTCGGCTTCCCCAGGCCCACTTTCGACGAGATCAATGAGCTCTTCTTGTGGAAGGCTACTCCGAGCAGCCGGAAAGGAAGGCCATCGGGGTGGTACTATTTGGTGACCCGACCTGTGCACCAAGAAAATCTTGTTTTGGGCCTTCCCGGGTCTTTAAAGAACTGGAAGGATAGGTGGTTCTGGGTCAACGGGGAGTGAATGAGCTCTGGGAGCCAGGGTGAACAGCATCTCGCTCCCCATCGTAACTTTAGATATGATTTTCATAAGTATCTTTATCGATTCCTTATTTTTGCAAGAAAATTCTAATCTTTAATTATTTATTTCTTGTGTAGGGAACCGACCTTCCCGAGAACGACTCTCTGTCAAGTTCATAGAGAGACTTAAGAAAATAAGAAGGGTTTTGAGGGCGAGCCGACAAAAAAGATTTTTGACCCTTGAAGCTAATTTGGTTCAAGCTGGCTTGCGTCATAATCCACCAGCTCCATCGGACGCCGAGCAAAGAGGAGAGGGTCAGGCTCCGGAGCTAAGGAGCACGCAGAGGTCAGAGCCTCAAGACACCGAGCAGAGAAGGAGAAACCCAGGTAAAGTGTTCAACCATTTTACGTATACAGTGTTTGTTTTTTGCATATCCTGATATCCTTGTCATTTTTGTGTATCCATTGAAGTCGACATGGACGTCATGGGCTTCCTCAAAAAGGTAAAGAAAGCGGTTGGAGGCCCTGCTAAGAAGACTGCCAAGCAAAGGGCTGAGATCCAGCGGGGCAAGAAGAAGGTTGGGCCCGAGACTGAGGATCCCATGAGGAAGTGGAGAGGATTTATGGTCGAGATCCCCGGAGTTGAACAGACTCCCAAGGTGGACCCTATCGTGATTCCATCCGGCTGCACAACCGATGTCCATGGGAAAACATTTTTTGATGACCTGGGACCCAATGGTCACTTTGTTCCTCCCAATCCTAGTCGGGAGGAACCTTGCGAGCAGATGGCCAGACTGAGGCCACATTGGTTTGTGGAGTTCGTTAAGTGCTCCCCCCTACTGATGAGCAGATAGCAGCCCTTCCTGAATTTAAGAGAGTTTGTTCTTCGCGAGCTCCAAATATTGAGATAACTTGGGCTCCTTGGCTTCGTAGTCCCTGTTAATATGGTTGACCATGAGCTCAGAGTCGCTGTAGATAGTTAACTTCTTTAGACCCATGTATGCTGCCATTTCCAACCCTGACAGTAAGGCTTTATACTCGGCTTCATTATTTATCGTAGGGAACTGAAAGTGCACGGCCGAGCAGTAAAATTTGTCATCAGGATTGATTAGCATAATCTCGGCACTTGCTCGGTTTTTGGTGGATGACATATCGACAAAAAGTCTCCAAATATGCTCTTTGTTAATGTCAAGCTGGATTATTGGCGTGAATTCGACTACAAAATCTGCCAGGGCTTGTCCCTTTTATTGTTGTTCGGGGTTCATATAATATATAAAACTGACTGACCTCCACCGCCCATTTGATCATTCGACCATAGGTGTCTGGTCGATGCATCACTTGTTTCAGAAGATAATTTGTAAGAATTGTGATGCGGTGCCCCAGGAAATAAGGTCTCAATTTTTGAGATGAGATTACCAGTACATATACAAGTTTTTCCTTTGGTGGGTACCTCAGCTCGGCATCGTGCAAGGCCTGACTGGTGTAGTATAATGGGTGTTGGATGGAGTTGTCTAGTCGGATCGGGACTGAGCTGACTGCATACTTTGAAACCGCTAAGTATAGATACGTAACTTCACCTTTACTCATTATTAGAATTACACACATGAAAATTATATATATATATATATATATATATATATTGCAAGTCTACGGAAGGAAGGTAGACTCGCTCCGATACCACCGTAACGCCCCGAAATTGTTTACTATAAAAATATACACATACATTCATTTTGCCGATACTTTTTTTTTTTTACATAAGAAAAAGAACTCATTATGGTGAGCCATTAAATTTTCAAAAGAACAATAATTACAGTGGAAACAATCGCATAAAATAATTTGAATAAATTTTGACATCTACATATAATTCTATCAGACCATTTGCTAGTGAAAGACTTTGAAAAATATCGCGTACATACTTTTATTTATAAGAGAAATTAGGTCTCGTAAATATATTTCATTTAAAATTCAATAGCAACAGTGGAAGCAAATTATAAAGTGTAGAAAATTAATATATTCATTTATTATCTCAATTCGAAAATTTCCTAGAAACTGAATGTTTGTTCTCAATACCAATCAATTACCACACAGAGTCAAAGATCGCACGTAAATACTTGGAAAATTATTATTTGTTTAATAATTTCTTATTCAATTGAAAATTAACATTTAGAAAAAGACATCACTCTAGCATTTGCATAGGAAATCATAATTCGTATAATAATTTCTTACTCAATTGAAAACAACATTTAAAAATAAAAAGGCACTACAACATAAATGACATTAGGTAACACTCAAAAAATGTTACCTAATGGCCATAAAATGTTACTATAGACAATAGGTAGCACTTTTATGGCGCTGCAGTTGCCCGTGCTACCTATAGTCAAAGGTATCACTTTTATTAGCTTTTAGTAACACTTTTTCTAAGTGTTACATTAAGTTTTCTATTGGTAACACTTTGAAACAATATTTCTAAAGTGTTACATATGAATCTTATGTAACACTTTTTATATTTGTAACACTTTAAAAAAATACTTCTAAAGTGTTACATATGAATCTTATGTAACACTTTTTTTGTAGCACTTCGTAGAAATACTATTTTTTGCCACCAAGTAGATTCGAACCCACGACCTGTTATGTATGGAAGTGGCAATTTGCCACTAAGCTAAGTTGATTCTTATTACAACTTTTGTTTTGTTTTATATATACACATACACACAAACACATACATATATATATACATATATATATATATATATATTATATGTATATATAATATATTTTATATAATAAAGATTATATTTTATAATATATGTATTAAATTATATTATACATTGTATATATCAAGTTTTATATTGTATAGTATATAGTTTGAAAATCATATTATATTATATATTAAAGGACACAACAAATTAAAAATATAAAAAATATATAAAATAAATTTATCGACTAATAAGTATTCAATCGGTAAAAATAAAAAATATATAAAAATATAAAATTAATTTACCGACAGATAAAAAAGTTCTAACAGTAAAAAAATTAAATAATAAAGAAAATAACGAAATAATAATTTACCGACGGAAAAAATTCCTAAGTAATTACCGACAACATTAATTTTCATTAGTAATTTTTTTAAAAAAGTAAAAAAATATTAAAAAAGGTTAACGATGAAATGGGTCTCCGTTAGTAAAAATTAAAAAAAATAAATAATAATAATAAAATATATATATGCGCATTTTCCGTCGGTATTAAGACGGAATTAATTGCCTTCGTAAAAAATAAACTAAAATACTTTGTAAAAAGTAAACAAAAATCCGATTAAAAAAAAAGCAGTACGTGATGTCTACAATTTTTAGGTTTGGTGCCATCAATTAATTAAATAAATCTTTGACATAATTTAATGATAGTTATATAATTTTGTGTTACTAAAATATAGCTTAAAAAGTGTTACAATCAATAAAATATATTGTTGCCAAGAGTGCTTCTTAAATAAAGTGATACCTATTTGCGTTACAAAAGAAATAACAAAAACAAACTATTACTTAAAAAGTGTTACTTATATAAAAGTGTTACATATAAGCGTTACATATTGATAAAAGTGTTACCTATTTGCGTTACAAAAGAAATAACAAAAGAAAGTGATACTTAAAAAGTGTTACTTATATAAAAGTGTTACATATAAGGGTTACATATTGATAAAGTGCTACAAAAGTGTTAAATACATATTGTAATGTAAAAAGTGTTACAAACATGTGTTACATATGTATCTTATGTAAAAAGTGCTACAAAATTTGTGTTACCTAATGTCATTTATGTTGTAGTGAGGCAATACTCCAGTAGTTTCATAGGCCACCCATTATCCACCGCCAATAACCATCGCCGACTCCTTAACCTGAAAAATCTGATTATATATGGGGTGAGCGACACAGCTCAGTGGAATAAAAATTGTCCAAGCTAAATACACAGATATCTCACATAGGCATGCAAATACAATCCAATAGGACATAGCATAGATCTTTTGAAAAACTGTAGACATAGACATGGGTTGCACTGCAGGGGTTCCACCTAAAGGATACATCGACCCCGGACCTTTTGAGTCCCTGGCTCAATAGGGCCTAAGCAACTGTACTACACATTCATGCAAAATAATCTAAGCATTTAACAAGGATAATAAATTTTAGAAAATAAACCCCACCTCGAAACTTTGCTTGAAAAATAGTGAATGATTTGATGCAATATCCCTATTGAACTTTAAAGCTCGCCGTCCTCGTCGCCTAATATGGATATATATACATCTTAGTTCCTATAAGTCAAAACTTAAGTATTAACCTCGATATCGGAAGCACTAAAATAACATTCATGGAAGTTCACGGTATCTTCCTAAGGTTTAGGGTTCAACTTGGTTGGTTTGAACAATAGTAAATCACTGCGTAGTTGGGATCGAATAATATTTTCTAATAAACCGCATACTGGAATTATTTATTATTTTTACAATAGGTAATAAACTCAAAAATAGATATCATATAAAAAATATTTGGAAGATTAGAAATATTTAGCTATGGATTTTGAATTTGTGAAACTGAAATTGCTGTAATATTAAAACCTACATAGCTAAGGGAGAAAACTCATATTTAAATAAATATAGTACTATATGATTTGAAATTTTAACAACGTATAATAAACAAATCATATTATAACATATCTAAAAATCATAAAATATTAAATTCGTTAATTTTAGGTTTTGAATTTTATAAACTGAAATGTTTGTCATTTCTAAAACTGTAACGTCTTGGTAACTAATTAATATTTTATTAATATATGTTAGAATGATTTGATATTTTACCACGCGGTAGTAAACATTATAATACATAACATATCCAAAAGTAAGATATTTGTGAGGTCTTTATATATGGTTTCTAGAATTTATAATTCAGAAACAGAGTATATTCAAGATTTGGAAAGCGTGAATGCCAATTTCATATAAAATAAAATACAACTAAAACGTATATGAACTTTTAACTGAATATTTTACACATATTATAACATAACATATTAAAATTTCACGATTTTTGGATATGTATAAGTAGGATTTGGATTTTCCAAATCAAAAACAGGGAATAACATAAATTCTGGCATCGTAGCGTGACAATTCAATAACTACAAAAGTACTCATCGAATTAGTATGAAATTTTAACAGTAAAATAAAAACGTCATGAAGAATAACATATTAAAATTTCATAAAATTCTCAAAAGTATAGATTGGGTTTCGAAATTTAGAAGTAAATTACCCTAGGAGTTGTAAATGAAATAGGGAAGGTAATTGAGGGATCATAGTGTTGAAGAAAAACTTCATCGTGGTTGTGTGATAGATGATGGGGGATGAATGGCACAGATAGAAATATAGTTGGAGCGTTTTGTTTTTGTTCTCTCTAATGTGGTATAATAAAACCTTAATAACGAAGAGTCTTAATATAATTACCCTAGCTAGTTTCCCAAACCCCTTAGGATTCCTCATGGGCCAAGTAATTGGATAATAAATCCAATAATAATAATAATAATTCACCAAATGGGCTATATAAATAATTAAATACACATCTTTTTTTTCCCGGGTGTTACAAACTCCCCCTCTTAAAAAATATTTGTCCCCGAAATTCAGCTAACTTAATTCACACTCTAATAATGTCCAAGTATCTTGATACAATCTCATCATCTCATTCTGAAGTTGCCTTGTCCTGGCTCAGTTGTGTCCAAGTAATTGTTGTTATAAGCAGACTCCATTAAAGGTAATATCAATCATCCCTCAAAACCAAAATACATGTTCTGTAGAATTGCATTGTCTTTCAGTGTGTCCATCCATTTGTGGATGACAAATTATAGTAAAACTTAACTCTATTCCCATGAAATATTTTTTCGAGCTTCTCTAAATATTTAAGATGAAACTAGTATCCATATTCAATAGTCTCACTATTTCTCTTGTGTACAATTGCACAAAATACTCTAAACCATATGTCATCTTGACTAGCAACAAGTATGCTAATTTGGTCAATCGGTCCATAATAACCCATATAAAATGATTTTCCTTAGCAGATCATGACTAACTTACAATAAATTCAATATCTATATGATTCAACTTTCATTCGAGGGTATCAAGTGCCGTAACAAAAATCTAGACAGTCGCTGGTGCTTGACTTTAACTTGTTGACGTGTGATGCATCTATCCACAAAGTTCCAATACTTCCTATCATATCTTTCACCAAAAATATATTTCGCATATCTTGATAAATCTTCGTAACTCATGGGTGAGCGGTGTACGATATACCATGTGCTCATTCTAATATCTCATTCTTAGTTATTCATCTTTGGGTATAACCAATGTTCCTTCGTTGGCTAAAACACCATTAGAAGCTAAAACAAATATGTTGAGGTTTTCGATTAGATCATGGCTACTCATTTGCATGAAACTTATAAGTCACTTGTGTCTCCTTAATCTTATCTCTAAGTACAAGTCGCTCAACCATTGTTTCAATAATCAATTTTAATCCACTAAAAGGTGTTACGATCTCAATTCTCAACTTAGAAAACTCTTTCATCAACTGTTCTTGTTCTATTGGTCAACTCTCCTCTAAGTTCTTGAAAATATTCTTAACACTTCTCCGTCCTATGGAACTTTTTAAATATCCTCGTCAATCTGGTCATTGGTATTGTCATATTTAAAAAAAATAAAATATTCTATAAACCTTTCAGAATACCTAGAGAGTCATAGGAAACTCCAAACTTCGTTCACAATCATAAACGCCATTATTAATAACTTCGAGTTTAACCAGGTCGGCTTAAATTCCTCATGTTGTAACAACCTGACCAATAAATAAATATTTCACAGTATAACCATAATTTAAACTCATTGAAATTCAGTGGGTGATATCGAGACCTCAAATAGATCCTAAATAAGACACTAGATCCTTTAAGTAATCAAATGAATCATTTATTCTTAGCACTGGGTACTTGTTTTGTAATCCAATAAATTCTCCATATAATCAATATACTCCATATATTCATATTATCTTAACAAACATGATTGGCTCTCGTCATGGTGATACTCTAAGTCGGATAAGTCCTTTAACCAATAATTCTTGTAATTGCATACTCTAATTTCTTCAACGTCATCCTATGGGTGAATTTGATACCGGTGTTGCCCCCAGTAAAAGTCAATAATGGATTCTATTTGTCTATCCAGTGGACTCCCAAATAAAAGTTTCTAAAAATATATTTCATAATCTCGAATAATTAGCACATTGACCATTATCAAATTAAAATATTGGTGGCTTACATTAATATCCAATTACCTGAGACAATTTATTTCCTTAAACTTTACCTTCTTTCCTGACATAATTCGGGGTATTGTACTAGCCTTTGTTCCATAGAAAAATAAACTCAGGCATTGAAATATTATCTCCTTATGTATTTTATTGACTCTTATGAAGTTAGTACATGCTTAAGATCACATCAAAATCTCTCATTCCTATAACATATAAATCCAATTCTAAATCCTTTCCATTAACCTTCAGTTTCATGACTTTAGACATTCGAACAAGAATTATTGTCCTTCCAAATGATATACTAACACCATAACTATATCAATGTATTATCACTTCTGAAAAATTGAACTTGATGTAAATCATGAATATTCAACTCGAAAACCACTAAAGTCTATCCATAATTTATGTTGGTAGTAATCTACTCATTGTCAATCCTGACATTCTCGATCGCTTATAAATTCGTAATTAATCCCATGTATTTTATCACAGGGGTCATCTTCCAAGTCCTCTAGAGTTTGTATTATCCTTTCCATATTCACATACAGTGTGTCAAAATCTCGTAGTCAATAGCATTATGGTACATGTGTATTGCATCAATAAATAAAGTAAATCATTTTTTCCACAATAGAAATCGTGTGATTTGTCAGTAGCAGTAGCAATGGAAGTAGCATGTCAATAGCAGTAGCAGTAGCAATAAAACTTTTGAAATTTGAATTCATACATTGGCTTTGGAGTTGGCGTGGCATAGCGGTGGTGGATATATAATTATTTTCCATTACATTAGAAATTCTGATTTACTCATTATTAGAATTACACACATGAAAATTATATATATATATATATATATTTATATATTGCAATTCTACAGGAAGGTAGACCTGCTCTGATACCACCTGTAACGCCCTGAAATTTTTGACTATAAAAATATACACATACATTCATTTTGCCGAATACTTTTTTTTACATAAGAAAGAGAAATCGTTATGGCGAGCCATTAAATTTTCAAAAAACAAATAATTACAGTGGAAACAATCGCATAAAATAATTTGAATAAATTTTGACATCTACATATAATTCTATCAGACCATTTGACAGTGAAAGACTTTGAAAAATATCGCGTACATACTTTTATTTATAAGAGAAATTATGTGAAGCCCCGATTTTTCCGAACATATAATTGATCCTTATTGTCGTCTATGTATTTGACCGACTATTTTACCGCGTCACTTTGACGGGTAATTATCAATAATATATATATTTTATATTTTATTTTATTTCATTTATTACTTGTGATCATGATCATTTATTAATTCTATTTTGCATTTATGATCACTTGATTGATCATTATTACTATTTTTGTATTTATTAGTCACCTTAGAATTTTAAGAGACTATTTATTTAGAGACATTTACTCTATAGAATTAAGATTTTGATTTAGATTAAGTGATCATGAGACTTATAAGTGATCAAGGAAATCACTAATTAAGTGATCATGAGACTTATAAGTGATCAAGGACCCAAATGAAATTTCCAGGACTTATGCAGCCCATGCACCTGGAAATACTAACTTAACTATAACTTAATTATATTTTGGACCCAAGGTTCAAATTTCATAACAATTAGACCCCTAAAAGCCTTAAAGGCAATTATTTCAAAATGGGACAAAAATGATATTTTCAAAAGTTAAAGGACCTACACTTATTTCTTTTAAAAACTGCTTTTGTCCCAATATCCCACTAACCTTAGTGACATTTTCCAACTGGCATCACATTAAAAGCCCTTCCGGTTTGTGAGTTCCGATTATTTTAAACTTAAGGTCCAAAATGACAATTTTTACAAATTTGGGGCCAATGTGAGAATTTTATAAAAACTCGACCTCAAAACTTTAAAAACCTAAATCTCTGGACAATTTGGAGAATTTAGGAACTGACCTCATAATTTTTCAAGTTCGGGATATTTATTTATTTAATTTTTAACCCCAAAGGTTTTGGTTTTTACAAAACGGGGCTAAATTGTAAATTTTCTTTTATAAAGGACCTAACTCAAATTATTTTTCCTTTTACTAAAATAGCCCTGGACCCTCTGACTTGGAGATTTAATTAAAGTATCTTACTTTCTCAAAATCCTTGACTTATCGGACCGATTCGACCGATTAATACCCAATCGCGGGGCGACTTCCAAATCTTGCGGTTTTGAATCTATAACGGGATTTATGTTCCACCTAATCCTTCAAGATATCGAAGATTGCTTATCCTTCCGATAATCATATTCATCCAAATAACTCCAACAATGCCATATTGCTACTCGCGAATTTTCAAAAATTTCGAATCTTTCTGAATCAATAATACTCATTGCTGGTTGATCGGCTGTATTTGTATTTACTTTCCGCTCGAGTCAACTTGGTGTGTCGAGCTCACGGTCGGAATGGATACGTTGGGGATGGAACAAGGCAGCTGTTTGCTATTCCACTCTTCCGGCCCCATCGTTCTAATCCCCAACCGAGGGACGGAGTGTCTAAGGGAAGCGGGTCGTAGTACTTGAGGTATAATCATGATTATGACAGATCCGAGCCTTGCAAGCTCCACTGTGGATTTTGTCTTTGCTTATGGAGCGATAAGGTGACCGGTCTTGGACCATCCCGCCCGGGAGTTACAAGGAAGAACGAAGGGATCTTGTGCCCGATCCACATGATTCCGGAGTTATCGGACCCGTTTGGTTGGTGCTACAAATCCGTGCACGTAACCGCTACTTGTTTTGCATTGGTTGGCGCTATAAACGTGACGCAACCATTATTTGCCTTGCATGGGATTGGTGTTACATTTCCGCACGCAATCCTACCTGTCTTGATCGAATCACATAGTGCTGTGTGACCATGAACTGTTTTCTTGAACTGTATAAGTATATTACTTAAATATAATTATCACGACGCTTGTGGACTATGTGTGAATTCATGCATCATACTCACGCATTTTCATTTAACTGTTTTCTCACATTAACTATATATATCGCCACACTTGCACACGATCACCCATCCACCGAGATTTTGTCTCATCCCCATCCATTTTCTAAACTTAGATGAGGACTTCGTTGAAGATCTTTGAACCGACTACGGATTGAGCCCTTGTACTCCGCTTGTTGGATTTACTATCTTTTGTTGTTGATGTCGCTGGACTTGTTACTATTATTTGTCGTTGGAATCTTGCATTTCCTTTCATTCCGGGTTGTAACTGAAGGGCGTAGGACCCTTTGACTTTTAAGTTGTTATTTTTAGATTAAATTGGGGATGTAATTTGGATTATGGATATTGTGGATGTAAGTTGTAATTTGTACTTGTTCTTTTTTTTCATTTGCTATTTAGACTGTTCCATTGGGTTTTGATGATATTCGTCTAGATTGTTTGGTTATTTGTATTTAAGTTGTGGATCGTCGTCGCGTCCCATTTGGGGCGCGTGTGATTAGTGGTATCGAGCTCGACTAGTAAGATGAAAACTTACACCGAGCTGACCCAGGATAGGACCATCGGTCTGTGTTTTGGGTAGTACCGCGACTTGACCAATTAAGTGTGAAATCGATTTCAAATTGGCATAGAACCGTCTTATTGATGTTTGAACTAAGTTAGAACGCATATTTGAGGTTCCATAGTCATACTTGTCTTGACTTAGCTGATTCTTGACTGACTTTCTTTATTCATTCTTTTATTATTCCCTCCTTATCTTTTCTCTACCTTTAACTGATCCGCCTTAGTTTTGTTTGATCAGGATGGAGCAGGTGCCACCTTCTGGGTGGGACATTTTTCATGCCCGTGCTGAGCGGGAGTACTACCGGTGCGATGATTCACCGCACCGGGAATGTGATCGGCGACCCCGAGCTATCAGGAGCGCCAGCGTATGTGGGGACTGACACAGCGCTTGGCAAGGAGCCAAGATGAAAAGAGCGAGTTGACCACTATCATCAAGGACCGCGACAACACCATACGAGCGTGGAAGGATCAGATACAGAATATCCAGGAGCGCCTGGATAACATGCGAGAGAAAATGAAGAGGGCAAGTGACGGCCGCGAAATGGGAGATTGACGCCCACCTATCCCGCGACACCGTTGAACGCTTGGAGGAGACACTCATCAAGCGAGATGATGACGGTGTTAGAGGACCTTACACAGCCCTAGCTCAAAGAGACGCGGCCGGAGCTGCTCTCTCGCGGCTAATGCACGGCCATTGCCACCACCGAGGTGGAGCCCGTGCTCGACGCCGAGGAGGATCTCGAGGAGGCGCCACCTCACCGACCAGGCCCCGATTATGGACATAGATGCGAGTGACGATGATGGCGATCTCATTGATTAGTTAGCTTGATTGTCGGTTTGTACTTTTGTTGTTGTAGACGCTTATTCAGTGTTGTACCTTACTTTCTATTATACTAGATTGATTGTATTTTGGTTCCCAAGTATCTTGACTCGGTGTTACTATTGTTGTACTATGGGTGTATTCAATTTTACATTAATGGATATGCATACGCTATTTATTCATTGTCTTGTGTTTTAACTTGCTTTACGCGAATAGTTATTGTATCATTTACTCGTGAATCCCTACTAACACTTCAAGATACAGAATGGCCGAACATCGAGGACGTGGGAGACCTCGCCGCATTCTACGAGGGGATGACGATGTACCCAGGGACCGGGTACCCTCTCCCGAATTACCACCGCCTCCTCCACCTGCTGCAGGAGACAACTTGACCGCACAGGCCCTACAACAAATCTTGGTTTTCATGAGGCAAGGCGAGTGAGCCTCAACCCCGTGCTCCCGAACCCGCGGAGAGGTGAACGATCGCACATTGGAGCGATTTCTATGGTTCGACCCACCGTCTTCTTAGAGAGCCGGATGATTTGAAGGTAGAAGAATGGATAGAAAATCGGAGAATATCTTCAACGCTCTCCAATACTCGGATGAGCAGAAAATCACACTCGCCGTATTTTGTCCGGAATCGGCTCCTCAGGGACTGGTGGAGGGTAGTTGAAAGAAGGTGGGAACAGGACCGGGTAGCTGAGAACATGTGGAAATGTTTTGGCCGAGTTCAATGAACAAGACATTCCACGAGGTTGTGAAAGAGGCGCGTCGGGATGAATTCCACAGTTGAGGCAAGGGAACATGTACGTAGCTCGATGAGTTCGAATTTCACCGATTGTCCAAGTATGCTCTGGGGACAATCGATCAAGAGGATAAGCTTTACAAGTTCACTCGAGGATTGAAGCGGAACTTAAACAATTGTTGATTGTTGAATCGACAACCTACTCGGCCGCGGTAGCGGCTCTCCGCATCGAGTCAGTCAGATCGAACCGTATTGGCGGATTCAGCAGAGTAGGCCATCGAAGCGTCTTAAGAGGGCATTTGTGGGACAGTCATCTAAATCGCCGCTAAGTTTCAAAAGGGACCGATTAATAGGACAGAGATAAGGGAAAGAGACCAAGATACAAGGAAAGCGGGTAAAGTGTGTGCACATTGCGAGAAACCAGGACATACCGCCAATGATATGTGCATTGCCGTAAACAAGGAAGGTGTTTGTCTTTGTGGTAGTAATGTCACCACGGTACCCAAGATTGCCAAGATCACGATGACCAAACCAAAAACGCGCTTGGCCGTAGAAGCCGAAATGGCCAGGGTAATGGGCAGGGGTGCCCGCTCGAGCATTTGCACTAGCCGGACAGGAGGCTCCGGAGGCAACAGACGTGGTGGAAGGTACGCTTCTAGTATCTAACCACTACGCTAAAATATTGTTCGACCCTAGATCAACGCATTCATTTGTTGCACCGCATTTTGTACACAAACTGCATGCATGCATGGAACATATGCCTATATGTCTAGAAGTGTCAACTCCTATGGGCGCAAGTCGATAATGAGATATTATCTATAATGCATGCAAAGTTAAGATTGATGAGATAAATTTTCTTGCCAATTTGATCTTAGTACCTATATCCGAATATGACGTGATATTGGGAATGAACTGGTTGTCTGCACACCATGCACAAATGGACTGCCATAATAAGTCCATTAAGCTATGTGAACCCGGAAAACCCAAAGTGGAAATTTTGGGAAGGGCGCAAGTTAAGATTGCCCCAATCATTTCAGCAATGAAAGCGAGGAAGGCGATCACTAGAGGGGCTCAAGGGTACTTGGCGTTTGTAATTAACAAACCCACGGTTGAGACACAAATTAACCAAGTACCTATAGTATCGAGAATACGGATGTATTTCCACAAGAACTCACCACTGTCCCTCCCGGATAGGGAAGTCGAGTTCACCATCGAGGTGTTACCAGGGGACTCGCCCGATTGCCGTAACACCGTATAGAATGGTTCATCTTGAGTTACAAGAGCTAAAAACGCAATTACGTAAAAACCGATGGATGTGGAATTTATCCGTCCAAAGTACGTCTTTGTGGGGAGCACTGTCTTTGTTTGTCAAGAAGAAAGATGGCACATTAAGCGTGTATAGATTATCGTGGTCTTAATAGCGTGACCATCAAGAACAAATATCCCCTCCCGAGGATAGACGAACTGTTTGATCAACTTCAAGGAGCGACAGTGTACTCAAAGTTTGATTTACAATAAGGATATTACCAACTGAAGATCCCCGAAGGAGACATTTCCAAAACTGTATTTCAAACTCGATATGGACACTACGAGTTTGTAGTGATGCCTTTCGGTCTGACGAATGCACCAGAAGCATTTATGGACCTGATGCATCGAGTCTTTCAACCTTATTTGGATCAATTCGTAGTGATATTCATTGATGACATACTCGTATACTCTAAGTCTAGAGAAGAGCACGAAAGTCATCTGAAAATTGTTTTGGAGACACTACGAGAGCATAAGTTGTATGCCAAATTCAGCAAGTGCGAATTTTGGCTTAGTGAAGTCGCGTTCTTGGGACACATAGTATCCACCGGGATTGCGGTAGATCCTTCAAAGGTACAGGTGGTTGAATGGAAACAACCTGAGTCGTAACGGAAATCAGGAGTTTCTAGGACTAATGGATATTATCAATGATTTATCCAGGATTTCTCCAAGATATAGGACCACTCACTCGACTAACCCAGAAGCAAGTCAAGTTTGAGTGGAATGACAAATGCGAGGTGAGTTTCCAAAAGCTGAAGAAACGACTTACTACAGCTCCAGTCTTAGCTCTTCCAAAGGGGACCGAAAACTTCGTCGTCTACAGTGATGCCTCAAAGGAAGGACTAGGAGCAGTGCTCATGCAGGAAGGAAAAGTTATCGCTTATGCATCACGAAAGCTCAAGCCGTATGAAGCCAATTATCCAACGTATGACCTGGAATTGGCAGCAATAGTGTTCGCGTTAAAGAAATGGAGACACTATCTCTACGGAGCAACATTCACGGTTTTCACGGATCATAAGAGCTTGAAGTATCTATTCTCCCAAAAGAACCTCAATCTGAGGCAACGGAGATGGGTGGAATTAATTGAAGACTATCACTTTGATATTCAATACCATCCCGGGAAAGCTAACGTCGTAGCAGACGCTCTAAGCAGAAAGGCGAGCTTAGCCAGACTTATGATTCGAGAGTGGGAATCATTAGAAGAGCTGAGCAATTGGAATCGACGAGAACCAATACTCGATTTCATATGCTAACATTTCGGTTAAACCCAATCTGCTGAAAGAGATCAAAGAAGCACAAGAGAAAGATGCACATCTTCAAAAACTGAAGGAGAAGATACATAAAGGAGAGAGATCAGAATTCTCGGCACATGAAGATGGATTTATCAGATTCTGGAATCGAGTGTGTGTACCGAATGACGAGCAGTTAGGAATAGAATCATATCGAGGCACACCGCTCGAAATACACTATACATCCTGGAGGAAACAAGATGTATAAGGATTTGAAACGGAGTTATTGGTGGGTAAACATGAAGAACCAGGTAGCGGAGTTCGTTGTGAGATGTTTAACTTGTCAACGAGTAAAAGCAGAACACCAACGACCATCTGGTTTACTACAACCATTGAGAATTCCGAGTGAAAATGGGAACACATAACGATGGACTTCGTGACGGATCTACCAAGGACCAGAGGAGGCCATGATGCTATTTGGGTAGTTGTAGACCGGCTCACGAAATCGCACACTTTTTACCCATCAAGAAAAGCGATAGCTTGCGAAACTTGCACGATTTATATCCAGAAATCATTCGACTGCATGGAGTACCAGTCGACATAGTATCCGACAGAGACCCGAGGTTTGTCTCCAGATTTTGGAAGTGCTTGCACGAGGAATTGGGTACCTCGCTAAGTTTCAGCACAACAGCACATCCACAAACCGATGGACAGTCTGAGCGAACAATTCAAACCCTTGAAGATATGATGCGAGCTTGCACATTGGATTTCCAAGGAAGTTGGGATTCGCACTTACCATTATCCAAGTTCGCCTACAATAACAGTTATCAAGCCACGATTGGGATGGCACCCTACGAGGCATGATATGGGCGAAAATGTAGATCCCCACTACACTGGGAGATTGATGACCAATGGACTCCGAAAGAGAAATGAAAGTCGCCCTCAATTCCAAAGGTCAACTTAGTTCAGGAGGCCATGGAGAAGGTCAAGCTGATGAAGGAGCGGATTCGCATAGCTCAGAGCCGCCAAAAGAGTTACACGGACAAGAGAAGAAAGGATTTGGAATTTGAAGTCGGAGATGAAGTATTTCTCAGACTCTCACCACGGAAAGGATTAATCAATCCGAAGAAAGGAGGCAAGTTAGTCCGAGGACCTTACAAGATTTTACAAAGGATCGGAAGTTAGCCTACCGACTCGAGTTACCAGCACCATATGCAGGAATGCATGATGTATTCCACGTGTCGAGATTGAAGAAGTATCAACCAGATCCCGAGCATATCCTCACTCAAGATACTCTTCCTCTAATGGAAAATCTATCCTACACCGAGAGGCCGATCCAGATCATTGATTAGCAGATACGACAGTTGCGTAAGAGAGAAATTCCGATGGTTAAAGTTGTGTGGCAGAACCACAACCGAGACGAAGATGCAATGTGGGAGATGGAAGAAGACATGAGGAATCAATATCCAGAACTATTCTGAAGAGAATTTGGGGACCAAATTCTTTTAAGGAGGGGAGGATGTGAAGCCCCGATTTTTTTCGAACATATAATTGATTCTTATTGTCATCTATGTATTTGACCGACTATTTTACCGCGTCACTTTGACGGGTAATTATCATTAATATATATTTTGTATTTTATTTCATTTCATTTATTACTTGTGATCATGATCATTTATTAATTCTATTTTGCATTTATGATCACTTGATTGATCATTATTACTATTTTTGTATTTATCAGTCACCTTAGAATTTTAAGAGACTATTTATTTAGAGACTTTTACCTTATAGAATTAAGATTTTGATTTAGATTAAGTGATCATGAGACTTATAAGTGATCAAGGAAATCACTAATTATTTTGGAGATTGATATATTTCATCTATTATCATCAAATTTGGGACAAAAAAAAATATATGGAATTACCAATTTGCCCTATAGTGGACGGCCATGGTGATGATTTTGAAGTAGAAATATCATCCAACTCTTGTACACTTACACGTTATATTAGTCATCTTGTGTACAGTTATACCATTAATTCAAACATTATACACATCATCTCATACATCAATTCTTTAATACTATTTTTCCCAACATGTTGGAGTCTTCCCAACATTCCTTCTCTTTCCATACCTTGCCCATACTTTGACTATTCTAATTGTCTCCATGCAAGAGACAATTTGCAAGACACAAAATTGAACAAAAATTTTCTCCTTCTCTCTCCCCTACCACACGGCCACAAGGCCATTTTTTCACAAAATTTGGTTCAAAATTTCATCCAACACATTTTGATCTTCCAACTAATTCTCCTCTTTCTCTCTAACCTCTCTCTAAAACTCTTCACATCTTCAAATCTTCAAACACAAAATCATTCACATCTTCAAACCTTCAAACACCAACTCTTCACATCTTCAAATCTTCAACATAAGTTCTTCATATCTTCAAGTACCACTCCTTCACATCTTCAAATATTCAAACACAAGTTCTTCACATCTTCAAGCCTACCTTCAAACCTTCAAGAGCATCTTCTTCCTAACATCAAACATACTTTCTTTCTTCAAACATCTAAACCAAAACAAACAATCTTACCACTTAAACACCAAAATTTCGAACACCCCTATTTCAAGGTAAGAAATTTCACTCCTCAATTCAACTTAAAATCTTGCTACTCATCACCTTCTCCTTTTAACTTAAGTTTATATTTTGGATTTTGAGGTACTTAGAAGACCACTTGGAGACATGCATGCATGGTGGTGAAACTTGAAGACTTGAAGAATAACTAGTAGAGAAATTTGGACTACAAGGTAAGAATTGGACACTAGAGCCCTTCTTTCTTCTTCTTCCTATTTTATTTTAAATTTTAACACCCCTTTTTCATTTTTGAGAAATAGGGTCTGACCTTAGGTGATTTTGGAGTTGAACCAAAATTTCCAAATTTGAAGCTTCAACTAGTTTCAAATCACCTACTACACAAGGTAAAATGTAGTCTTTCCAATTTCCTTATCTCCTTCTTTTTCTCCTTAATTTTTCTCTCATTTTTCTAACTCCAAATTTTTGATATTTCTTGACTTAGGGGCTGACCTAAGTGACCTCATCCAAAGTTGTGAAAGTTTCCCTTTTTATTTCACAACTTTCCAATTTAAGGTGGGTGAAAAAATACTTTCCAACTTCTAGATGTTTTTATTAAATTGCAAATAGAATTTTGATTATGAGCCTTGAGATATATAATCTATGTATTGCATGTCAATTTTATGTATCAAATCATGAAAATTCTCAAGAGTTGCTCAAAATTGCTATTTATTGAATTTTAGGTGCATGCATGTACAATTTAATGTTCTATTTGATGAATTCTTGTATGATTTGGACATGCATGTGTATGACCTTTGAAATCCATGTTTTGGATGACTTATAACCTGGACAAGTCGAGCATAATTGGTTAAATTTCAATTTTGGACTTAAAAATGTAAAAATGGAAAGTTGGTGGACTAAATTGCAAGAAAATGAAATTTCAATTTTCGAATTTTGAAACTGTACTCAGATTCAAAAATGACTTTTGGACATTTTGGATCTGTACTCAGATTCAAAAATGACTTTTGGACATTTTAATAAAGTTTTAAGAGTTTTATGATAAATAAAATCAACCTTTAAAAGCCCAAGGACTAGATTGTAAAATTTTAAAAGTTTAAAGGCTACTTTGCAAATTTTAAAACTGTACTAGACCTTAATTTTAAAATTTGAAATTTTCACTCTTAAGGTACTGGAAATGACATATTTTAAATGTATTCCAAAAATCCAAGTGTTTAGGGCTTGGAAAGTAATTTTTCTAAAATTGAGGGACTAAAGTGTAAAAGACTAAACTTGAGGACCCAAATGAAATTTCCAGGACTTATGCAGCCCATGCACCTGGAAATACTAACTTAACTATAACTTAATTATATTTTGGACCCAATGTTCAAATTTCATAACAATTGGACCCCTAAAAGCCTTAAAGGCAATTATTTCAAAATGGGACAAAAATGATATTTTCAAAAGTTAAAGGACCTACACTTATTTCTTTTAAAAACTGCTTTTGTCCCAATATCCCACTAACCTTAGTGACATTTTACAACTGGAATCACATTAAAAGCCCTTTCGGTTTGTGAGTTCCGATTATTTTAAACTTAATGTCCGAAATGACAATTTTTACAAATTTGGGGCCAATGTGAGAATTTTATAAAAACTCGACCTCAAAACTTTAAAAACCTGAATCTCTGGACAATTTGGAGAATTTAGGAACTGACCTCATAATTTTTCAAGGTCGGGATATTTATTTATTTAATTTTTAACCCCAAAGGTTTTGGTTTTTACAAAACGGGGCTAAATTGTAAATTTTCTTTTATAAAGGACCTAACTCAAATTATTTTTTCTTTTACTAAAATAGCCCTGGACCCTCTGACTTGGAGATTTAATTAAAGTATCTTATTTTCTCAAAAACCCTTGACTTATCGGACCGATTCGACCGATTAATACCCAATCGCGGGGCGACTTCCTCGTCTTGCGGTTTTGAATCTATAACGGGACTTATGTTCCACCTAATCCTTCAAGATATCGAAGATTGCTTATCCTTCTGATAATCATCTTCATCCAAATAACTCCACCAATGCCATATTGCTACTCGCGAATTTTCAAAAATTTTCTGAATCGCTTCTGAATCAATAATACTGATTTTGCTGCACTTGTATTTACTTTCCGCCTGAGTTAACTTGGTGTGTCGATGCTCACGCTTGGAATGGATATGTGGGGGATGGAACCGGGCAGCTCGACTGCTATTCCACTCTTCCGCCCCATCGCCCTAATCCCGCAATCGAGGGACGGAGTGTCCAAAGAGAAACGGGTCATAGACTTGAGGTATAATCATGATTATGACAGATCCGAGCCTTGCAAGCTCCCTTTGTGGATTTTGTCTTTGCCTATGGAGCGATAAGGTGACCGGTCTTGGACCATCTGTCTGCGGGGAGTTACAAGGAAGAACGAAGGAATCGCATTGTCGATCCACATGATTAGGAGTTATCGGACCCGTTTGGTTGGCGCTACAAACCGCACGCGAATCGCGCTACTTGTTTTGCATTGGTTGGCGCTACAAATCCGTACGCAACCATTATTTTCCTTGCATGGGATTGGCGTTACATTTCGCACGCAATCCTACTGTCTTCGATCGAATCACATAGTGCCTGTGTGACCATGAATCTGTTTTCTTGAATCGTATAAGTATATTACTTAACTATAATCATCACGACGTTTGTGGGGTGTGTGAATTCATGCATCATACTCACGCGTTTTCATATAATTGTTTTCTCGCATTAACTATATATATCGCCACACTTGCACACGATCACCCATCCACCGAGATTTTTGTCTCATCCCCACCTGTTTTCTAACCTTAGATGAGAACCGTTGAAGATCTTTGAACCGACTACGGATTGAGCCCTTGTACTCCGCTTCTTGGATTTACTATATTTTGTTGTTGATGTCGTTGGACTTGTTACTATTATTTGTCGTTGGACTCTTGCATTTCCTTTCATTTAGGGTTTAATCAAGGGCGTAGGACCCTTTGACTTTTAAGTTGTTATTTTTAGATTAAATCGGGGGATGTAATTTGGATTATGGATATTGTGGACTGTAAGTTGTAATTTGTACTTGTTCTTTTTTTCATTTGCTATTTAGACTGTTCCATCGGGTTTTGATGATATTTCTCAGATGTTTGGTTATTTGTATTTAAGTTGTGGATCATCGCCGCGTCCCGTTTGGGGCGTGACAAATTAGGTCTGTAAATATATTTCATTTAAAATTCAATAGCAACGGAAGCAAATTATAAAGTGTAGAAAATTAATATATTCATTTATTATCTCAATTTGAAAATTTCCTAGAAACTGAATGTTTGTTCTCAACACCAATCAATTATCACACAGAGTCTAGCATCGTAGGTAAATACTTGGAAAATTATTATTTGTTTAATAATTTCTTATTCATTTGAAAATTAACATTTAGAAAAAGACATCACTCTAGCAGTTGCATAGGGAAATCATAATTCGTATAATAATTTCTTACTCAATTGAAAACAACATTTAAAAATAAAAAGGCATTACTCTAGTAGTTTCATAGGCCACCCATTATCCACCGCCAATAACCATCACCGACTCCTTAACCTGAAAAATCTGATTATATATGGGGTGAGAAATACAGCTCAGTGGAGTAAAAATTGTCCAAGCTAAATACACAGATATCTCACATAGGCATGCAAATACAATACAATAGGACATAGCATAGATCTTTTGAAAAACCGTAGACCTGGACATGGGTTACACTGCAAGGGTTCCACCTGAGGGACACATCAACCCCGGACCTCTTGAGTCCCTGGCTCAATAGGGCCTAAGAAACTGTACTACACATTCATGCAAAATAATCTAAGCATTTAACAAGGATAATAAAGTTTAGAAAATAAACCCCACCTCGAAACTTTGCTTGAAAAATAGTGAATGATTTGATGCAATATCCCTACTGAACTTTAGAGCTCGCCATCCTCGTCGCCTAACATGGATATATATACATCTTAGTTCCTATAAGTCAAAACTTAAGTATTAACCTCGATATCAGAAGCACTAAAATAACATTCGTGGAAGCTCACGGTATCTTCCTAAGGTTTAGGGTTAAACTTGGTTGGTTTGAACAATACTAAATCACTACGTAGTTGGGATCGAATAATATTTTCTAATAAACTGTATACTGAAATTATTTAGTATTTTTACAATAGGTAATAAACTCAAAAATAGATATCATATAAAGTTTTTTGGAAGATTAGAAATATTTAGCTATGGATTTTGAATTTGTGAAACTGAAATTGTTATAATATTAAAACCTGCATAGCTAAGGGGGAAAAATCATATTTAAATAAATATATTACTATATTATTTGAAACTTTAACAATGTATAATAAATAAATCATATTATAACATATCCAAAAATCATAAAATATTAAATTCGTTAACTTTAGGTTTTCAATTTTATAAACTGAAACTTTTGTCATTGCTAAAACTGTAACATCTTGGTAACGAATTAATATTTAAATAAATATACGTTAGAATGATCTGATATGTTACCACACGGTAGTAAACATTATAATACATAACATATCCAAAATTAAGATATTTGTAAGGTCTTTATACATGGTTTCTAGAATTTATAAATCAGAAACAGAGTATATTCAAGATTTGGAAAGCGTGAATGCGAATTTCATATAACATAAAATACAACTCAAACGTATATGAAATTTTAATCGAATATTTTACATATATTATAACATAACATATTAAAATTTCACGAGTTCTGGATATGTATAAGTAGGGTTTTGGATTTTCCAAATCAAAAACAGGGAATAACATAAATTCTGGCATCGTAGTTTGACAATTCAATAACTACAAAAGTACTCATCATATTAGTATGCAATTTTAACAGTACAATACAAACGTCATGAAAAATAACATATTAAAATTTCATAAAATTCTGAAAAGTATAGATTGGGTTTCGAAATTTAGAAGTAAATTACCTTAGGAGTTGTAAATGAAATAGGGAAGGTAATTGATGGATCATAGCGTTGAAGAAAAACTTCATCGTAGTTCTGTGGTAGATGATGGGGGCTGAATGGAGCAGAGAGAAATAAAGTTGGAGCGTTTTGTTTTTGTCCTCTCTAATGTGGTATAATAAAACCCTAATAACGAAAGAGTCCTAATATAATTACCCTAGCTAGTTTCCCAAACACCTTAGGATTCCTCATGGGCCAAGTAATTGGATAATAAATCCAATAATAATAATAATAATAATTCACTAGTGGGTTATATAAATAATTAAATACACATCTTTTCTTTTTCCCGGGTGTTACAAACTCCCCCTCTTAAAAAAAATTTTGTCCCCGAAATTCAGCTAACTTAATTCACACTCTTATAATGTCCAAGTATCTTGATACAATCTCATCATCTCATTCTCAAGTTGCCTTGTCCTGGCTCAGTTGTGTCCAAGTAATTATTGTTATAAGCAGACTCCATTAAAGGTAATTTCAATCATCCCTCAAAACCAAAATACATGTTCGTAGAATTGCATTGTTCCTTCAAATGTGTCCATTCATTTGTGGATGACAAAGGTTATAGTAAAACTTAACTCTATTCCCATGAAATATTTTCTCGAGCTTCTCCAAATATTTAAGATGAAAATAGTATCCATATTCAATAGTCTCACTATTTCTCTTGAGTACAATTGCGCAAAATGCTCTAAACCATATGTCATCTTGACTGGCAACAAGTATGCTAATTTGGTCAATCGGTCCATAATTACCCATATAAAATGATTTTCCTTAGCAGATCACGATTAACTTACAATAAATTCAATATGTATATGCTTTCAACTTTCATTCGAGGGTATCAAGTGTCGTAACAAAAATCTAGACAGTCGGTGGTGCTTGACTTTAACTTATTGACGTGTCATGCATCTATCCACAAATTTCCAATACTTCCTATCATATCTTTCACCAAAAATATGTTTCACATATCTCTATAAATCTTCGTAACACGTGGGTGAGCGGTGTACGATATACCATGTGCTCATTCTAATATCTCATTCTTAGTTATTCATCTTTGGGTATAACCAATGTTCCTTCGTTGGCTAAAACACCATTTGAAGCTAAAACAAATATGTTGAGGTTTTCGATTAGATCATGGTTACTCATTTGCATAAAACTTATAAGTCACTTGTGTCTCCTTAATTAGGTTCATTAGGAGCATGTTCTGGCTGTATATTATGTTTGGTCGCATTAGCTGAGTTGCTCGACTCTCCTTTCTCAATAGTATTGATCTTAGTTGGTCGGATTTTGAGTGAACATTCTCGAGACTCCCTTTGATTGCCTTTATGAACCTCTTCTCCATCCGGAGTGGGAGTTTGGTGCAAAAATGGTAGATCAAAATGGCTACTTTCAAATGATATAGGATCGGTGGCCCAAGGATGGTGTTATATTTGAAATCACTGTTGATGATTTTAAAAGTTGTCATTATTGTTGTCTTAATCGCCCCCTGAACTGGACAGGGACAAATAAAGGAATCGTCCACATTCATTCTCCAGAAAGCTCTGATGTAAATGATCATCGTATAGATCCTCGAGTCGACCAGAATGCGGTGGACCGGGATGCCTAGGATGGGAGCTGTGATGACCAGGAGTCCGAATGGGGATGGACCAGCTGGTTAGTGTCTGGATTGGAGAATGAGAAGTGTCCTATGTGCAGGCCTTGTTTGACCTTCGCTACCAGGACTCATTGACCTACATTGGAGGCTTCTCGGATGTCAGCTTTCCTTTTTTTGGATAGATCGGTGGTCTTCCACTTGGTTTGTGTTTATGAGTGTCAAAATCTTACGATCAAGGTGTTCTCTCATTGGTGGAATGCAGGCCAGGTTGGCCACTCTTTCTGGATTAGTTCCGGCAGGTAGTGGTGGTAGAGGGGGTAGATCCCGAAGATAACACTTCAGGACTACCCTTTCAATGATGTGGATGATCTCGAATAAGATCGTGGCATTCATCTATTTTATGGCCAATGGATTTATGGTAGTAGCAATACCTCGAATCGTCAAGCTTTGAAGGGTCAATTTTCAGTGGTCGAGCTGGAGGTAGCAAATTCAGATCTCGAATCTCCTTGAAGATGATGGATGGGGGTTGAGTCAACGTGTTCTTCATGGCTGCAACCTCATCTCAGACCTCTTAAAAATATTTATAGCCCATTGTGGAACTGTTGGAAAAGGTTTTACAACTGGAACCAGACCCCGAGGTGGAGTCCTTTTTGAAATCATTTTTAGGAGCCTACTGCTTTTGGTCGGTCGCGGGGCCTTTCATAGCCTCCTCAGCAGATGTCTTTCAGCTCGGATGAGGAATCCTGTGAACATGCTGACTCCCTGCTCATGGATGGAAAAACAAAATTGAGACTGTGCTGATAGTCCTGATATCGTGGCCATGAGCATGGCATCGTCTGACATAGGATTCATCTCACGGACCTGCTTGTTAAACCTCGGAATGTAACTCTTAAGTGACTCATCCTTGCTCTGCTTGATCGTAACAAGAGAATCCTTCGGGGCAGCTCGTACCCGATATGCCAAAAAAATGAGTGGTAAAAGCTGGAGAAAGATCATTCAGCGAATCTACCTAGGTGATAAGGTGCGAAAACCAAAGATGAGCTCGGTCACCGAGATTCAATGGAAATGCCCCCGCACAAGATAAGCATCACTAGGACCGTAGAGCTCGGTCCAAGAGAGATATTTATGGATATGAGTACCTAGATCGGGTTCTCCATCGCACGAGCCGATCCGGGGTACTTTAAACTTAGCGAGGAAGTGGAGTTGCCAATATATATGGGGCGAATGGTGACACAATGTTGGTACCCAGGCTGGGCTGATAAGGGACTTCCTCTGGTGTGTCTTCCAATTCATTCAAGCGGCGTCTGGGCCGACACATTTCAACCTCTCATTCATTTTGGGAACTCGGGTCCTGAGGTCGGTTGTCTCTTAGGGGCATGCAATTCCCAGGATATTGTATCCTGGATTGAATTGAACAGGCCGGCCTAGTCTGACGGGGCTCTGCCCCTAGGCGGCCAAAAAACTAATTGAACCCTCCGAACACGCTGGATCGGGGGGATGATTTTTCCACTCGGCTAATAGTGCTGGCATCATCTGGTGCTCTTCTTCTTTCTTGTCTATTCTCTGGACGTTTGTTTTGTGAAATTGCCTCCTGGTTGACCTGATTTTTTGGGGCCGTGGGCTGGACATTTTGCACAAGATTCATAGGCGGAGGAGAGCAGGCGCCTGGATTTGGGGTTGGGGAGCTCCCAAAGTCTGCGTCCTTAATTGTGCCATCCTCTGAATGAACTCTGGATTGGTAAAATGTTGATGGATGGGCAGCAACCTCACGCCCCCAGTCTCGGTCTAGGGTGGATTATGATTATCTTGGGTGGATCTTGCCTCTTGGGGTTCTGTGTGTTGTCGTCTTGGCTCATGATGGAATTTAATGGACAATAAATGGAAATCCCTAGCTGGAACTTTCTTCGAAAATGCAATCAGACGAAACGGGCCCTTCTTCTAGCGCCAATTTGTTGATACTCGATATGCTCAACAATAAATTAAATGCCTAAATAATGGATTGGAAATATAAAAACTAAGTGTAAAGTATTATATTAAATAAAGAAGCGAGAGGTGATCCGTCGGCCTCCGAGTTGATAGAGATTTGAATATACAATCTTATATATAGATTTTATGTTGTCTTTTTCCACATAAATGAGTTCTAGTTATAATATTACATTTAATAACCTACCAATCATTATAGCTACAATGTGAGTGAGACACTTGTCCTCTTCTTGATGTGCTTGAGATGCATGACTGCCATGTGACAAATCGTGCTTGTTGACTTGCCCCATTGCTGCTTTGCCAGGTGGTAAGTTGGTCTGCCACTGGAGTTCCAGCTCGGTCATCATTGACTTCGTGGGGGGACTTCATCCCTTGAAATTTGCCTTAAGTTGGCTTCTGGTCGGCTTTGATGTTCACCTCGGTTCTGGTGGTCTGGTCGGTCCCCATCAACAGGTCCTGAGTTGCCACATGTGCATGTCAATCATTACAAATCTATCCAGCTCTGCTCGGGTATCATCAAAGCCATCAAAACCCGTAATCGGCCGCCCTAACCCAGTCGCTGGAATCCCCTCACAAAGGCAAACATTATCCGCCGGAAAAACCAACACCATTGGGATACCCTCAATTTAACCTATTTTCCTCACAATCGAAACCAGGTCGCCGCCGCTTTACCCCGTGTCACATAGGTTGTCTTCGCACACCGCCCTGCTCGCTATCACCTTCGTCGATGTCTGTGTGTGTCGAGGTGGGTGAGAGTTTGAGAGAGAAAAGAGGATACACACACACACACACACACACACACACAGAGAGAGAGAGAGAGAGAGAGAGAGAGAGACGGTTGAAAGAAAAAAAGAAGGAAAAGACAAAAAAATAGGGGAAAGGAGATATGACGAGGCGGCCGATGGGGAGGAAGAAGAAGAGTGGGAAGTTGGTTTCATTTTGTCCAATTGGCGATTTGATCCAAGTTGAGGGGAATAGGTTCAAATTTAGTATTTCAATGCCCAATCTTCTACAAATTGACAATCTGCCCTCCCAGATTTCCATGTGTTTGCAAACCTACCTTAACATCTCGTGGGTGGAGTTTAACCATCAATTCAATTCATGTTCCTATGTATTCTTTCATTCTTATCTTATTAAAATCCCAATTTCCTTAAAGTCATGTATTAAGTTAAATTTATTACTTTCATGTGTAGGAAACGATACTTTCGAGGTCAAAGATCTTTCAAGTTCAAGGAATTGCATATTTTTCAAGTTCACAGACCGCATATTAAAGTAGGGTTTACTGCTTTTATCTATTTTAAATGTCTTGTTATGATTGTTATATGCATGATCACGTTAAACATGACATGAAGGTACTTAATTGTACAAACACAAAGGTACTTAATTGTACAAACACAAATGTATTAAGTAAATAATATTTAAAAACTAAATATCATACATAAGGGGACGGGTTCAATAGGACCAGTTACCGGCACCAAACTCGGCGGGATTTGAAGATCCATCTCGGGACCAATTTGACCGAATTTGGACTCGTTTCGAATGGGATGAGTTCATTACGGGTTTGGATTGACACCCACCCCATTATCATCCCTAAAATGAATCAATAAACCAAGCCCAAGTCGAGGGCCCAACCCAATCTAGTTCAGCTGTCCAAGCCAACTGACCCACAGATGTACGCGTTTGTTTTGGTGCAAACCTACACTAACCTACTAGGGAGTAGGTTCTCTCCTTCCCAAGACAATTTTTAAATCTTAGGATCCAAACCTAATTGTCCAAATTGAGCTAAATAAAGTGGCGATTTTGCACAATTTGAACATTTCTAATATGAGATAACGCACTTTTTACGTAAGGATGTAGATTACTTGTAAACATTTTCATATTAAATAATTAAGCTTTTAAATGACTTCTCTTACGGATGAAGATTACGTTTAAATAACTTATTTCTGTTTCCATTAAATAGAACCCACTTCAATTGTCTCTCGCATTGTTTCCCTTCTTTGTAAAGTTATTCATTCGGTATTTATGTGTTGACGTATTGTGTTTTGTTGTGCGATTATCTGTAAGACGAAATTATCTTGTACAAGTGTTCACGATTCTAGGTAGTCGTCTCTAGGATACAAGGACTTTTGGATTTAAGTTAGCAGCACTGCAAAACCTAAATTCCAACAAACAAAAATTGCTGAGTAACTCTTGAATTACAAAAGGAAGAAGATGAGACATTATGTAGATTTTTGCAATGGTGTAATCCGAATTATCAAACTTGGGGGTCTATTTATAGAATTTGGTGTCCCCCGACTAGATGCAACCCTTGGTCCGGATTAATATGGGTCGGCCGATCGATCGTGCCTACTAATAACAGTCGTGATCCCGTGGTCCTGATTGCACCTCTCTGAAGGTTCACAACTCTTAACTTACACCCATGCACATTAGACAAACGTGTCCACTCGGGCGCCTTATCGCCAAAACAAAGTGGCGTCTACTCAGCGCTCCCTTGCCATAACGACTAAGGCTCCACAGAGCTCCTCGTGATGCATATGTGCACCTCTAAAGAGCCCAATGCAACAAGTAGGGGTGACCATGGTTTGAACCGTCGGTTCGGTTCCAAAATCGCCATTTAGGATCCTCATTTTTGGAGGAACCGGAAATTGAGCTAACTTAACCTTTGCCTCACGGTTCGGTTCCAAAATTAGAATCGATGATTCGATTCGGTTTTGGAACCTGGTTCCTCCACGATTTCGGTTCCAATTTTATTTATCTTTTGATAATTTTTTGATTTTTTTAAAATGGTCTATCAATTTTAGTTACAAAAAAGGGGAAAAGGAAGAAAAAAACGTGGACTTAATATTCAATTAAGTTTTGTACTTAATATTAATAATAATATTAAATTGTCTATATATTATTAGAGTATAGATGAATCAAAGTTCACGTATTTCGCTTACAAAATTTGGTTTAAAACTTGTCTCATGTAGTTACGAATATAAAATATTATAATAAATATTTAGCATTTCTTCCAGCATATTTTTACCAAAAAAATAAATATTGTTGGTTTTAACCGTCGATTCCACCACGGTTCCACTGTCGGTTCCATGGTTTTTGAGATCAAGAAATCGAAACCAGAACCGGCCTACACGGTTTCGGTTTCAATTTTGGAACTGTTGACCGGTCCCGTTGACCTGGCATCGGTTTTTGGAACTGTTGACCATGGTTCCGGGGGTTTAAAACCCGGTTACGATTCCATTTGGCCACCCCTAGTGACAAGTGCAAATTGTGCGGGTCTCGGTGTAACTTGAGCTAGCTCAAAGCTAGTCAAAATCAACTTTGTCCACTAGGGTACACTATAAAAAGCTTCATATAATTACTCTTTACTATTAGTGAAATTCTATATAAGGTAGCCAACTTGCGGCTTATTTCCAATGTGGGATATGACTCTTCACACTCTCACTCTTTCATATTCACATATAAAAATGTATTTAAGTGAATTATTTTGTACATTAATTTTTCTTTCGCCCGAATTTGATTTTGAGAAAAAAATGCTAACCATATCTATGCAGGGTGAATTTCATGATAGGGTCCAAATTTAAGAAAATCTATCATTTTAAGATCTAAAATTTCAACATTCTCAAATCAAGATCCAATTTTTATTTTTTTCTCAAATTAGGTTTTCCCTCAAATCTTGAGTTCTCACTTCAAGATCCAAAATTTTAACCTTCTCAAATCAAGACCCAATTTTTATTTTTTTTCTCAAACACGGCCCTCCCCCAAATTTTGGTTCTCCTTTAAGTTTTAGAAAATAATAAAAAGAGAAATATTAGTGTCATCTATCACGTCAACCACAAAAATTATTTTTCTTCCTCTTTTTGTTTTTTCGCTCATTATTTTTTACCTAATTCATATTTATTATCAATTTGTTTAACGTGTAGAAATGAAGATTTATTAAATATAAATGTATGTAGCTAACAAGATGAGAAAAAGCCATAAAATATTTATTGGTTACTAAAAAAATAAGATATACTAAACTATGAATGAAAAAAAAGTAGTAAAATACATTTTAGTTACTAAAAAAAATAAGATTTCCAAATTATGATTGAATTTTACAGTTTAAAACAAGTACCGATTAGAAAAAAAAGAATGAGCAAAAAAATAAAAAGAGAAAGAAAATTAATTTTTGTGGTCGGTGTGATAGATTACATTAATATTTCTCTTTTTGTTAAATTTTAAAACCTGAATTGAGAGTCCAAAATTTGCGGGAGAGCCTAATTTGAGAAAAAAATAAATATTAGGGCTTGATTTGAGAAGGTTGAAATTTTGGGTCTTGAAATGAGAACCCAAAATTTGATGGAGAGCCCAATTTGAGAAAATAATAAAAATTTGGTCTTAATTTGAGAAGGTTGAAATTGTGGGTCTTGAAATAATAGATTTTCTTAAATGTGGATCCTATTATGAAATTCTCCCTATCTATGCACAATGTAGATTATCATCATCTTATTCATTTTCATTCTACATAAATGAATTGCACTTAAACTATCAGTCAAAGTTGGGTCAAAACCCTTTTTTTTTTTAAAACCAATTCCCAACATGTCTGTCTTCATATGTCTCATGTCTGTCTATGTATTCTTCACGTTGGATTTCAGTTACATTTTTATTTTATTTGTTTTCATACAATCAGCTTATTCACCCAAAAAAAGAGATGTAAGAACGATTAAATTAAGAAGGTAAAACGGAGTCCTTTCATAATACTTAATTGCAATTTAGGTACAATTAGAGCATCTCCAAGAGTGCTAGAGAATAGCGCTCAGTGCTATTTTCATTCTCCAACACTGCACCACTTTTATGTGCTATTTTGGGATTTGCACAGTGCAGCGCCAGAAATGTGCGCACTGTTCCAGTGCCATCTTTTTCTTTTTGTTTTTTTTTTTTTTTAATTTATTATTTATGTTATTAAATTTGTTTCAAAATAATGTAGTCTTATTAATTAATTATTAAAGTTAATTTAATAGAAAATAATGTTAAAATTAATTCAATTAAATGTGATAATTTTTTTAAATGACATGATATGTAAATTTGAATAATACTATGACATTTAAAATATTACATACAATACTATAAATCTTACATAAAATATATTACAAAATACAGAAACATAAAATTAAAACAACAATAAAAACTATATTAAATAGATAAAATAACATAAAATAACTAATTCAGAGAACTAATCACTATCATATTATAATTATGTTTCTGTATTATTATAAATTATTAATTTAATTTTTTGCATTAATTTCATAAAATTTTACACATTTTTTAATTTGATTAATTTTGAAGATAAAAAATTTAATAAATATTATATTAAATAAAATTACTTATATAATATTTTTATTAATTATAAAGTAACAAAGATCCATATTAAATTAATAAAAAAGGAATCTTATGGAATATTCTTTCTTAGTGCAGAAAGTAGTGCAACTGTTGGAGATGTAGTGCAGATTCTGCACCAAAATAGTGCAAATTTTGCAACAAAGTGTTGCAGACTACTGGAAATATTCTTATATTCATCTTTGGCGCTTTGGAGACAAATTCGATTTGAAATATCAAATCTCTCCGAAGGAGATCGTGGGACTAAAATGACTCCTAAGACCATCTCCAGTAGTTTGCATCGATTAATCGCAAATTTTGCACTATTTTGATGCAAAAATGCATTTCATCTCCAGCAGTTTGCACTACTTTTTACACTTTAGAGGAATATTCCATTAGATTCATTATTTTATTAATTTAATATTGATTTTTATAACTTTATAATTGATAAACATATTACATATATAATATTTGTTAAATTTTTTATTTTTAAAATTAACCAAATTCAAAAAATATGTAAAATTTAATTAAATAAATGCAAAATAAAATAATTTAATTTTATGTAGTTTATATTATTGTTGTAAAATTAAAACCATATAACAAATGAAAGAAAAGAAAAAAAAACAAAGAAAATAAATTATTACAATATTATTAAATTTTAATATTATTTTCTATTAGAATAATGAAATACAAAATTATTATAATTTTTAAAATTAATAAAATATATTTAACAAATGAAAGAAACCGAAAAAAAAAGAAGATAAAATAGCGTCAAAAGATCAATTTTGGCCGCATCAGAAAACATAGAGGCCTTGTTTGTTTATGTTTCCAAGGCCCCATTTCCAATTTCCAATTATTCATGTAGAAATGGAATCATGTTTGTTTTAAAATTTCCAATGGAAATCATCATTTCCACTTTCCACTTTTCACATAAAACACCATCTCAAACCTACAATTTCAATTATCAACCCTATACACTACCCTACATCACTTATCAATCACTATTCTTATTTTTTAATCCCATTATATATGTGGACCCTCCATTACCTACTTTACCTAAAAATACTACTATATATATCTAATGGGACCCACTAGCCTACAATCTTACAAATATAATATTATATATTCAATTAAAATATTCAATCACTATCAACTTTTCAAAATATTATATACATAAAATACTATTTCAAAACTACTTAACCAAGCATAATCTCATTTCTAAACCTACATAAAACTCATTCTCATTCACTCATCCAAACATAATTCCAGTTTTCACACGAAAACCAATAAATTCGAAAATTCATTTTCCAACACTAAACTAGTAAAATAGTCATGGAAACATAACCATACAAGGCCAGAATAGCGCAATATTGGAGAAGAAAATTACCATGTGTTATGCAAGCGCCTACCAAAAATGCTGTTCTTCTATTTACAGGATTGAAAATGTCAGCACCAATAACTTTGTGGCAAACAATTCCCAATTCTAATCAGATGCATGTGATGTTTTGAGGAAACAAAATTAAGTATAGTTACAAAAACTACGCTTGAGGTCTAGTAAAATTACATAAAACTCCAATTATTTTTGAAAAATTACAAGTTCTGCACTATCTTGTCAACCCTGGCACATATAACTTGTCTAGTGCGTTTCAACTGACTGGCGTGGGTATGCGGGCTATTGCGTCAATGCCAAGGGTTTGCCCTGGGCGCACCCGAAAGATAGTGGTTGCGATTTCCCCTCACCAAAAAAAAAAAAGGGAAGAAAGAAAGATCGAAAATCTGTGCTATCTAACTTTAACCTAATCGTGTTTTATATAAACATCAACTGGTACAAAATTGCAGAAAGTTCTTAGGTGGACTAGCCATGTCGCCCCGATCCACTCAAGGGCTAATACAAGTGGTGAAAACCAGTTACCTTCCAATGCAAGTGGTGGAGCGAGAGCAACACATGACGTCTCATGCAAAACTTTTCGTATTAGTAGAAACATAAATTTCAAGCTATTCAAATCTGTGTTCAGGAATCATATGAACATTGACAAATGAACACTGCATATGAACATTGACAAATGAACACTGCATATAGGCTACAAGATCAAGTTCGTGAAAGAACTTCAATCGTTCTGTTTTGAAAGTAATACTTGTTGGTCTTCCAAAGACACCGCATAGTACCTGCTGCAAAACTAAGAATGCTTTCCCCTAATGGTTTTTGGAACAAACCGCCACAGGTCCACAGCCACATCAACCTCCTTTTTCTTGTGAAATTTGTAGAGTTGGGGTACATCAAAGCGAAGCTAGAGAAAGAAGAGAGAGTTTCTCATGAATTTGTGTAAACCATTTTTGCTATAATGATTTCAATCCACTATTTAATACGTAACCGAAAAAGGTTAGCTGCTCGGAAAATGCCACAATCATGACAACTTTAAAAGGGTATTTGGCTGAGCTCATATAAGACGTTTGATAGTTTAGAAACTCTCTAAAAGTTTTTGGCAATTTCTTCAAGAAAAAATCTTCTAAAGCTCCCAAAATAAGATGTTAGGAGCTTACTAGCTATATTTAGAAAAGGTCGGGATGTCAACCTTTTTTTTTCAAAATAAAATCTTATTTTGACAGCCTCCTTCTATTATGACAATTTTAATTACAAAATTATCATTACTACCATCTTAACATCTTATAAAATCTTTTAAATAAGTTTAAGCTAAACACCCTCTAAATCAAGATAATGTACCTCGCATAGAACCTCAGCGCTGCTAGCATTATATTCTCGCAAAGCTGTTCTCTTTATGTGCTGCAGTCACAAAATAGGGAAGAATTGGATGAATTGTACAGATAACATTTGGTAGAAACCAGAGGAAGCATGTTCACTGTTTGGAAGAGATAGAAATAGTCATCATGCAGACATCAGAAACAATATGTCTCCGAAAGTCCAAAGGTGAGAGTTGCCAAAAGAGCAAAGACGTTAAGTTTCAGTTGGAACAAGCCGGATATTCAATTCAATAATATGCATTGAATCTTTTCAAGTACACTTCTAATATTGCAAAAATATTCACCTTATGCCGCACGCCTAATGTTGCTTTTTTCTTTTTTCTTTTTTTAATCTTTGGGATGTACCAAGTTGGTGGCACATAATGTACCAAATTAATATAATAGAAGTAAATACAATGAAAAAAAATTTGGAATTTCAGTGTGTGAACGCTGGTGCTCTGCGTGGACTTGATTTATCTTGGTTAGATGTTTTGTGGTGATCTAGAATCACAAACTCAAACCCGTAAAGTGATCAAAAATAAGTAACATCAGCAAGATCATGAAAGGAATGTGGCTACATCATGTTTAACTATTAAATAAGTGGGCAAATAATTATGGTGTGGTGATCTACATGAAAAGCTGGTTAATTGTGATGATCTACATGAAAAGCTGGTTAATTGATATTAAATAAGTGGGCAAATAATTATGCAACTGAATAGGGAATCATAAGCAGCGGATTTCAAAAAATTTGTGTGCAGGACATTGAAGAGGAAAATAAACCAAATTGATCAACAATTGACAAATTTGATGACACCTAACATTTATTGTAACAGTTTAACCCTAACTTCCAGTTCTCCACTTCTCCTAATTTTGTTACAACTGTTTATACGGTTTTGGAATATTCGAATATCGTACTATTAAAGTTTAACTATTGTGTTCCGAGGTGCCATACTAAAATAATATTCTGTATATAATTACTCAATCGGTGAATTTTGTACGATAAATGTAAGGGGATGATTTCATAGCCACAATACCGATCTATAGCCCACAGACAATCAATCAGACTTGGGGAAAATAGGAGACTTAATCATTTACTGAGAAGTAAACATTTTGTCTTATCCAATCCAATTTGCTACAAGGAAACGATCATTAGTGTCAGCAAATTGACAGTAAACGAACAGAATTAGATGACACCACTTGCCCAAACGTCATTATCAAAACAAATTTGCAACTCCAATAACTAATATTGTGAGATAAGAGGTTGGGGTTTGGGAAGACCCAATTCTGATTTATGTGCAATGCGTAATTAAATAAAAAATTACACCCGTGCCACGGTATAAAGCTTAAGATTTCATATGATATGTAACTTCGGAAAAGCAAAATAATTTTAGCTTTGACATTAATGCAAACTCACATCTCTTGTTGAGGTCTTGTGCAAGGAATAAACTGCTTGAGAAGCAACCTGACACATTCATTTTCAGAGATATAAGACAAAATGCAACAACTAAAACATGCATTTATTAGTAAACCATAAACAAACCCACAATGTAGTTCACGGCTATACCTTCAAAGCCACAGAGAGAAAATCCATGTCAGCTCCTTTCTTCCTCGTTCCAAAAGGAGGATTCATTACAACCGTATCAATAGTTCGATCTATGCAAAAACCAAGAGCAGTGGTCAACATTTCAATTTACTTCTCATCCAGATGTCAACCTATAATATAGATGCTTTGATGGCTAAATTCTCTCATATAGAACGGAGACAAATTTAGGCACTCTTAACATATAGCAGGAACTTCATGTGATATCCCAGGACTTACTTTTGAAACAAATTTGTCAGATTTCATTACAGATTTTACTAATATAATACTGTATAATGGGAGGGCGGTGCAGATAGGAACTACCTGACAATCGTAAGTTCCTGATATTACAGTGAATAAAATCCATGTCAACCTGCAAGTCCAATTCATCAATAAAAGCAAAAAGTCGTAAAATTTAAAAATCTCCTGTACCAAGTACATCAAGGTACATAACATTAACATCGATATTATGGCCTATCTAAAGAAAGACAACATCAGAAATGAAAGCAACGAAAAAATCTTGTTCAAACCAACTGTGAAATGATTTGTATGTTTATAGACTCAGCAAAATAAACCAACAGCATAACAAAGGTACACGGAAATGCGTACCTCTAGCTCATCTGCGTTAGAGGATGCAATTTCAATAGACTCTGCATCAATATCAAATCCAATAACGTGCCTGATCAAACAAAACGTGCATCAATAACATGCCGGATAACCAGCATAACTACTTATTAGCTGCATAATCATATCAGATTGTGTATTTATATATATATATATATATATATATATATATATATAAATTAAAAAAAAAAACTATAGGATAAACAAGGCAATTAAAAATGAAGCAGACTAAATCAAAACTATTCACTTACTCTGCACCCAAAAGATCAGCAGCCAGTCCTAGGGTACCACAGCCACAACCAAAATCTGCCACCACCTTATCCGTCACATCCCCAAATGAATTCTCTGCCTGAATTTATATTAAAGATATACTCGTTAAATAACCACAAAAACTATAAACAATATTCAAGTCAACGACCACTAAAGGTGCATCAATGTAGCATTTTAGGAAAAGGGTATATCAGAAAAGTAGAGAAAAAGAAAAGAAGTGGAATACAAGTCTTTTTACCGTGTAGAGCATTCGAGATGCGATATGGGGTCCGGTTGGGTATTGTTCCAATTCAATCTGTTGCAACATAAGAGAATTCTATTATTCTTATTACACGGTAGATTTTACAAAACAAACAAATTTACAGACAAACGGACATAGAATATTCAGATATAAGAATGTATTATAAGGGAGAAAAGAGAGACCTTTGGGTTTTCGAACTGTTGAAGAGAGCCAAGAAAGCTCTCTAACTGCTTCAGCTTCATCTTCAATTTGGAGCAGTTCAGCGCGTGTCACACACTGAAAATGGAGGAAGGTTTTTGAATTGGAAAAGCCCTAACATATATAACCACCGTTCTCCGTTATCCTTCCTCGCCCACCCCTATACAGGTTAATGTTAGAATAAGGTGCACCCTCCACTCCAATTAGAATTCAATTATATCCTACTTGTAAAAACAATTTTATTGGCAATTATATTAATATAAAGCCATTTTTCTTTATCTTATATTTTACATGTATTATTTAATTATTCATATGATAAAGTCCTTAGACCATTTTAAGCTATGGGGTCTGGTTGCGCATTTGATGGCGATCATAGAACATGCATATGAGGTTTTGATCTTAATATAGTTCCAACTCAATGGGTTTTTCAAGACATGACATTGAATAATCCCGTAAGACTTGTGCATATGATACATGCTCGTGAGACAACAATGTTACATTCCATTAACATCAGCATTAAGACGCAAATGTATATATGCGGGTGCTTGTTGGCGAACAAGTTCACTGAACATGAACCAATGGAAATTCTTATATGGAAACTTTGTTTGTCAAATAAGAATTTTCATACTGCAATAGTACATGATTAATCCTCGTACTTGAGACACGACAATAGTCTTGTGTCCATCCTGCAATATCTTGATTTATCTTTTGATTGCTTGACAATCCCAAATGGGGATTTTGGGTATTGCACTAATGTGCATGGAGGCTTGTCTATGACCGAAATTGAATTCGACACTTGTCTTTTGACTTGTGTTTTTATAGTTTGTAATTTAAAGACCTTGACCAAGGCACGATGAATTTGATTCATAATATAATCATTGGAACTTGAAATGGAATCATAGTTATTAAATCTATTGGGTTTCGATAAATCTATGCCCTTATTCATTTCAATATCATAGTTAACTTGGGGTTGTTATATACTAGACTTGAAAACCAGATCAAAATTAGTTCGAAAACTAGTCTGGGATGTGTAACTCGACATGTAACTCGATATCGAATTACATGTGACTTGATATCGAATTACATGTCGAGTTAGTTATCTGTGACTTGACATAGAGTTACAAGTAACTCGATGTCGAGTTACTTACTCGATGTTGAGTTAGTTAACAGACCCTTTTTCTTTTTCTTTTTATGTGATAATCTGTTGGTGTTGGTTTCAGATGGAGGATGATGAAGTCATAATTGTCCATAGTGGTTTTTGGGATGGTAGTTTCTAAAGAAATGGTGAAGTACTCGTTTTTACGTCGTTGTGGACAATATCATATATATAGTGGGTTTGTGGATATTGTTCATAATGTTGTAAATGGTGATCGATGATTATGTGAATATAAATTACACTGTTTAATGCCAATTGGGGGTGGTTGTGAGGTTAAAACTTTTATTATGTTCGAACGAAACCTTCGACGAGTAGCTGAAATTTTCAAAGATCCTCAAATTTTTGTTACCTTGCAACCAAAAGATCATGGGATGGTGGGGACCTCGTACACCGAATATCACAATCCAAATGATTTTATGAACCTAATGGCTGCTCAATCTTATTCTTATGGTATGGACACTCAATTCATGCCCTTAAATCCATATAATTCATACTATGACATGAATTATATACATGGTCCACTATAGTACATGCCAACGTATGTGCAACATGTTGTGCCCGATAATTATCCAAGTAAATCTCGGACCTTGGAGCCTCAACCAATGTCTATGCAACATGTAGTGCCCGATAATTGTCCAAGTAAATATCCTATCTTGGAGTATCAATCGAGAGTCAATAGTAGTGGCCATGTGGATGATGACGGTGACGATGATGGTGGTGGTGGTGGATATAATGATGATTTTGGGCAGTATGATGGTTTTTGAGATCGTGGCCATTATGATGACCAAGATGTCGTTGGTGATGAACATAACCAACATGATAAACAATTTGTTTCATCGGGGGACAATGATGGTGACACATCCAAGGAAGACGATGACGATCCAGAGTGTGACGTTAACGATGAACTAGTTTGTCGATTGATTTATGATCATTTTGGATGGGAAAAATTGACTATTTTGTTCCGGACAACTCTGAAGGGAATGATGCGAACAATAAAATCATAATAAGAGACAATGACGAACATGTTCATCGGAATAGACGATTTCCAATTCATAAAGTACCTCATGTTGATGCCAACGAAGTAGATAATGAGAAAGCTGAACATATGGAGCTCCCAATGGTGTAGGTCCCAAGGGGTGATAAAGTAAAGTCTAGAAAGGGGAGAAGGGATTGAATATACTTTACAAAATTTTCGATTTAGTCATTTTAAAATCAGAGTTAAGTCACAAATCAGCTGCGTCCTTGATGGACAACTTAGTTTACCTTCACAGTAGAGTTAGCCACTCCATAGACTCGACTGAGCTATTGATAAGATAACTCAGCTGATTCAGTTAACTCTTTAGAAATTCAGTAGACTTGGTTTTACAGCGGAAGACTTTCACCCTTAGTCTGAAATACATTTTTCAACACTTGTTTTAAGCTTAGTTATTATCAGTTGACTTAAAGTGTTGAATGTAAATGACACAGATCATTTTTTATAGTGGTTCGAGGATGGGGTAATTCCTCTAATCCACTCTTCTCCAACCCCTGGAGGAATCCACTAATGTAATGGTGACTTTGTTATAAAATGGTGACAGTCCAAGCTAGGCCTTGATCACACAGTTGGCTCTGCTTCTCGGACTCAGCTTCTTCACAAGACAGTTGTCCTGCTACTTCAGCTCCTTTAGACTCTTGGATTTGTTCACACAGTCCTCCAATAAGTCCAAAGCTTCTGGTTTGAACTGGAACCTCACTACACTTCCTTCAACCTTGGATGTGTAGACCCCTTTTCTTTTGAACAAGTTTTCCTCTTCAACAGTTTGAAGTTTGTCTTTCCTTCACTGAGTGTGTTGGATTGATTTGCTTCGAGTTTTAGGCTTGAGGATAGTATTGAATGCTTGAGAGTGTTTTGCTCTTTGATTTGCAGGTTAGTGGCGATTGCTTTGCTTGCATTCGTAACCTTCTCTCAATGAATTCCTCAGTATTTTATAGTGCATGTTTGAAAAATATATCCGTTAAAGAGATAGATGTATTTTTCATACTACACTTTGAGGTTGTTGGCTTGTCTTGTCTTGCAGCTTTGATGTAGACTGATCCTTTAATTTAATGCTCTACAGCCTTTTCTTAAACGCTGCAGAATTTCAGGGACATCCTATTAGTTCCTTGCCTTTTGCATTCTTTCAGCAAAATAGCTTTAAGGATGGTAGTCTAACACATGCCTATTATCAGCAAACAATTGACTTTGCTTTGACAACGAATCTCTTTAGCTTTCTAGGATCCTTTTTGCTGCATAACCCCTTTAACAATCAATTCCACTTATCTGGGAGTGTCTCATCTGCCAGTCTGCCGACTGAGACAACTTTTCTGCCACTTGACTTCACTTTACACAGCTGCCACTCAGCAGAGTCTTCATCTTAATCTTCAGTCGACTTTTGCATTCTTCAACTTGCCTGCTTCCACTCAGCTTATAGAAACCTATCTATTACAAGTTGATTTACAATAGAATTGGGATGCCAACTTCCTAATCTAAGTTTTACATGGTATCATCAAATTCTATTACATAAATTTTCCAATAATTTTCCTCTTCTTGATGATGCCAAAACTTAAATAAAAACAACAAAGTAAATAGTGCATAAACAAAGAATGATTGTATGCATATGTCATTTTATTGAACATATCATTCTTGGTGTAGCAGTTGACCAATCCACTACATACATGTTTTTCTGTCTTGATTCGATAGCACAACTTCATTTGATTCAACATTCTTGATCTGGCATACTCCCATGTTGAATCCTACGTTGTAGCCCTTATCACAGAGTTGGTTGATACTCAACAGATTGAAGTTCAACCCTTCAACATAGGTTACATCTGTGATCTCTAGTCCATTTTTCCTTATGGATCCAGTGCCTCTAATCTCCACTGGAACTTCATTTCCTCCGAATATGACTTTTGCTCCTCTTGATTCCTTGAAGTTTGATAAATTCTTTTTATTGCCTGTTATGTGTCTGGAACAACCACTATCCATGTACCAGGTTCCTTGGCACTCAGTTGTTCCTTGAACCTGCATCAAGGAAATTAGTTTTTAGGAGCCCAAACCTGTCTGGGTCCTGAAGGTTTAGCACTATAAGGTGATCCAACCAACCCATAGTCAAATGATCTGACTCTATGAGGTTGCCACCTATCAGTTCCATAATCATAGTGAATATTTGCAAATTTCTTGGGAGCTTTAGGCTTATACACTGTCTCTTTTGTCTGTATGCCTGTGGGTGTGCTTGTGCATTTGCTTTCTTAGGAACATAATGAAATTTTTGTGCATTTTCGGCATAGTGCTTGGGTGCATATGTGTGTTGATAATGGTTCCTTTGCATTGGGAATGACCTATTTTGAGTCTGAGGTCTTTGCCACTTGTGCTTGTATCCCTTAGGACTAGGCTGATATCTCATTTGATTGTTCCAACCAGCTTTGCTAGGATAATTTCTACCATCCCCATCATATGGTTTTCTATGCTGAAACCTCTGGGGCCTTTGGTAGTTCTGTTTAGCTTTCACAGAATACTTTCTGTTTGGAGTCTGCTAATGGACTCTTCTGAATTTTCTTTCAGTTGTCCTATCAGCGTACTCTGCTGGCTTCTTGCCTTTGCCCTTGCCTTTATATCCTAGGCCATCATGTTGTGATTGTGAGTGTGAGTGGGTGCAACATATGGTGCTTTGGGTTTTTGGACTCCCCCATTACTTGAGGATCCTTTCTCCAAAACCATTCTTGGAGTTTGAGCATGCACAAAGGAATTAAATCATATGCCTGTTTTATGTCTACTTTCCTTTTGTATCATTATCAATTCATCAAATGATTTAGATGCCTTGGTAAATGATGCAATCATGTTTTTCAAATCTTTTTCCCTCTTTTCTGTTTCAGCTAAGTCTGCTTTGATCTCAGCTATCTTAGCCTTCAACTTAGTGTTCTCAACAGCTATGTGACTTAGAGTACTCAACTCCTTAGTCAGCTGTGAGTTTTGGCTTTTGAGCTGGCTATTTTCCTCATTCAAAAGTGTGTGTGAGGTTTTTACGTGCTCAAAATCTTTCATCATTTTGCCTAATGAATCATAAAGATCTATGGGTGATAAAGTGTTTTTGTCACTATTACTGTCATCAGAATTAGAATGAGATGAGTTAGAGTGTACCTCGTCTTCCTGTTCTTTGGCATCTTGTTATTTAGCCATAAGGCATATCAAAGCCTCTTCTTCGATTGTCCGAGGAGTAGTCCATTTCACTCCTTTGCCCGACTTAGCCGGATCTTTGCACTTGGTTGTGTCAGTTTCAGCAGCCAATATGGCTTTCTTCTTTTCTTGTCTCTTTTCTCTGAAGACTTTTCTTTCCTTCTCATTCCTGTACTTGTTGACTGGTGGATAGGGACAGTCAACAGCGAAATGCCCTGGTTGTCTGCAATTCCAGCACAGGTTCTTAGCTTTCTGGTAGTCAACTCTGTCAGCTCTTTGATTATCATCTCTCTGATATTTAGCTCTCTGAGGATCAACTTTCCTTGTTGGTCTTTCTTCCTTGGTCTTGGAAGGTGCTGAGTGTTTGCTGTAGGTTTCACCCTTGTTTCTTTTATAGTTCTTATTGAAGTACCTGTTGAACCTTTTCACCATAAGGGCAATCTCCTCTTGGTCAATGTCCTTGGAGTCAGCTTTCTTAGCTTCTCAGCCATGAGTGCAGCTGTCTTAGGTACAACTATCTCTTCTTGCTCTTTCCTTCGGAGCTCGAATTCATAAGCTTTCAAATATGAGAATAGCTCATGGTTGGATGTTCTTGTTAAGTCCATTGAGTGTCTCTCCTTCATTTCCCACTCAGCTGGGAGCAACCTCAGTATCTTCATACATATTTCTTTCTGAGTGTATTCTTTGCGAAGAGCTGAGAGCTCATTTGTAATCTCTGTGAATCTGGCATCCAGCTAATCCAGAGTTTCACCGGCAAGCATTTTAAAGTTTTCAAATTTATGTACAACAATAGTTAATTTATTTTCTTTAACTTGATCAGATCCTTCACAAATTAAAGTTAGCTTTTCCTAAATTTCTTTAGCCATTCTGTAAGATTTCACTTTGTTGAACATGGCTTTATCGAGGGTTTTATATAAAATGTCCTTGGCAACTTTATCTAAGTTGTCTCTCTTTCTATCCTCGTTTCTCCACTTGCATCGAGGCTTCTCGACCATGGCTGGTCTTGGTGCAGTAGGTACAGTTGGGACAACAACAGCAGTAGCACGTGCGCCACGTGTAGCAGGGGCTGCAGCAGCCTCTCCCTCAATTGTTGGTGCAGTAGCAACAACAACCGTCTCAGGAGCAGGAGCCCTAACAGTTGTGTTAACTTTCTAGGATCCTTTTTACTGCATAACCCCTTTGATAGTCAACTCCACTTATCTGGGAGTGACTCAGCTGTTAGTTTGCTGACTGAGACAATTTTTTTGCCACTTGACTGATACTTGACTTCACTTTACTCAGCTTCCACACAACATAGTCTTCTTCTTGGTCTTCAGTCGACTTCTGCATTCTTCAACTTGGCTGTTTCCACTCAGCTTATAGAACCCTATCTATTACAAGTTGATTTACAGTAGAATTTGGGTGCCAACTTCCTAATCTAAGTTTTACATGGTATCATCAAAATCTATTACATAAATTCCCAATAAATGGTTAGGTCGCAATATGCTTGGATGGTTCCTGGAATGCCATATCAGTATCCTGACACTATTTTCATTGCACAAGAACCACCTAACATTGAGCGTGACTTATTTAAAGATGCAGTGCTTGAAAGCAACGAAGAGCTGGTAACAAAGTTGGGCTTCTATTATCTACACCAACGTGTGGAGTATAGAGGAACACTGTCTTCGACTTCACGTTATGAGACAGTTTGCAAACATAAAGGATGCAACTTCTTACATCATTCTAATGCTATCCAAGGAGGAAGTTGGAAGGTGACTAAATTTGAACAACCTTATACATGTGAAGCGAACCTAAGTAGACATGCTCCTTGACAATGGTCTTCAAAGATTATTGATGATTTGTCTGCTGAACATGGGATAAATTATTTGTATGATAAAGCATTGAAATCACAACATTAGGCTTACAACTACATACATGGAGTCCGCTTACAGTCTTTGGGGGATGTTTCCTGCATTCTTGTACGTGTTGAAAAAAGAGAATCCTGGTACAATTGCGCTACACCAGATTGATGGCGATGATAGATTCAAGTATGTTTATATCATGCGTTAATTAAGGGATTCAGTGAGTGTTGTAGACCTATAAATTTGTGATGGCACACACCTAATGGGCAAGTTTAAAGGTGTGTTATTTATTGCGGTTATGAAAGACGACAATGAACAAGTGTTTCCATTAGCATTTGGTGTGGATGATAAGGAGAATGATAAATTATGGGAATGCTTTATGAAGCAGTTGAGCAACACGTACAGATATCCTGAAAATATGCTCATTGTATCCAATCATTACAAAAGTATTATAAATACAGTTGATAGTGTATACCCTGACGCTGCACATGGTATATGCACATATCAGCTGAGGCAAAATATTAGAAACTATCGAGGTCAAGTGGTGAGTTTATACCAAAAGGTTGCGTACACTTATTCGCCTGAAAGATTCAAGAAGATTATAGGCCTGATTCAAAATGCAAACGAAAAGGTCTATGAGGAGTTGGTTAGGCCTGGAATGAAAAGGTGGGCACATGCACATTGTCAAGTTAGACGCTATGGATTCATGATATTGAATGCAACAGAGGTTCTTAATGCTAGGCTTGTGTGGTCGAGGAAATTGTCAATTTATTCGTTGCTCGTGTAGTAGGCATTGCCCATGTAGTACCATGTATTCAACATCCCCTTGCTCGTGTAGTACACGTCCCCATCAAATTCCAGAAAACCGCGAAACGGACCAACCCTAAACTGATCTAATATCCCAATGGCCATCAACTCATTTGATATATCAGATATTAGCTGAAACCTAGACTAGGATTTTAACTTTCTCTTCCAGTTCTGAGCTGCTCCCCATCTCCATCCGCAATCTTGTTAAAAACACACAGAATAAACAAGTTAACTGTGTGAGAAGTCCGAAAACCTGTCGTCAATATGTAACCCAACATCGAGTTATATATAACTCAATATCCAGTTACATATTAACATATAACTCGACATGTAACATGATATAGAGTTACATGTAACTTGATATATGTAACTCGATATCCAGTTAAATTTTGAAATGTAACTGGATATCGAGTTACATGCAACTTGACATTCACGTGTAACTCGATATCGAGTTGCATATAACTTGATATCGAGTCACTGTCACTCGATTTGAGTTACATGTGCGAATGTCGAGTTACACAACCGAAACCCTCGCCGTTTTCATCTCCACCCCAACCAGCATTAACGTAGTTCAAGCTTTTTAATTCAACACCTAATTTGTCTAAAACCTAGAATTTCTACAAAATCTGCAAAAAATTCTAACCTAAAAGAACTATAAACTAACTAATTCAACAAAAAACATGAAATTAGAGGAAATGGTGTTCGAATCGGCACCTGGTGTGAGGTAGAAACAATCGCCATCGTCGTCATAGGGTTTTTTCGCTCATAGCCGATTTTGATTTAATTTGTCAAGTTTGTGCTTCGAGTTAGGAATTTGGTTTCCTCGAAATGGGTTAAACATGGAAAAAGGGCACCTGTGAAATTTCACATCTTAAAATGGCTAAAAAAATATGTGTTTTCAAAAGATGTCTAAAAAATATTTTTGATACACCATAAAGGCTAAAAAACTGGCCCACTGAAAATAATATATAAAACAACACATGAACAAAAAAGAGCATAAAAATTAAGTAAAAGTTGTATTGAAACATCAAAATAACAACGATACAATAAAGAAACAACCAAGAAACAAATATAAACAACATCGAAATAACAGAAATAACATATAAAGTAACACGGAACAAAAAAAATCGAAAAAAACATAAAAATAACCAAAAATTATGCAGAAGCTTAAAATAGTAAAAAAAAATCATCTGGGAGAGTACATAAGTAAATGGAGCGTAAACAGTGATTTTTTCCCCAAAAATGGGGCAAGTGTGGCAATTTCTCTATAAATAAATGAGATTTATATATATATATATATATATACACACACACATATATAGGATTTAGATCTGGTGAGTCCTGATAAGTTCTATAAGTACGTGAGACGGAATCTGGAGTGTTGGGTTATTTTTAAATGGTTTTGATTTAACTGGTTTTTATTTTTATTTATAGTAAATTTATTGATGAAAAGGACACTTTCGAAATTCTAACTTAATATTAGTTATTGGAGGGGAGTTATTTTTGGCGGTGCCTTTTCACGTTCCTAGAATTATGGAATCCCAATCGGAGACGGTTTCTTTGTGTATCACTTCCTTCTAAGTCTTCTCTTTTGTCAGTCTGTAGAAACTGAAACAAATCCTCCGTTTTATTCTCTCGTGCATTTATTAAAAACTGAAACAATTTTCCATTCCTTCTTCTTTGTTGAACTCTGTTCTATCTCTTGAACGCACACAAACACACACATCGACTCTGACTCATCCCACATCGTCTCTGACTCGAAGGCAACAACATCATCTCTGACTCGACGGCACCCACTGTAAGTCCAAGCGGCTACGATAATCTAGAGGGGGGTGAATAGATTATCTCCATTTTCTCGATTTAGCCTTCTTTTTCGAATCAAACAAGCCAAGACAATAGTAAAGGCGCGGGAAGTAAATAACACGCATTGATTTTTAGAGGTTCAACCCACATAGGGCCTAATCCTCTACCACCCCAGTATATCCGGGATGGATTTCAAAAAGAAAAAAAGATTTTATTAATTACCAAAATTAATACAACATCACCTTACAACAACACCTTGAAGAGCACCACACTCTTCTTCAACAACACATTGGAGATTACCACAATCTTCCTTCAACGGCACCTTGTGAATATCACCACAATCTTCAATCTTGAAGAACACCAAATTCTTCAAACACCTATCACCTTGATCACCCAAGTGTATTCTTTCCACAAGAATACTCACAAGGATGCCTTGTGTTGAATGATGACCCAAATCAAGATTACAACTCAATAATGAATATTACAATTTGAGTGCAAGTGTAATCAAGAAATAAAGCCTAGACCTCAAGATGTGAAAGTGATAAGCTAGACAAATTACAACAAGAATAATAACAATGTAAGAACAAGTGTTTGCTTGAGTGTATCTTGTTGTGTTGTATCTCAATTGTTGTTCTTGTTGCTCCAAAACTTCCTCTATTTATAGGCGATGATTGATCATGTATAGGCTCTGTAAGTCCAAGCGGCTACGATAATCTAGAGGGGGGGTGAATAGATTATCTCCATCTTTTCGATTTTGCCCTCTTTTTCGAACCAGATGCTCAAACACAATAATAAAGGTGCGGAATGTAAACAACACGCGTCGATTTATAGAGGTTCAACCCACCTAGGGCCTAATCCTCTACCACCCCAGTATATCCGGGATGGATTTCAAAAAGAAAAAAAGATTTTATTAATTTACCACAAATTAATACAACACCAACTTACAACAACACCTTGAAGAGCACCACACTCTTCTTCAACAACACCTTTGGAGATTACCACAACCTCCCTTTGAAGATCACCACAATCTTCCTTCAACGGCACCTTGTGAAGATTACCACAATCTTCAACCTTGAAGAATACCAAATTCTTCAACACTTCAATAAGAAGATCACCACAATCTTCTTGCACCTATCACCTAGATCATCCAAGTGTGTTCTTACCACAAGAACACTCACAAGGATATCTTGTGTTGAATGATAACCAAAAATCAAGATTACAACTCAATAATGAATATTACAATTTGAGTGCAAAGTGTAATCAAGAATAGCCTAGACCTCAAGGATGTGAAAGTGATAAGATAGGCAATATTCAAAACAAGAATAATAACAATGAGGAACAAATGTTTGCTTGAAGTGTATCTTGTTGTGTTGTATCTCAATGGTTGTTTTGGTTGCTCCAAAACTTCCTCTATTTATAGCAGATGATTGATCAAGCATAGGCTCCTCTTGGGGATTAAAAATCTACAGAAAAATACAATTAAAATCAAGAATATAGCTGTCAGAAATCAATCCCACAATTTAAGGAAATGTGTCTGCTGTCAAACGATCATATTTTTGCTGTCAAACCACAGGGCGACCGGTCGCGCACAAATAAGAGATTTGAAGAACGTGTTGAAAATAACAACAGGGCGACCGGTCGACATAGGCTTCGACCGGTCGACCCTTGTCTCAACCGGTCCCCTCAATCAAAAAAACAAGGAAGGTCTGTTCTGTATCAAACAAAACGTTCAGGTACCGGTCGACCCCAGGCGGCCGGTCGACTGACCGTTTTTCACTTCTGTCTCATTTTTTTGTTCCAAACTCATCTTCAGGTACGGGTTGCCCTATAGGGCGACCGGTCGACCTCGAGACAGAAAAGTTGTCCAATTTTTGTCGAAAATAAAACCCAAGAAATACTCCGAAACTTTAGTAAAAACATTTTAAACTAATCGGAAGTATTTAGACAACATTTAGGAATCTTGTTTAGAAGTAAAAACCCATTGACATAAAGTCATTAAAAGTGTTGTCCAATATTATTGAAAATAAACTTGAGGAAATACTCCGGAAAATATTAAAACCATTTTGAATCATTTAGGAGTATTTGGACAACCTTTTTTAAAAACATTGTTTTGGTGACAAAATAAAATCATCAAAATTAAGATAAAAACATGTATCAAACAATCTCCCCCTTTTTGATGATTACAAACCAAAACAATTTTTACACAAACTAAGAGAGCAATTTTAGAAATGATTTTCCGGTAAAAACATTTGACAGTTTGGAAGCAACCAAAATTTCCAAAATATAAAAGCAACCAAGTAGAGGAGTAAATAGATTCAATACACAAGCTCCCCCTATCAACAAGCATATCAAGAATAATGTAAAAGCAATTTTTTATAAGCTAAAAGCTTTAGCTTTCACAATTTGTTCAAGAGCATATAAGCTCCCCCTGTCACAAAATATCATTAGATAATTATATAAGTCCATCAAGCAACTAAAAATAAATCACAACTTATGGCTTTTATGAGCCATAGCTTATAGCTTTTATTACGAGCTTTTAATAGCTTCTTTTGGCTAACGAGCCAATTTCCTGTTTCTCCCCCTTTGGAATCATCAAAAAGAATGTTAGAATGGTAAAAACACCATACAATAATATCAAAGTGCGCCAAAGGGACGGTTTATCAACCGTTGAGCAATTAAAGCGTAAAAATCCAAGGAAAATGGGAGAAATGTATCATGAAGAGTTCATACGCTTGTTTTGTTAGGCAAAACATGATCTCAATAGATGTTGGAGACTTTTGGAAGCAAGAGAATCATGTTGAAGTTGAAAATTTTCATTGCGACATTTCATCGAACACTTTGTGTGCGTGAAAAATAAAAGAGGTTGTATATAGCCCTTGTGAATGTTTCAAGCCAAAGAGTTTTCATATCATCATCAATCATCCTCATTTCAAAGCTCAATAAGATCATATGCAAAATATGCAACATTTGTCCATCAAATAAGAGGCTCAACAAAGAGATTCTCAAGAGTTCAACCCAATTGAGATAATATAAGCCAAAAAGGATCAAGGCATTACAAATGCCAAAAATTAGAGCATCCATCAAGTAATACAAGTCATGCCTTAAACAATACATGTATGATATATCAAATGTTCCAACATATCCTTCTAAGCATAATGATCAAAGCATTAAAAGAAGAACTTTTACCATCAAGTACTTCATACCAATTATCAAACAATGCCATATAAGAGTATTTTTTTTTTACCATCAAATACTCCATCAATATCATGATCATCCATAAGTCATTATCAACTCGCAATTTTAACCCTTTCAAGAAAACACGCAAATATCATTAGTGCAAGAGAGTTTTACACAAGTTCATGAAAATATAAAGCAACATGAACGAAAATGCTCGAATAGTAAGGGGTGGGGACATTAATCCTCGTTCGAAGAGAAGCAAGTTCCGGGAATAAGATCTTTGATAAATTTCTTCAATTTACTGATTGACTTTTTCAAACTAGAGTTTTCTTTCTTCACAACCTGTAGCTCTTTTCTAAGAGAGGCTACATCTCTAAATGTATCTCTTTCAACTTTTGCCATTCTCTCTTTGAGATTTAAATCTTCAACATCGACTCGTCTTCATCTCCTTCCTCCCTAATTTCTTGTTCATTTCCCACATTCTCTTCTTCATTTTTCCTCTTCATTCCCACATTTTCTTCTTCATCATCTCTTTGTTCGTCATACTCACCTCTTCCAATATTTTCAACCTCATTGTCATTAAAGAAATCATCCCGAGGTTGTTGTTGGTGTCGGGCACGCCCCTAGCGGCTTTGGTAGGAACCCGTGGTAGATGTCGTCTCATTCTTACCATTTGTAGAATGTTGGCATTATCAAAATCATTGTGGCCAATTTCGGTATTCATTTCATTTTCCGGGTATCCCGATAAGTATAAAAGTCGTCAAATCAAATTACCCAAAGTATATTTTTTCTTGGTAAGCTTTCTAGATTCCGACAAACAATACACATAAATTGCTCCATAATTTACTCTTTCTCCTCGAACAATCTTATAGGTGAAAAAGAGTTCGAGATTACTCGGAAGTTTTATTTCCTTTCCACAAACACAATAGGAGCAAATGATAGATATAATCCGATAGTTAGGCGGCATTGCCGAGTATGTCACTTCGGGATACACTCCTAAAAAGGTTTTCACATCGTCTAGTGAAACACCGAAAATGTTATCATCCCAATGAGCGCAATCCACATTGACTACTCTATCATTCGGCACATTAAAATGATTGCAAATATCGGCCAATGTCCATGAAAAATGCCTACCATTAACAAATGTATGAAATTCCAACGGATTATCTACCGTAGCATCAACAATCCACATATTTGCATAAAAAAGTTTTATAAGCTCGTCATCATAATGCAAACACGGATTATCCCAAAGTGAAACCCATCCTTGAATTTCAAAATAAGCCCTAATATCCGGAAATTCATCATGAAATGCTTGAAATCGAACCATACGAGTCCACACAATTTTCTTATCATTCAATCCAATATTCTCATAATGCTCCTCCGCAAGTTTATTTAGAAATCGAAATATATTAGCTCTAGAGGGAGGCTCGTAAAGGAGTGATAACTTACTAGAGTCCCAATGAATGCTCGATTTTGAAACCCCGGCTTTTAACTCGACAATCTCCTCTTCCGTAAGCCGGTTTTGATTATCACCTTGTGGAATATCATCTTGTTGGGGGTTGGAGGAAGATTGTCCCCTTTGCTTTCTTCTCCTCTTTTGAGGATTTCATCCGGTGAATTGACGGGGTGTCATGAAAACAAGATGAATTTGAGTAATATAAGCTCAAGGATTAAACAATTAGAGAGATAATGATATATTTTGTGAGAATTTTGGAGAGGGAGAGGGTTAGGGTTCGAAGTTTTTGAAATAGAGAATGAAAGAAAATACCCCCTGTTTCAATAAAAAGCCTTCTGCCCGCTGTAATGACCCTGTCGACCGATCGACGGGGGTCGACCATTGATACTGTTGCAGGTACCGGTTTGATCGATTTTCATTTTGGAATTTTCCAAAATTCAATTTTTCATCCCAAATTTTTTAAAACTATGCAAAAGGATAATTTTGGACCATATCCAACAAATACGGGTTTTGGGAAAACATATATTCGAGAAAATCGAGACTTAACAAGTAGTGCCCTTTTAAGAAAATATTTGCAAAATCATTTAGGGGCACTTAAGGGGTTAAAATGAAATATCTTGAACGATATGTGCATAAGCATGATGTCGAGCTCTAAGATAAATACGAGTGAACATACCTCGATAGTTTAAGAAACTTGATGACGAAATAGCCAATGAATATGAGATATATATCCTACACAATTCTTAGACAAAATTTGCACAAAAGCACAAGTGTAGGCAAGTAATAGGAGATATCAAAAAGAGTACTTATGCTATAAAAAATCATAAGAGATAATAAGCCTCATAAGTCTAATTAAATGCACAAGAGTTTTAGAAATATCATGCAAGGTCTTCTTTTAAAAATTTTGAAACTCACAAATATATTGAAGACCTAAATTAAAATTAAATACTTGAAAACTCATTTTGCAATTAAGACACAAATGAAAACATGCATAGAATTAAAATAAAATGCATATATAAATGGGGAGATACGGTTTACCAATTTCGCCGTTTCCATGGGTTGTGTCTTTCCCATTGTTGATGATATCTTCCTTTTGAGAAGTCACTTTGTTGATGATGACTTCTTTGATTACTCCATTTCCAAGGATTGTGTTCTTCCCATTTTTGATTGTAACCTCTTCTTGGAAATTGACTTTGTTGAAAATATTTTCTCCTTCTTTGATCAAATGAGATGTTCATTTGATGTTTCCTTGGTGGCATGAATTTGCTCCGATTATTATTTCGCCGGGTACCTAATAAAACATTATTTTGTGGTACCCTCATGTGTTGGGTCCTTTGGGATTAGTCCTGAGACTTTTAGGTCTCCAACAATAATTAGAGCTATTTCTAGCTCGGCAAAAATTAGCCGTATGACCCATTTTACCGCAATAAAAACAAGTAATAATTCTAGGAGCATAATGGCCAATATGCATAGTGACTTGATCTTTTTTCATATGATTAACAACATTAGGCTTATGATCAAGTCCTTTATCACAATTATGAATATCAACAATATTGGACATTTTATTGGTACTCAAGTTTGATTTTGATAAATCATTTTTCAAGCAATTAATATCCTCAACAAGAGTACTATTTTCTTTTTCAAGGTTTCTAACCTTATCAAGAGTGGTAGTGTGAGCACATGATAGTGATTCATAGGAAGTGAATAAACTATCCTTATCATTTTTCAAAATATTGAATTCCTTTTTCAAATTTTTGTACTTAACAAGCAAGCTTTGTAATTCATCTTGAAGATCATCAAAATCATTTTGCAAATCACCATAACCATTTTGAATGACAATATCATAGGAAGTAGAGGGTTTAAGACATACCTCGTTTTCTTCTACGATGCCCATAAAACAATATTCAGCTTCTTCATAGTTGGAAGTTGCAAGAGGCTTTTTCCTTAAATTTGAGCTTGTATCCCTTTGAGAAGTAGATGCTTTTGTTTGACTCCTTTCATTTGCAAATACTCCATAGATGGCTTCTAAAATTTGCCATACTTTATGTGCCGATCGAATTCCTACAATATGTTTATATTCCAAATTAGATGAACAATACAAAATATTTAGAGCCTTACCGTTTAAGGAGATGATATTCTTCTCTTCATCCTTTAGCTCTTTGAGGCTTTTGGAGGTGTGTGGTGTATCTATCATCGGAATGGATTCTCAGTTTATGACGGTGTTCCAAATGTCGAACCCGCAACCTTGTAAGTAGCATTCCATTCTTTCTTTCCAAAAAGTAAAATTTTTGGAATCAAATAGTGGTGGCTTGGTGGTGGAGGTGCCGGTAAGATGAGATTCATTCGTAGCCGACGATCGTTCCTCTTCACTCGCGATGTGAAACGAGCTTGCCAAAGAAGTCAGCGGCTACGATAATCTAGAGCGGGGGTGAATAGATTATCTCCATCTTTTCGATTTCGCCCTCTTTTTCGAACCAAATGCTCAAACACAATAATAAAGGTGCGGAATGTAAACAACACGCATCGATTTATATAGGTTCAACCCACCTAGGGCCTAATCCTCTACCACCCCAAAGTATATCAGGGATGGATTTCAAAAGAATTTTTTTTTATTAATTTACCACAAATTAATACAACACCAACTTACAACAACACCTTGAAGAGCACCACACTCTTCTTCAACAACACCTTTGGAGATTACCACAACCTCCCTTTGAAGATCACCACAATCTTCCTTCAACGGCACCTTGTGAAGATTACCACAATCTTCAACCTTGAAGAATACCAAATTCTTCAACACTTCAATAAGAAGATCACCACAATCTTCTTGCACCTATCACCTAGATCATCCAAGTGTGTTCTTACCACAAGAACACTCACAAGGATATCTTGTGTTGAATGATAACCAAAAATCAAGATTACAACTCAATAATGAACATTACAATTTGAGTGCAAAGTGTAATCAAGAATAACCTAGACCTCAAGGATGTGAAAGTGATAAGCTAGGCAATATTCACAACAAGAAAAGTTGCCCTATAGGGCGACCGATCGACCTCGAGATAGAAAAGTTGTCCAATTTTTGTCGAAAATAAAACCCAAGAAATACTCCGAAACTTTAGTAAAAATATTTTAAACCAATCGGAAGTATTTAGACAACATTTAGGAACCTTGTTTAGAAGTAAAAACCCATTGACATAAAGTCTTTAAAAGTGTTGTCCAATATTATTGAAAATAAACTTGAGGAAATACTCCGGAAAATATTAAAACTATTTTGAATCATTTAGGAGTATTTAGACAACCTTTTTTAAAAACATTGTTTTGGTGACAAAATAAAATCATCAAAATTAAGATAAAAACATGTATCAAACAGTCCCCTCTTGGGGATTGAAAATCTCTAGAAAAATATAATTAAAATCAAGAATATAGTTGTTACAAATCAATCCCACAATTTAAGGAAAGTTGGTCTGCTGCACAACGGTCAGAATTTGCTGTCAAAACATTAGGGCGACCGGTCGCGTAGAAATAAACATTTGAAAATAAGAACACATTTTTACAGGCGACCGATTAGGGGTCGACTGGTCGACCCCGTGCCCAACTTGATCCCCCTCGTTATCTTGAAGAACAGAGAAGAACCACAATGTTCAGGCAGGGCGACCGGTCGACGCCACGGCCGACGCCTCACGCCTGAGTAGACCGGTCGACCTCTTATTTTTTCTTGATCTCGTTTCTGTTTCAACGTACATATCCAGTGCGGGTTGCCCTATAGGCGACCGGTCGAGCATGAGACGAGAAGTGTTGTCCAATTTTTGTCGAAAATAAACTTCAAGAAATACTCCGAAAAATTGGTAAAAATATTTGAAAACAATCGGGAGTATTTGGACAACATTTTAAAACATTGTTTTGGTGTAAAAACTCTTTAAAACAAAATCATCAAAATCATGATAAAAACATTTATCAAACAATCTCCCCCTTTTTTGATGATTACAAACCAAAATATTTTTTAAGAAATATTAAGAGGTCAAATTTGAAATCAAAAAAATGATTTTCCGGTAAAATATATCTAACCGTTTGAAGCGACCAAATTTCCACATAAAGTAGCCATAAGGAAGGGAGTAAATATTTTCAAATTTTTTTACAAAAGCTCCCCCTATCAATATGCATAACAAGAGTAATAAAGAAGCAATCAACCAAAAGCTAAAAGCTCAGCTTTTACAAATAGAGCTTAAGTATAAAGAGTTTATAAGCTCCCCCTATCAACAAAACATCATTAATCATGTAAATAAGTCCATAATACAACAAATGGACTAAGTATACTTCACAGCTTTTGGCTTTAAAAAGCCACAACTTATAGCTTCTTTCTCGAGCTTATTTTAGCTTCTTTGAGCTAATGAGCTTATAACATGTTTCTCCCCCCTTTGGAATCATCAAAAATAATGTTAGCACGATAAAAACATCATATATCCATATCAAAGTGCGCAATTTGTCCGATTTATCGAGCTATTTGAACATTGAAGCTTATAGACCAAATAAGAGGGAAAAGTCAATCATATGACTTGTAGAGGTACATGAAAGCTCATTTGATTTGCAAAACATGATCTCTATAAATATATAAGACATTTGAAAACGAGAGAATCATGTAGGTGATGAATTTTTCATTGAAACATTTTATCGAACACTTGGCGGGCGTCAAATTTTAAAGAAGATGTATATAGCCCTTGTAAATGTAATCAAGCCAAGTTTTTCATCATCAAAAGCAATTTTACAAATATTATCCAACAACAATTAATAAGCTCATCACAAACATATACGAATTTCATCAAGAAATTACATTTAAGCCAAGTTCTCAAGGGTTCAACCCAATTGAGATAAAGAAGTAGGATTCTTACCATTTAATCGGTGAGGATGAGCAACAATGATGATAAACGAGCAATATAATCACCAAGACATGTAATTTATGCAACAAAACTCATTTGAAGTGAATTGTGTGTGAATATGACAAAAGGGACGAAAATAGAGTTGAAAGAGCCAAAATGGCTAAGTATAAGAACATAAACGTTTTTAACCAAAATATAGCCATGGGCGACCGGTCGGAGAGCGAGGGCGACCGGTCGAGGGCATGGCCGACCGATCGGCCTCAGCCCAGACCGCCCACTGGTTCTTTCTGTTTTGCAAAAAAATTCGAAGTTTGAACCAAAAATCCGATTTTTCGCCCCTGAGTTTTAAAAACGTGCAAAATGCAAACGTAGACCTCATTCAATAGGCATTATGTCTAAATAAGCTCGAAATGAGGTAAAAGACTCGGCAGTTAATGACTAAAAACAAATGTCCACGAGTTATCTTTGAGACGAAATTAAACACATCTCAAATTTTCATTTAAGAAACGCAATCCCTTAAAAAAATATTTTGATTATGACGAACCATATTTTGAGAAATTATAATCACGGACTTGTTATCCCGAAAAATATGAACGTTTTAAAATTTTGGATATACAAGCCATAAGAAGAAGTGCCTTTCAAATATTTGAAAATTTCTTTTAACGACACTTTAATGAGATTCGTTGGGATAGTTTTGAAATCGAGCCTATAGACATAAGGCATAAAAAATATCGAGTCTAAGGAGTGATAAACATAGATAAACATACCTCGAACTTGTTTGTCAATCAATATGCCTTCCTCAACCTTTGTTAATCTTTACATTGGTAGTCATAGAGGTTGAGATGGTTCTTCCTTCTTCAATGCCTACTTCTTCAAAAGTTTTATTTTATACATTGATTGTGAAATATAACCATCTTCTTGGCATTGTTTATCTTGAAGTTCAAGGAAGAAATTGAGCTCTCCCATCATGCTTATCTCAAGTTCACCTTGCATAAACTTATAAAATATCTTGCACAAAGATTCATTAGTAGCACCAAAAATAATATCATAAATTTGTACAAGTAAGTAATCTTGCCCTTTTTCGAAAATAAGAAGAGTAGAATCAACTTTACCTCTTGTAAAGCCATTTTGCAAAAAGTAGCTAAGTCTATCACACCATACACGGGATGCTTGTTTTAAACATACAAGGCCTTTTATAAAAATCATTTGGCCTAGAAAAATTTTCAAACCCCGGTTGTTTTACATAGACTTCTTCTTGAATAAAAACATTTAAAAAGTTGGATTTAGCATCCATTTGGTAAAGCTTGATATTTTCTTAAAACAAGAGTAGGCAAGTAAAATATGAATATCTTCTAAACGTGCCATGAGAGCAAATGTTTCATCAAAATCAATACCTTCGAGCTACTAACCTCGCCTTGGTCATTAAGCTTGTTCCAAAATACCAAACATTTTCTGTAAAATCTTTAACAAGATATCTTGCACAAGAGCATAGTAATATCAAATAATGGAGACACTATAATAAGCACCACATACTATGCCAAAAAAAAATCATCAAGAGTTTAATAAAACATGTAAGTTCACATATGCTTATAGAAAACTATATAAGGTCTCTTTTGAAATTTGAAAATCCGAGAGCATATAGTTGAGACCTCATTTTAAAGAAGTATTTGAACAAGAGTTTTGACAAGAATGAATATGAGCATTCAAATGCGTAATTTTGAGAGGAGGATAAAAAATCGAATGTTTTATCAAAACAAATATAATCCTTTACAAGTCTCGGATAAAAAGAGCTTTATCGAATAGTGCCTTTCAAAAATCGAAAAATCCTCTAAATGGCACTTGTATGAAATACTTTGAAATATCTTGAAAAGCAAGCACATAGGCATATGGCAAAAATATATCGAGTCTATAAGATGAATAACAATGATGAGCGTACATCGATAGTTTATGTCTCTCTTGTCAAATAATGAGTAGATAACCATTGATGAAGATATATAAGTCCTACACAATTCTTAAAACAAATTTTGCCCAAAACATAGTAATGGAAGTGTAGGCTACAACAATAAAGTATGTCACACGTATGCTTATGCTATATAAATCCATAAGAGATAATAAATCACAATAGTCATAGTAGATGCACAAAAGTTTTAAAAAAAAATCATGCAAGGTCTTCTCTTTCAAAGAATTTTAAAAACACAAATATATATTGAACACCTTAATTTTAAAAATATTTGAAAACTCATTTTGAAAATTTAGGCACAAATAAAAACATGCATAATAACAAAATAAAAGACATATTTAAATAGAGAGATACGGTTTACCAATTATGCCATTTTCATGGGTTGTGTCTTTCCCATTGTTGATGATATCTTCCCATTTGAAAATTATCTTGTTGATGATAGCTTCTCCAATTGCTCCATTTCCAAGGATTGTGTCCTTCCCATTGTTGATAGTGTCTTTCTCTTGGAGATTCATTGTGGTAATGTCTTCTCCTTTGATCAAATGAGACGGTCATTTGATGTTCTCTTGGCGGTATGAATTTTCCTTGATTATTATTCCGCCGGGTACCTAATGCAACATTGTTTTGTGGTACCCTCAAGTGTTTGGGTCCTTTGGGATTAGCTTTGAGACTTTTAGGTCTCCAATAATAATTAGAGCTATTTCTAGCCCGACAAGTATTAGCCGTGTGACCCTTTTTACCACAATAAAAACAAGTAGTAATTCTAGGAGCATAATGACCAACATGCATAGAGACTTGATTCTTTTTCATATGATTGACAACATTAGGCTTATGATCAAGTTCTAGTTTCAAATTATCACAACTATGCACATCAACAATTTTGGTCATTTTATTTGTACTCAAGTTGAATTTTGATAAATCCCTTTTCATGCAATTAATATCCTCAACAAGAGTACTATTTTCTTTTTTAAGGTTTCTAACCTTATCAAGAGTGGTGGTGTGAGCACATGATAGTGATTCATAGGAAGTAAATAAACTATCCTTATCATTTTTCAAAACATTGAATTCCTTTTTCAAATTTTTATATTTAACAAGTAAACTTTGGAATTCATTTTGAAGCTCATCAAAATCATTTTCCAAATCACTATAATCATTATGTAATACATTATCATAAGAAGTGGAAGGTTTAGAACTTACCTCGTTTTCTTCGAAGCCCATAAGACATTGTTCGTTTTCATCATCGGAATTTGTAAGATGCTAATCCCATGTTGTATCCAATTGAGAAGTAGATACTTTTGAGTGACTCCTTTCATTTGCATATACTTCTTCTAATTTTCTCCATACTTCATGAGCCAATTTAATTACTACAATATGATCATATTCCAAAATGGTAAGTGAACAATAAATAATATTAAGAGCTTTACCATTTAAGGAGATGATTTTCTTCTCTTCATCACTGAGCTCCTTGAGGACTTTGGAGGTGTGAGGTGTGTCTTTTATCGGAATGGATTCTCCATTAATGACCGTGTTCCAAATATCAAACCCGCAACCTTGTAGATAGCATTCCATTCTTTCTTTCCAAAATGTATAATTTTTGGAATCAAATAGTGGTGGCTTGTTGGTGGAGGCACCGTTAAGGTAGACATCATTCGTAGCCGATGATCGTTCCTCTTTACTCGCGATGTGGAACAAGCTTGCCAAAGAATATGGCTCTGATACCACTTGTAAGTCCAAGCGGCTACGATAATCTAGAGGGGGGTGAATAGATTATCTCCATTTTCTCGATTTAGCCCTCTTTTTCGAATCAAACAAGCCAAGAAAATAGTAAATGTGTGGGAAGTAAATAACACGCGTCGATTTATAGAGGTTCAACCCACCTAGGGCCTAATCCTCTACCACCTCAGTATATCCGGGATGAATTTCAAAAAGAAAAAAAAATATATTAATTAACAAAATTAATACAACATCACCTTACAACAACACCTTGAAGAGCACCACACTCTTCTTCAACAACACCTTGGAGATTACCACAATCTCCCTTCAAGATTACCACAATCTTCCTTCAACGGCACCTTGTGAAGATCACCATAATCTTCAATCTTGATGTACACCAAATTCTTCAAACACCTACGACCTAGATCACCCAAGTGTATTCTTTCCACAAGAATACTCACAAGGATGTCTTGTGTTGAATGATCACCAAAATCAAGATTACAACTCAATAATGAATATTACAATTTGAGTGCAAGTGTAATCAAGAAATAAAGCCTAGACCTCAAGATGTGAAAGTGATAAGCTAGGCAAATTACAACAAGAGTAATAACAATGTAAGAACAAGTGTTTACTTGAGTGTATCTTGTTGTGTTGTATCTCAATTGTTGTTCTTGTTGCTCCAAAACTTCCTCTATATATAGGAGATGATTGATCATGTATAGACTCCTCTTGGGGATTGAAAATCTACAGAAAAATACAATTAAAATCAAGAATATAGCTGTTAGAAATCAATCCCACAATTTAAGTAACGTTGGTCTCCGTGACAACGGCCGAATTTAATTTGTCAAAATATTAGGGCGGTCGGCGTAGAAATAGACGCGTTTGAAAATAAGAACACATTTTTACACAGGCGGCCGTCGACGGGGGTCGAGGCCGTCGACTGTGCCCAACCGGTCCCCCTTGTTAATATTGAAGAACAGAGAAGAACCATAATGTTCAGGCACCGGTCGACCCTGGGGCGACCGGTCGACGCCACTGGTCGACGCCCAGGTCGACCTCTTGTTTTTTTCTTCAGTCTCGTTTTCTGTTTTCAACGTACATCTCCAGGTATGGGTTGCCCTATAGGGCGACCGGTCGAGCATGAGACAGAAGTGTTGTCCAATTTTTGTCAAAAATAAAATTCAAGAAATATGCCGAAAAATTGGTAAAAATATTTTAAAACAATCGGGAGTATTTGGACAACATTTTAAAACATTGTTTTGGTGTAAACACTCTTTAAAATAAAATCATCAAAATCATGATAAAAACATTTATCAAACACTCACATCGTCTCCGACTCGACGACAACAACATCTAAATTTTGAGGAGTTTGGAACAACATTGCTTATTTGCAAGAGGACAAGGGTTTGTTTCTTCTTCATATTTTTAGAATTTTCTTTGAGAATATTTGGATTAGTCTATTGAACAAGCATTTGATCATGTATTATATTTCTGATTTTTTGTAAATTTTTGATGTTGTTACTGTTCCAAACCCTAGAATTAATGTGAGTTTCTTTTTTTCTTTTTATTTGTTGGATTGTAATGTACATGGTTATATAATTTTTTCCTTAGGTTTTCATGGATTTTGAAGATTTGATTTGTTTTGATGGAGTTTGGAGTTGGGTAAAATTGTTTTGCCTGTAATTGGATTTTTTTTAGGGAAATAAGATTTAAGGATTGCTCTGTTTTTATAATTATGTGGCAACTGCCTATTTATGTTTTTAGTATTGCTTATTTATGTTTGGTCCATTGCTTATGTATGCTTTGTTTACTGTTTTAAGTAAATAAAGTTTTAATTGAAAAATAAATTGGGGAAATAGGGTTTAATTAGGATTGCTCTGTTTAATTAGAAACAAAATTGGGCAAATAGGGTTTAATTAGAATTGCTATATTTTTTAAGTATTGGCAACTGCTTATTGAGGTTTTTAGCAATGCTTATGTAGATTTGTTTTATTGCTTATGTATGCGTTGCTTTAATGTTTTTAATAAGATTACATTGTCATCAACTTAATTTAATTTTAATGTAGTCAATTTTATATTTTTTTCATATATTGATAAAATAATTGGTGAAATAGGGTTTAACTAGGATTGCTCTGTTTTTTATATTTTAAACATGGTTTTTACTGCTCATTGGTGTTTTTAATTATGCTTATATATGCTTGTTATACTGCTTATGTATGCTCTATATTCTGCTTATAATAATTGGTGAAATATGGTTTAAATATGATTACTTTTTTTTTTTTATTTTAAACATGTTTTTCACCGCTCATTGGTGTTTTTAATTATGCTTATATATGGTTGTTTTACTGTTTATGTATGCTTTATATTCTGCTTATATTAATTGGTGAAATATGGTTTAACTTGGATTGCTCTTTTTTTAATATTTTAAACATGATTTTGACTGCTTATTAATGCTTTTAATTATGCTTATATATGCTTGTTTTATTTCTCATGCATGCTTTATATTTTGCTTATTTTTCATATAGTTGACTGGTGCTTTTTTTGATAGATTTTGGTTTGGAAATGACAAAAGATAGTAGGTAAAGGAAGGTCGCAAGGATTATGCAGCTACAATTTGTTTGGATCATATGAATGAGCAGAGGGAGTTGAATTTGGGAGAGGCGAAGAAGTTTACTGGAACAATGCAGGATCATAACGAAACGATTATGTTTTTTTTTTTTTTTTTTGATCAAATGGTTGAATGTTGTAGTATTTTTATTGAACTTAAATCTATGGTTGGTTTTGACTAGTTGACGTACATGTGTAGTTTGCTATAGGAATATTTTGAGTTAGTTGCGTACTTTCTTTGATGAATGTTCAGTTTTTTGGTATAACATACGATGTGTTATTAATAGTTGAGTACAAACTTATTTTATTTTATTTTTGTTTGGTATCATTAACAATTTGATCAAAAAGCAGTAAAATAAGCATACATAAGCAGTACTTAACACGTCAATAAGCAGTAAAACATATGGATTAAATAAGCAATTTGTTTGTTTCCTGAAAAATTTGCTCAAAATGCTATAAAACAAGCATACGTAAGCAGTACTTAATACATCAATAAGCAGTAAAACATATGGACTAAATAAGCAATTTGCTTGGTTCCTGAACAATTTACTCAAAAAGCAGTAAAACAAGCTTACATAAGCAGTATCTAATGCGCCAATAAGCAGTAAAACATAAGGACTAAATAAATAATTTGTTTGGTTCCTGAACAAATTGCTAAAGAAGCAGTAAAACAAGCACACATAAGCAGTACTTAATATGTCAATAAGCAACACCACAAGTTGTTCTTCCTTAAACACATACACACATTAGTGGTGATTGTAGTCCATATGCAATAATTACTCGATAGATAAGCATTATGAGTATATTATATAAGCATATTATTTTTTTGCATAACATCACAGTTTCTATTCAAGAAACTATATTTAATGTGAGAACGCAAAATACAGTAAATATGTAAGCAACATTTTTCATGCTCATAAGCAATTGTTTATGCACAACTAAGCAACATTCTAAACAATTGTGGGTAACTGCTCATATTTTCATGGGATTTAATTGATTTATCGAGATTAGGATCAAGATCCGTAATGTAAGATAACACCAATTGTGGGTAACTGCTCCTATTTTCATGGGATTTAATTGATTTAAACGCCTCCTATTTTTTCTGTGGACTAATATATCCCTATTTCAATTTTATTAGTTTTTTTTATATATGTTAGGCAACTCTAATATTAGCCGTTGAAATAGGTAGATATGTGGTCTGGATTTGGTCCTACGTACTTACATAAGGCATGGGTCCTATATAACCCTCCCTCTACACACAAACACACACACACACACACACATACATATATATATTGAAGAGAGAGAAGGAAAAAAATTGAATTGTTGAGTATTCACATATGACAATTTTATTTGTCATGATGCCACTATTTTAGTGCAACCACCCATTTACCCCATAATGTGGTGGTTTCTTCAATCTTATTAGATGATTAAGAGGATGACAATATTTGATCATTGAAGGAGGACAATGGCCATGAGTTAATGGGCTTCAGGCTAAATGGTCTTGGGGTCAAACGGGCCGGCAATATTGTGACCTAACTTTAACCCTAGTGGGCTTAGGGCTAAATGGGCCACTATCAAACTATAAGTCAAAATAATAAAATTTATATATTTAAATCTGAAATTTTAAACTCAAACATATATGACATTTAAGTTTAATATTTTGAGTTAAAGCATTCGTTATAAGAAAAAAAGTCATACGAAGTTTATAATTATTTTGCATTAACGGAATTATAAAATTTAAATATCTTATGATTTAATTTTAAAAATAAAACTGTAATAATAAAAGCTATCATTATATTACCACATAAAATGAGGAAAATTAGTACTTTTTTGGAAATTACTCATATGGCTATGAGTCAAACTTTCAAAATTATATATTTAAATCTATTAAAGATGAGGGAGATGTGAATTTGAAAAATAATACATTTACTAGTAATAGGTGATAACTAATAAAAATAGGTATATAATATTAGAATTACATTTATTTAAAATAAAAAAAAAATTGGCAGGCTAGCGGGCTAGCCAGGTTAACCTATGGGCTATCCCTAACGGGCTTCGGGCTAAACGTCCTGGGCCAAGAGACCTGAATATAAATGGACCAAAAAAATTCGGCCCTAACCCTATTTTTTCTGGTTTAAATGGTTCGGGCCGATAAGCTGTAGCACATTTAACATCTCTACCCACCCCAACTCGCTCTCACCGGTCCAAGAAAAAAATAAATAAAATAAAAATAATAATAGACAAAATAAAAGTTAAAAGGGATAGTTAAAAATAAAACTTGAGGTTTAAGCTCAATGTAAAAAAAATCTAGAGGTTTTCGAAAATCATAAAAAAATTGCCTTGAAGTTTGATTTTGTCTTAAATTTAAGGTACTAAATGTAATATTTCTATAAAGGCCAGGGGGTTTGAAATATTTTTTTTGCTTATGAAATGAGAAAATGTAAGACGGAATAAAACTTCCAGGGGATATTTGTAATAATTTCTAAAACATCTAGGATATTTTGTCAGTAGTTTTATAATTATCCCAAATATAGATTTAAAACAAATAAAAATAACAAGTATAATAAGTTATAATAAGTTATAATAAGTTAGACCTGGCCAAATATCTAGTCTAACATGATCCTAAATCAACTCATAATTAACGGGTTTGATTAAGTTGGTCAAGAGGTCATGACCCAAACCTTTATACATTCTATGGGCATAAGGCCATGTTTTAAATATCGATTGAGACTGGCTTGTCCAACTGGTTCAATCGGACCAAAAACTATTTTTATGGTTAAATTAGTCAAAAAACAGTTGAACATGTTAGAACCATTTTTTGATGTCTTTAATTTTTTTATTTTATAGAAATTTAAAATTATAAATTTGATATTTTGTTATATTCAAGTAACATTTGAATTTTCGGCTATGTTAGATAATTTTTGTTCATTTGTTGCTTATTTATGTAGTATTGATTTTTAAAATGTGTTACATAGTAATTAATATATGGACATGTCTATTGTGAGATCGTCTAATGGATCTAAAAAGTGAGATGGAGCCTCACATGGTCCCCCTCTCTCTCTCTCATTGGTCCTTTCTCCTCTTCTCATTGGTCCCCCCCTCTCTCTCTCTCTCTATCTCTGTGTGTGTGTGTGTGTGTGTAAGACCCCAAATTTTTGTAAACTTACAATTGGATTTTTGCAATTTTATTGGATGATGTACTACTTGACTAATGTAACATAGTATTCATTTTAATAAAATGTGTCCCTAATTTTGAAATTTCTTAATATTGACTACATAATTTTTGTTATTTACTAGTTCCTACTTTATTAGTTATTAACTTGAGTATTTTATTAGAATATTAATTATAGAGATTTGAGATAACTTATATATATATATATATATATATATATATATATAAAAGTGGGATATGATTTATTATATGGAAATTGACCTATATATAAAAACAAATTGTAAGATAGATAAGAGACTTATATATGTAGAGTGGTGATAAGAAGATTTGGAGATAGGATAAGAGGGCCAAATATCACCACTGTAAAAAAACATTGGAGGGTAAAGTACTGAAGGGGACGACCATGAAGGAAAAACAGGAGCAGGAATTCAATTATTATTTTATTCTTCTTATCTATACACACACACTCATCCAACATGATATATAAGCATGTAAGACCTCTTACCTTCACAAGGCAAGCATGTCTTGTCCATAATGTCCAACACAAGAAACAATGTGCATCTGTGCATGGGGGCAGGGGCGGGAGGAATGACAAATCATTTTTGTATCTATACTTACCTCACCTTATCTATTAGTCCTTATACACATACACAAAATCCTCCAAACACAAGAATACGAAAAACTCTCTCAAAACTCTCAAACTCTCCTACTCTTACACCAAGGGGCCGAAAATTTCAAGCCCAGAGGTAAGAAAGAAAAATTTATTCTTCTTCTATTTTATCTTCTTAAAACCTCAAGATTTCCTTTCCACTTCTAATCTTGAAAGACCATACCCCTTTGAAGCACCTAGAGGCCGAGAGCTTGAAGAAGAAGAAGGCAAGAAGACTTTATGTACAAGTGAGGATTAAGAGCTTCAAGCAACCTTAAGTATATAGGTAAGTGGCAGTTCTTTAGTTTTTGGGGTATTTTCTTCTTCTTTATCTTAAAACCTCCAAATTATTGGCCCAAAATTTTGAATTATCACCACATAGTCTTGAGGGTGTTGGAACGTGAGATTGGGTGCTAGAAGAAAGAACTCCATTTTTAAGACTACAACTACTTGAAGATTGAAAAGTGGCTGGAAAACATCTTTTAAACTAAGCATTTTCTTTATAAAAATAGCATGTATTGCATGTTTATGTATCGATATGTTACATATATTTATGGAATGAGTTTTTGGACTATCAAGTTTCAAAAAAAATCTGAAAATTTAGCATGATAATGTATGTCACAATTAGAGTTGTCAAAATTGTGGCCCGGCCCGGTGGGCCGCCCACTTACCCGATTTTTAGGTGGGCTTGGGCCTCGATTTTTCTTGGCCCGAAAAAAATCGGGCCTAAATGGCCGAGCAAATGGGCCCGTCGGGCCACCTGGGCTCGGGCCAAAAAAGCCCGATTTTTGGGCTAACCAGCCCGTCAAAAAAAAAAAATGAATTAAGAACTAAAGCTTACCCCGTCTTGCGCTGTCTGTCTTCCACTTTTCTTCTTTACAAAACACAAAACACAAAAAACCCTACTAGTCCACTACCCGCAAATCGCCCCGACGCCTTGACCACTGTGTCACCCGCACGGCTGCACCACCTCACCGTCCCGCTCCGATTCTCGGCGCCATAACTCTTAATTTGTTCTCCTTGAGCAACCAACACAGGTATTAACATTTTTCTTGCATTCTTTTTTTTGTGTGATTATTAAGTGTAGGTCCTAAGGGGTGTAAGTGTAAGGTTTAGAAGGGGGGTTGAATAAACCTTACCAAATTTTCGATTTAGTCCTTTTAAATCTGAGTTAATTCTACACATTTGTGTCCTTGATGGACAATCGAATTAGTCACTCAAGTAGAGTTAATCTTTCAACATACTCATTGAAAGTCATTGATGGAGTAACTCATTGTTGGCTACAATTTAACTCAATTTGTGGTTTTTTATTTTCAGCGGAAGACTTAACACCCTTAAGTTTGATTAAACAAAATATTAGAGCTTGATTTAGTACTTGTAAATTATCAAATGGATAGCAAATTTATCGTGAGATATAAGCAATTAAAAGTGCAGAATTTAAATCTTTGAAATGTAAATGACACAATAAAGTTTTTATAGAGGTTCGAAGATGGGGTAATTCTTCTACTCCTCTCTTCTCCAACTCCTGGAGGAATCCACTAAGTAATGATCAGTTTACAAAGTGGTAATGTCCGGATACAAGTCTTGATCACAACATGCCGACTTGATCCTTTGGGACTCGATCAGAGACGCCTTGATCACTCGGTGGCTTCTCGTTCGACTCGGCTTCTTCACAGGCATTTGCCTTGCTACTATAGCTTACTTGCTCAAGCTCTTTGGATTTGATCACGAAGCCCTCCAAAAGCTTAAGACTTAGTTCAACTTTGAACTTTTCTACAATCCTTCCCGGAAAGTAGACCCCTTGTTTTCAAAGGTTTCCTCTTCAGGCGGTTGAAGCTCTCTTTCCTTCACGAGGTAAGTGTTGGATTGATGTACTTTGGAATGTAGGCTTGAGGATTGAGATTGTTTCAGTTTCTCTAATGTGCTTGTATATCTCACGTATGTGTCATTCATGCATGCTTTTCTCAAACTAACTCCTTTTTTATAGTGAACTTTCAAAAATTTGCCCGTTGAAGAGATAGGCTTATTTTTGAAAGTCACTTTGCGATCGTTGGCTTGCGAGTTCTTGGAATTGCCGTTTCCTCGTATGAATTATTCTTTTCACCTTTTCGAGTTCGACACGGTGTAGTGCTTCCCATTGGTTCATTCCTTTTGCACGCTTCGGGGACTGAGCACTCCAAGAAAGGTTGTATGGAGATATTACTTGTTTAAGTAAATCTCTTGATTTAAGGCAACGGTTCTTTTACGATTATCTTGACTTTTTGCATTTCCTTGCTTTCCCCAGGTGACTTAGAGTCGACTTCCAATCATGGATGACTCTTCTGTCACTTCAACTTGAGACTTGGCTTTTCTTGAGTTGACTTGGTGATGCTCCACTCACCGCATCTCACCGCTTCTTCTTGATAGTGTTCCGTCTACTCTTCTTTGCCATACTCACTGTCTCACACAGAGTCTTCCTTCCATCTTTAGTTGTCTTCTTGCATGTTAGGCGTAGTGTCTTCTTGACTCACTTGGCAGCGGCTCTATTCATTACAATGCATTTTACAACAAGAATTGGGGTGCCAACTTTCTATTCTAAGTTTTACATGGCATTCATCAAAATCTAAACAATAAAATTCCTAACATTAAGTTCTTATATAATGAAGGATTCTCAAAAATTTTTGAGTCCAGTTCGTTCGCCTCGGAATGATGGAATCATGGAACCGAGCATTGTTTTTAATTTTATTTCTTTTATTAGTTGCCAATAGTAATCGGTTTTCAGTTTTGACTTAATTTTTTTTTTTTGAAAACGTTTTCAGCTTAATTAAAACCCATTTTTTCAAAGAATCATTTAATTAGATTTTCTCAGAGAAATCGCTAATCGGATATGTGGATGGTGCTTCAATTGGTGTATATCTAGTTGGCGGATATATGATTTGTATTCAATTATGATATCTAATGCCATTATGCCAATGAGTTAATTATCATTTGAAGTCAATGAGTTAATTATCATTTGTATTAAGTTATGAATTATGATATATGATGTCATCTCTTTGTTTGACCTTTGAAAGTGCAATGGACATAATTTACAACTAGTCTATATTTTATTGATTTAATTAATGTATTTATCTTATTTCATTGGATTATTGCAGATATGAATATTGATCAATATTTAGAGGATATGGATGATGACTTGCAATTGTTGGAATCTCCTCCTACTTTGCTAAGAATCTGCAGGTACTAATGCTTCGTTGGTGGGAGTACTACAATTAATAAATCTAAGAGTAAGAGTACTAGGGAGAATAGATTGGATAGTGAAGATGTTGATGAAAGAGATGCCAAAAAAAGCTAAGTATGAGGTGTGGAACTTTTTTGAAAAACTTGGGAAAATAGATGGGGTAGAAAAATGTAAATGCAAGCGTTGTAATAAATTATATACATGTAAATCCGAGTCTGGCACCACTCATCTAAGACGTCATTTTGTTACATGTTATAAAACTCCTAAATTTCATGATGTGGGTTCTTTGTTGGATAACCAAACTACTCTATTGAAGAAATGGAAATTTGATAGTAAGACCTATCGAGATGCATTATCTAGATGTATTATTCAACATGATCTTCCATTTAGCTACGCGGAGTATGAGGGGGTTAGTGCTGTGAATAAAGTATTGAATCCAGAATTCAAACCAATTAGTAGAAACACTGCAAAAAGTGATTGTACAAAAGTGTTTCTAGTTGAAAAGGAAAAGCTAAAGGGAATGTTAGCTACTCTTCCTGGAAGAATATGTTTGACTTCTGATGTATGGATGCCGTGATGGTACAAGGTTATATAATGATGATTGCTCATTATGTTGATGAAAAATGTAAGTTAAATTCTAAATTACTTGCATTTTGTGAGTTGGATAGTCCACATTCAGGGTTAGAATTATCAGGAAAATTGCTTGGAGTGCTTAAGGATTGGGGTATAGAATCCAAAATATTTTCACTCACTTTGGATAATGCCTCTTCCAATGATAGCATGATAAGAATTTTAAAAGAGAGGCTTAATTTTAAAAATGGGTTGTTGTGTAAAGGTGAGTTTTTTCATGTGAGGTGTTGTGCACATGTTTTGAATATTATTGTTCAAGAAGGTTTAAAGGCGGCAGAAGATGCTTTGAAAAGAATTAGAGGGAGTGTTAAATATGTGAAGGCTTCGGAAGGGAGGTTGAGGGAGTTTCATAAATGTATTGAAGAGGTTCACTTAAGCGATGTTGGTGGAAGTTTTCTAAGGTTGGATGTATCGACTAGATGGAATTCTACGTATATGATGCTTGAAAGTCTTTAAGATATCGTCGTGCATTCTCTAATTTGAGCTATATTGATAGAAACTACAAGCTTTGTCCAACCAATGAAGTGTGGGATAGAGCGGAGCAAATATGTGTTTTGTTGGCCCCATTTTATCATATTACCAACTTAATATCCGGATCATCATACCCCACCTCCAACTTATATTTCATGCAAATTGCAAGCATAGAAATGAAGTTGAATGAACTTGTGACTTCTGAAGATGAGGTGATCAAAGAAATGGCGTTAAGAATGAAGGTCAAATTTGATAAGTATTGGAATGAATATTGTATTACTCTCGCATTTGGATGTATTCTTGACCCAAAAGCAAAGTTGCAATTCTTGAGCTTTTGCTTTAGGAGACTTTACCCACATGATTATCAAGGAAAGGTGAATAGGGTAAAAGAAGCTTTGTACAAACTTTTTGGTGAGTATATACAAATCGGAGTCACATCAAACTCATTTCCTTCTAGCTCATCAAGAGAGGGTCACTCTCATTCACAACTACATTCAATGACAAGTGAAATAAACTCATCATCTATGACTATGAGTATGACATCCATTCTTGATGTAAGTTTGAGTATTATTTTTATTATATTATTTTACTAATCTATTCAAACACTAGTTTAACATTACTATTGTTTATGTTGTGCTTATTTAATTATAGGAGTACCATCAAGAAATGAGGCAAATGACTTCAAATGAAGGTAAATCCGAACTTGATATATACTTAGATGAAGGGTGCATTGTTGGAAATGACATAGATGTGCTAGAATATTGGAAGGTAAATAAACATCGATTCCCCTCGACTTACAATTATGGCTTGTGATATTTTAAGCATTCCAATCACCACTGTTGCTTCAGAATCTACATTTAGTATTGGTGGTCGCATCTTGCACAAGTATAGGAATTGTTTGCTTCCTGAAACTGTACAAGCTCTTATTTGTACTCGTAATTGGTTGCATGGTTTCAAAGAAGTTGAAGATTCAGGTAATAATATATTGATCTCATGTATCTCACATGCAATTTTTTCATTCAGTTATCGACATATAGTATGTTTATTATAGCTATTTTTTTCTATAACTTGTCAAGTTGTTATCAAATGTATTGATCTCATTTTATATCTCTATTTTGAAATACTGATTTACAAGGAAGTAGAAGAGATACGATTGTCTAAGGAAGACTCCAATATTCTTGATGATAACTTGATGAGTGACGATGTGTAGGATTTATGAATTGCATTCCTACACATTCTCTTTGTGTTGATCTTTGTGTTTTGGAATTATGTAATTTGCTCTGATTCTAATGTAATTTGTGATTGTATTTTGGACTTATGCTCAACAATAGTTTCGGACTTTCAATGATTTAGGGATGTGATCTCGGGTTTTGGCTCTCTGTTTTTCAGTTTTTTTCCAAAAAAGTGTTTTCTTTTTTCGGAAAAAGCTCGTTTCGCATTTTCAATTGCAAGGTGGAAGAATGATTGTATGGATGTTGTTTGGTTGTTTAACTGCTTCGGTGTTTGTATGGATGTTGTTTGGTTGTTTCCGATTCTAATGTAATTTGTGATTGTATTTTGGACTTATGTTATGCTCAACGCAGACAACAATAGTTTTGACTTTTTTTTTTTTTTTTTTTTTTTTTGAGAATGAGACTTTCAGTGATTTAGGGACTTATGCAATTGGGCTTTTGTTTGTGAAAAAATGTGATTTATTTTTCTTGAATATTCTTAAATTAGGTCCAAATTGGCCCGATAGCCGGTGGCCGCGGCGGGGTCGGGTCTCAAAATTCAGCAGCCCGACCAAAAGCGTCCCGACCTAGCCGGCCCGATTTCACCCGTTGCCCCGCCGGACCGGGCAGCCAGCCGGCCCAGGGCATTTTGATGACTCTAGTCACAATATATTGTCTAGAATGTTATATTTTTCCATGATGTTGTCGTGAAACTTTATATGTATGTTATTATGCTTAAAATATATGTAATATATATGATATATAATCTGGACTTGACTTGGTACCCAAATCCCAGGACGTTTGGGCCATTTTATAATTTTTGCAAAATATGGGCCCTTAAACATGAATAAACAAAGCGTGAAGGACCCTCGGTCAATTTTAAAAATTCGAAATTTAGAGGAATGTAATATTAATATTTTAAGTGGTTGTGAAATTTCGAGACCCTTTGGGTTAAAAAATGCAAAATTGGTTAATAAAGGCACTAAAACACGTAACTTTCAAATTTTAGAGAACAAATCTAAAATTTTGGAATTTGCACAGCCCCTGTACCTGGAAAAATTATTAACATGATTTTTATCATATTATAAACCCTTGGTTCAAGTTTTATAACAATCGGGCTTGAAACGAGTCTTTAACGACAAAATTATTTTCGGGCTAAAAATACAATTTTTGAAAAATAGAGGACCTAACCTAAGAATTTTCTAAAAATGATTTTACCTCAAATTCCTACTGTCATCAAAATCCCTCCCGGATTAGGAGATACATATTTTCAAAGTTCGAGTAGAAAAAAAACATAAATTTTGGAGAATAAAGAACCAAACTGTAAATTTCGAAAACCTGTGTTAGGAAATTTATTTGTATAGATTATGATGATGCATAGAAAACTTAGATTAGAAAGTTGGCACCCTATTTTTTGTATGCATTTCAACTTTTTAATAGTTAGGAAGATAGCTGAGTTATCAAGAAACCAAGTTGAAGATGCAGAAGACTGATTGAAATAGTACAGAGAAGATTCAGATGTGGCGTAGCTGAGTATCGAAGAAGACCTTCAATCAAGTAAAGAAGATGTGTCTTTCTGTGGACTTACAACTGAGTCATCCAAGAATTAAGGAGAAGACTCAATAAAGGGGTAAAGCAACTGAAAGACTCGAAGAAAGCTGAAGAAGTCCGTTGCAAAGAAAAGTTAAGGCTTACCCAAAATGGTAAGGGACATGCCTGCAACCTTAAAAGTTGTCTTGCTAAAAGAGTGCAAGTAGCTAGAAATAATGGGATGTTTGCAGTAACATGGTACGATTTAGGCAACTTGCAGAGCATTAATGTTAAGGAAAGGTCAAAATTAAAAGCTGCACAACAAGGCAAGTAAACAAACAAAAAGTGAAGTTTGAAAATTATCTATCTCTTCAATGTACACATTTTTAAACTCTCACTATAAAAGGTTGAGGAAATTACTAAGAGAAGTACGGCATGTGACACAAAAGATATCTAAACATTCAAGCAAGCAAAAATCTGCAACTCTCTCTAAGCTAAAGATTTCAAATCCTCAAGCCTAAACACTCGAAGTGATTCTAACCAATACAACTCAGTGAAGGAAGGAAGAAAACTTCAGCCAATTAAAGAGGAAATTTGTTTGAAAAATAATAAGGGGTCTGCACATCCACGAAGTGCAGTGAGGTTCAAGTTAGAACCTGGTTCGAATCCATCGGAGGGCTAAGTGATCAAGTCCGAAGGGTTTGAAGTAGCTGAAGTAGTGAGGCAGGTGCCTTACAAAGAGCTGAGTTCAGTAGTGAAGCCAACTGGGTGATCAATGCTTACTCAGACTGTATTATCCTTTTGTAACTGCTGTTGCATTAGTGGATTACCTCTAGGAGTTGGAGAAGAGTGGAGTAGCGGAATTACTCCATCCTCGAACCACTATAAAATTGTTTGTGTCATTTACTTTCAACATTTTATTTTCTGCATATTTAATACCTGATGATATATATTTGCTTACTCAACTGTTAATAACTTAATATAAAATAAGTGTTGAAAACCATAAATTAAAAAGGGTGTAAGACTTCCGATGTTAAAACCAAGTAAACTGATTTTATAAAAAGCTAAATTCACTCAGCTGAGTTACTCTATCAACAGCTCACTCGAGTCTGTTGAGTGATTAACTCTCCTATTGAGGTTTGACCCACTGTCTCACTAGAGAATTAGTTGTTGTAGGTCCCAAGGGGTGTAGTGTAAGGTTTAGAGGGGGGAAGGGTTGAATAAACCTTACCAAATTTTCGATTTTAGTCCTTTTGAAATAGTTCAACAGAGTTGACTCAAATCAGTTGTGTCCTTGGGGACATCTAAGTTGGTTATTCAGCTAAGTTACCCACTCAACAGACTCGACTGAGCTGTTGATAGTATAACTCGACTGCTTAAGCCAATACTTAACTTAGTTGATTTGGTTTTATAACACTGGAAGACTTAGCACCCTTTGATTGATTTAACGTTTGTTTTTAACACTTGGATTTTAGCACTTAGTTATTTATCAGTTGGATAGCAAATATAAACTAACAACAAGTATAAAGTAAATGCGCAGGAATGAAAATGCTGAAAGTAAATTGACACAAGTATTTTTATAGTGGTTCGAAGATGGGGTAATTCTTATAGTCCACTCTTCTCCAACTCTGGAGGAATCCACTAAGTAATGATCGATTTACAAAGCGGTTATCAATTTGGAGACACTTTGATCACATAAGCGGCTTTTTTCTGTGACTCGGCTTCTTCACGAGGCAACGCTGGCTAGCTACTTGACTCACTTCTCAAGTTCTTGGATTTGATCACGAAGCCCTCCAATAGACTTGATACTTGGTTCGACCTTGAACCTTTCTACAATCCTTCAACTTGGAAAGTAGGCCCCTTTTGATCTTCAAATATTTTCTCTTCAACTGATTGAAGTTATCTCTCATTCACGACTTGTGTTGGATCGAGTTTTTTTCGAGTATTAGGCTTTGAGGAATATCTTGATAAGCTTTGAGAATTTGCAGGTTAATTGCTTGAATATTGCTTAAAAGATCAGTGTCATTCGTAACCTTTTCTCAAATGCTTCCTCAGCCTTTTATAGTGCACATTTGAAATTTGCCCATTGTAGAGATATGATAATTCCAAATGTCACTTTGTGTTTGTTGGCTTGTCTTGTCTTGGTCTGCAGCCTTTGTGATGTTGACCTTTCCTCTTATTAAATGGCATTTCAGCTTTGCAGGTTCTGACACAAGGTGCATTGTTTCCCATTGGTTCATTTCTTTTGCATATTTCTGGGCCAAACACTTTAAGACCTGGCAGCTTGACATATTACTATATCGAGTAATATTCTTGACTTTATTCAACGGATCTAAGTCATTTGTTTTCACTTGACGCTTCCTTTAGCCCAGGTGACTTGAGTCGGCTCAACCATAGGATTGACTCAACTATCACTTCAAGCGATAGACTTGCTCTCTAAGTTGACTTGACTGACACTTCTCTCAGCTTTTCCTCAACTGACTCTTCTTCAGTCGAGTCCTTGACTTCCTTCTAGGCCACACTCAGCTGACACACATCAGAGTCTTCATTCCAGTCCGTAGTTGACTTCTTGTAATCTTAACTTAGTTGACTTAACTCAGCTCTATCAGTCCTATCTATTACAATACATAATTAAAAGGAAAATGGGGTGCCAACTTCCTATTCTAAGTTTTACATGGTATCATCAAAATCTAACAAATAAATTTCCTAACAATTTCCCCCTTTTTGATGATGCCAAAACTTAAAACATATAACATAAGTAAACAACAAAAATACAAGCAGTGCAGTAACAAAGAATGCATGCTTTGAATAATCATTTTATTGATCATAACATTCCTGTCATTTACAAAAAGTGTTTTTACATAAGTATCGAGCTTTATTCAAGTAGACAATACAACGTATATCTAAGCTAAGATACATAGAGAGTGAACATTACAGGAAATTCATAGAGCTTATTACAGAAGACTTACATCTATGTATTTACAATAATGTAAAGTACATAAAAGGGTTCACAGCACACTTCAATGCCTTTGCTGCTTCCTTCTTCTCTCTTCATCTTCAGCCCTCTTCCTGTCATCCTCTGGTCTTCTTCTCTTCCTTTATTCTTCCTTTCGCTTCTTCCTCTCATAAGCTCGCTTAGCAGCAGGGTCATCCCTTTGCTGCCTCTCAAGCCATCCGTGATTAGATCTCATTCTCAGCTTCTTGTCTTCTAACAGCTTCAACGTTCTTGCGCGCAACCTCAAGGTTAGCAAGGTGATCGTATCCAGTCCAATGCATAAGAGCCTTCTTTCTTGGATCTACATATGCCACATCTTTTGGTTTTGGCCGTGGTTGAGAGCCTCTCCCACTTCCACCATGTCTTCCCTTTCCTAACTCAGCTCCCCTTCCTTTGGGAGTATCTTTGTATTGGAGCCTTTGACTTTCGGTGAGTGTTCATTGGAAGTTGGTCGCTTATCATTTGTATTACACAATTCCAATCCCTTGTCCCAATAAAAGTCCAGGCTTGAGCGAGTTATCCCTTGAAAGTAATCTTCTGATTCTAAAGTTTGGAATTCCTCTAGTGATCTGGGCTCAGATCCATCGCCAGGCATGACAATGTCCCTCGGGGGTTTGATCACATCATAGTCCTTTCCAGCTGGAGGACCACCATATTGCTTTATAATCTCCTGAACGCGAGCTGACTACTTCTCAGCTACTTCATCGAATGCAGCTTCAATGGCCTTCCTTTTATCATTCATGGCCAACTCGGCTTTCTCAATAGGCGGGTTCGGGGTAGCTTGCTAAGAATGGAAGTTGTGACTTCACCTAGCGTAAGGGGTTTCATCATAAATCGGTTTTAAAGGAAGATTTTTGAACTTCCTTCCCCTCAAATTTGTCACCTCCTTTCTTCGCCTCTTCTTTCAATCCCTTTAGGGCCTCATCTTCCCCCTTTTTGGCATCATCACCAAATGAAAGGGTTAGCCCAGGGAATAAACATGAGGAAATCCAATCAACTGATGGTATAATCTTGTTTCCAATCTATTGTGGAGTGGGCTTTTCGGAACTCTGATCGAGTAGCCTTCGACTCATTTGTCACTAATTTCATCCGACCATAAGAATACTGAACTTGTCATTTATGTTGTTTTCTAGGCGAGTAATTTCCGCCTAGTGATAATGCTTGAGTAGCTCCATGTCCGACTTACGGGCGGTTTCCATCCTGACCATGTATTCCTTCATCCTCTGCTGAAACATTGATGTGTCCACACTCCAAACTAGCATCTTGGCAAATAGGGCCTTGAAGTAGCGGACCTGCTCCTATCGCATGGCAGTCTGCTGTGCAGCCCATTCCCTTATACGAATGATTATCCCTCTCAAATCCACTGTGAGGTTGCATCCCGATTGTCCAGATGTAGATCCAGAGATGCCTGGTGGCGTTCCATCTTCTCAATCTCTTCACAGATCTTCTTGAAGGATTCATGGAACTCAGCTGTCGGATTTGACTCAGCTTCTGGCCACACTGCATCGAAGTTAAAGTCCATTGGCACAATCGAATTTGTACGAATAATGGGCTCTTCTTGCACAGTGTACTTCTCTTAATCTTTGGCAGATTCTCCCTCCATGTCGGGCAGCTCAGTAGTAAATGGGAACATATCTTCAAAAACATCATTGCGTACAAATGGTATCCCCGAAGCTTCACTTTGGGGGGTTTATCCTTTGAATTTCCTGTAATGATCCAGCTCTTTGTGCCTCGGCTGCGGCAGCGTCATAGACAGATATTGCAGCTGTGGTAGCCTGCGAGTGAGCTATTGAGTCGTTCACGCTTCACAATTTGTGGTAGCCTGTGCAAGCTGACTGTTCACCGGTGGATCGAGTTGAAAGTGTTTGCTCAGCTGACTAAGCCTCAGCTGTCTTAATAGCTTCTTCGGTCTTAATGGGTTTTTCCAATTGAGTAATCTGGTCCTCAGCTGTCTCTTCAGCATCATCGGAATTTGATGTGGCCTTAGGAGATGGCTCATCATAAAAATTGAATCTCATGCGAGCTGTCTTATCACTGACATAGCTTTGAGATTTAAGAACATCCTCAGCCTTGTCCTTTGAAGAATCTTCAGGGTGTGCGGACTCGGCTTCATCTTCTGATCCCAAAAATGACGTGTCTATGTGCTCTTAGGAATCCCAAAGAGCGCTGATCTCCTCTTCTGCAACAACACCTTCGAGTTGAGGAATGCTCTGTTCACTTTGTTTCCTACCTAGGGAAGTCTCAACCTCCCTTAGGCCTTCTTTACCCCTAGCAGTCTCAACCGCTGTAGGGCCTTCTATAATCCCTTCGACAGACTCAGCTGTCTTGGGGTCTTGGACGTTGGCATCCTTCGGAGTCTCAACTCCTTGGATTGCACTTTTAGGGCCCAGAATCTCAACTCCCAGGGCCTGTCCATCCTTTGCTTTAGCTGCAGCAGCAGCTTCATCGGCCTTCTCTATAGAGGAAATTTTAGCTGGGACAGACTCAACTGTCCGAGCTTTGTTAATTCCACTCTGCTCTTCTGTGATATTCTCTCCTTCGCCTCCAAACTTCATTGTTTGGTCTCCCACAACATCCTCCGACCTTGCTGTGGTGGATAGAGTTTTCCCCTCAGCTGGCGCACCAGCTAAGTGAATGTTGATGGGGTTACTCTGCTCCTAAGACATGGCTCTAGTGTCCTTTGAGTGTTCATTTGTAAGAGGCGGCGTCTCCACACCTTCTTCAGGGTTAAGCTTGGCTTGGGTAGAGCTGTCAAAATGCCCGGGCCGGGCTGGCCCGCCCGGTCCGGCTGGCCAACGGGTGAAATTGGGCGGGCGGGTCGGGCCGTTTTTGGTGGCTGAAATTTCTTGAATTTTGAGTATTGACCAGCCCACCGCGGGCCACCGGGCTATCGGGCCAATTTGGACCTAATTTAAGAATATTCAAGAAAAAAATAAATCACATTTTTTCACAAACAAAAGCCCAATTGCATAAGTCCCTAAATCACTTTGAAAGTCTCATTCTCAAAAAAAAAAATCACTTTGAAAGTCGAAACTATTGTTGTTTGTTGAGCATAACATAAGTCCAAAATACAATCACAAATTACATTAGAATCTGAAACAACCAAACAACATCCATACAAACACGGGCGAGTTAAACAACCAAACAACATCCATACAATCATTCTTCCACCTTGCAATTCGAAAATCGAAACGAAGCTTTTTTACGAAAAAAAGGCTGAAAAAGCTTTTTTGGAAAAAAACTGAAAAAAGAGAGCCAAAACACGAGATCACATCCCCTAAATCATTGAAAGTCCGAAACTATTGTTGAGCATAAGTCAAAATATAATCACAAATTACATTAGAATCTGTAGCAAATTACATAATTCCAAAACACAAAGATCAACACAGTAGAATGTGTAGGAATGCAATTCATAAATCCTACACATCGTCACTCATCAAGTCATCATCAAGAATATTGGAGTCTTCCTTAGACAATCGTATCTCTTCTACTTTCTGCAAATCTGTATTTCAAAATAGAGATATAAAATGAGATCAATACATTTGATAACAACTTGACAAGTTATAGAAAAAAATAGCTATAATAAACATACTATATGTCGATAATCTGAATGAAAAAATTGCATGTGAGATACATGAGATCAATATATTATTACTGAATCTTCAACTTCTTTGAAACCATGCAACCAATTACAGTACAAATAAGAGCATGTACAGGTTTCGGGGAAGCAAACAATTCCTATACTTGTGCAAGATGCGACCACCAATACTAAATGTAGATTTCAAGCAACAGTGGTGATTGGAATGCTTAAAATATCACAAGCCATAATTGTAAGTCGAGGAATCGATGTTTATTTACCTTCCAATATTCTAGCACATCTATGTCATTTCCAACAATGCACCCTTCATCTAAGTATATATCAAGTTCGGATTTACCTTCATTTGAAGTCATTTGCCTCATTTCTTGATGGTACTCCTATAATTAAATAAGCACAACATAAACAATAGTAATGTTAAACTAGTGTTTGAATAGATTAGTAAAATAATATAATGAAAATAATACTCAAACTTACATCAAGAATGGATGTCATACTCATAGTCATAGATGATGAGTTTATTTCACTTGTCATTGAATGTAGTTGTGAATGAGAGTGACCTCTCTTGATGAGCTAAAAGGAAATGAGTTTGATGTGACTCGATTTGTATATACTCACCAAAACGTTTGTACAAAGCTTCTTTTACCCTATTCACCTTTCCTTGATAATCATGTGGGTAAAGTCTCCTAAAGCAAAAGCTCAAGAATTGCAACTTTGCTTTTGGGTCAAGAATACATCCAAATGCGAGAGTAATACAATATTCATTCCAATACTTATCAAATTTGACCTTCATTCTTAACGCCATTTCTTTGATCACCTCATCTTGAAGTCACAAGTTCATTCAACTTCATTTCTATGCTTGCAATTTGCATGAAATATAAGGTGGAGGTGGGGTATGATGATCCGGATATTAAGTTGGTAATATGATAAAATGGGGCCAACAAAACACATATTTGCTCCGCTCTATCCCACTCTTCATTGGTTGGACAAAGCTTGTAGTTTCTATCAATATAGCTCAAATTAGAGAATGCACGACGATACTTAACAGCACTTTCAAGCATCATATACGTAGAATTCCATCTAGTCGATACATCCAACCTTAGAAAATTTCCACCAACATCGCTTAAGTGAACCTCTTCAATACATTTATGAAACTCCCTCAACCTCCCTTGAAGCCTTCACATATTTAACACTCCCTCTAATTCTTTTCAAAGCATCTTCTCGCGCCTTTAAACTTCTTGAACAATAATATTCAAAACATGTGCACAACACCTCACATGAAAAAAACTCACCTTTACACAACAACCCATTTTTAAAATTAAGCCTCTCTTTTAAAATTCTTATCATGCTATCATTGGAAGAGGCATTATCCAAAGTGAGTGAAAATATTTTGGATTCTATACCCCAATCCTTAAGCACTCCAAGCAATTTTCCTGATAATTCTAACCCTGAATGTGGACTATCCAACTCACAAAATGCAAGTAATTTAGAATTTAACTTACATTTTTCATCAACATAATGAGCGATCGCTTTGTCATATAACCTTGTCAGATCCACAAAGAATCCATACATCGAAGTCAAACATATTCTTCAGGAAGAGTAGCTAACATTCCCTTTAGCTTTTCCTTTTCAACTAGAAACACTTTTGTACAATCACTTTTTGCAGTGTTTCTACTAATTGGTTTGAATTCGGATTCAATACTTTATTCACAAAGACTAACCCCCTCATACTCCGCGTAGCTAAATGGAAGATCATGTTGAATAATACATCTAGATAATGCATCTCGATAGGTCTTACTATCAAATTTCCATTTCTTCAATAGAGTAGTTTGGTTATCCAACAAAGAACCCACATCATGAAATTTAGGAGTTTTATAACATGTAACAAAATGACGTCTTAGATGAGTGGTGCGGACTCAGATTTACATGTATATAATTTATTACAACGCTTGCATTTACATTTTTCTACCCCATCTATTTTCCCAATTTTTTCAAAAAAGTTACACACCTCGGACTTAGCTTTTTTTGGCATCTCTTTCATCAACATCTTCACTATCCAATCTATTCTCCCTAGTACTCTTACTCTTAGATTTATTAATTGTAGTACTCCCACCAATGAAGCATTAGTACTGCAGTACTCTTAGCAAGAGGAGGAGATTCCAACAATTGCAAGTCATCATCCATATCCTCTAAATATTGATCAATATTCATATCTCGCAATAATCCAATGAAATAAGATAAATACATTAATTAAATCAATAAAATATAGACTAGTTGTAAATTATGTCCATTGCACTTTCAAAGGTCAAACAATGAGATGACATCATATATCATAATTCATAACTTAATACAAATGATAATTAACTCATTGACTTCAAATGATAATTAACTCATTGGCATAATGGCATTAGATATCATAATCGAATACAAATCATATATCCGCCAACTAGATATACACCAATTGAAGCGACCATCCACATATCCGATTAGCGATTTCTCAGAAAATCTAATTAAATGATTCTTTGAGAATCCTTCATTATATAAGAACTTAATAATCACACAAAAAAAAAGAATGCAAGAAAAATGTTAATACCTGTGTTGGTTGCTCAAGGAGAACAAATTAAGAGTTATGGCGCGAGAATCGGAGCGGAGACGGTGAGGTGGTGGTGCGGTGCGGGTGACACAGGTGGCTGGCGTCGCGGCGATTTGCGGGTAGTGGACTAGTAGGTTTTTGTGTTTTGTGTTTTGTAAAGAAGAAAAGTGGAAGATGACAGGCGCAAGACGGGGTAAGCTTTAGTTCTTACTTCTTAATTCATTTTTTTTTATTTTGACGGGCCTGGTTAGCCCAAAAATCGGGCTTTTTGGCCCGAGCCTGTGTGGCCCGACGGCCTATCGGGCCGGGCCATTTAGGCCCGATTTTTTTTTTGGGCAAGAAAATCGAGGCCCAAGCCCACCTAAAAATCGGGTAGGCGGGCCGCCCACGGGCCGGGCCAATTTTGACGACTCTCAGGCTTGGGTGCCCAAATTTCCAGCTTCATCTCCATGTCCCTGAGAGCCATCAGTTGAGTGCACAGGGGACGTGGTCGCTGCAATAACTGTTGCAATCTCCTACACCACTCCCAAAGGATCAGTCCGGGGAGAGACTTTAGAGGACTCTCCTGGACCTTCTTGTAGGTTTAACTCGTGCATGGCTCTTGATTCTCGAGTGGCCTGCTCTAACTCGGCCTTCTCTACTGAAGCAACATGGACCATCTCCTCCATATCACTATCAGTTGACTCATGGAGATGCTCATGTGTCCCTGTGTGCATACACATCTTGGATTTCTCCAAGGCTCTGGCTCGCGACTCAGCTTGCTCCTCCTCTTCCTCCTTTATGAGTCGAAGGGTTTCCATGCAACTTTCTTCATTAAGGGCAAATTGGACAGTTGCATGTCCAAGGAATCTAAGAAGCTCTCCCTCCTCCTCAATGAACTCAGGGTGAGCAAACTGCTGCCTTGAATAATCCAGCTTCCATGCCCTCCATTCCCTCAGTCTGCGCTGAATGTCTGGGTAGACTGGAGAGTACATTATAAGATCATCATCATCATCTTCCTCTCCGGTCTCTTGAATGGCGGCTAATGGGGCTTGCTCCTCCTCGACTCAATCGCATTTTACGAGGTGATGAGACAACTTTGTTCTTCTCGGTCTTGGTTTGTCTCATCTCATTCTTTTTCCTTATTTGTCTCCCGCATAGCCGGGTCTTCTACGCTCGGCCGATCGACGACGATCTTCTCAGGCACATCTACTATCTCTCGGTGACTACTCCTCTTTCAAAGATCGCCAGGTGTCCTCTTGCTTCTCCCGGCTAAGTGCCAGATTCGGCTATCTTCTCCAGGGCTGATTTCTTAAACAATCTTCTCCTCTTTGTGGCAACCAAAGGGACTTGTGGTTCCACATTTTCTTCAGGCTCTTCATGGGTGAAGGCCTGTGTTTCAATAGAAGCCTTAGCATTTTGTCTTCCTCGACTTGGGCAAAGGCGCTTCTTCTTCATGATCGATGAGGAATACGGGGTTCCTCCTCGCCTCGTTTGTGGGGGGTAGGGGCTTTGGCTGCTCGGGCAGGTGTTTTGGGTTTGGCTGTGGGGGCAGGTGCCTTCTTCGACTTGGCTGCTGGGGCAGGGGCAAGCCTTGATGTCTCAACTCTCTCTTTGGAGATTGGCTTCAGAGAGAGAGCTGGGGAGGTCTCAGCTGTGTCTTCAGTAGGGTCAGCTGATTCCCCCTCACTTGTATCCGCCTTTCTTGCATGGGCCTTCTTTTGCGCACCAGAGAGGTTCGACTTGAACATCCTCTTGTTCACATGGAACGACTTTCCATGGCGCAATGCTATTCCCTTCACTTCCATCAAATGGCCAATGACAAGGCCATACCTCAGCGAACATCCAAAGGTGCCATCCTCCTTGTAGGACTGATTGATCACATTCTGCAGACTCAACTGAAGACAAATTCAGCCCAGTTCACCTTCTTCTCTTGCATGATTGCAGCCATCACAATCAGCTTAGTCTTGGACAGCTGATTGAAACTCCCAAATTTCATATCCACGCACTTGGACACGTTGTCCATCAGTTTGTGGTAGTCTTCCTTTAAAAAATCCTTCTTGGCTGTATACACAGCCTTCGCAGCATACTCCGGCTTTGCAACTTCCTTCCAAGCTGCAGCCACATTGACATCATTCTCAGCGATGTCCTTCAACCCTTCAGAGGGTAGGAAATAGTGCTCAACAAGGTCCTTTGCAGTGATTTTAATGGCCTTGCTGTGGACAGATGAACGAATTTCATCGTCGTGCACCTCATCGTTCACGTAGAACATAACCACTTTTTCCAGATAAGTGTGCATGAACTGCATCGATAGAAAGTCCTTCATACCTGACTTTTCCAGCTTTTCAGCTATTTTCTTCACAAGGCACCATCAACTCCCTGCTTGATCATCCCAGCAAAGTCCACGGACGATCCTGAGTGGATTTTCTCATATAACAACGCGAAATCATGTGAACCAGCCATTTTCAGAAGTTTTTACCGATTAAAAACACGAAAATTTGAGCTTGAAGAACTAGGATTCCGAACGTTTTTCAGAGAGAAAAAGCTTTCTTTCTTAAGATGAGTGAGTTTTGTGTGAGGAGAGAGAAAGTAAATTTTCGTATACATGGGACACTAAAGGACGTCTTTTGAAATTTGAAGAATTTGATCAAGATCAACGGTTGAGATTAAGCCTTCAAAACCGCATGAAATTCCCCACATTAAATGCAACAACATTTATATCCAATCATGTGGTTTACTGTGTAGCTTTTGTATTGACAGTCATAATTATGCTGACGTCATCCTTAAAAACATTCCTGCTCAATTAAAACGACTGCGTTTTTGGCACTTAGCTCGTAAATGATTCAGCTTTCATCCAAAGTGACTTAGCTCTGCTTCTCTCTTCACATATAAACACTCAGCTGTCAGCTAACTCGATACAGCTGTCTTCCCGACTGGGCTCTTTCACTTGGCTGAAATGTGAAACTTGCTCAATTTACATTTTCTCATCTCGTTTCTCTGCTGATTGAGTCTTCTGAGTAATCTAACTTAGCTCAATTAACCCTAACTCATTCTTGAGCTCTTCAAACCTTGATTCACATAATGGCTTTGTGAATATGTCAGCTAACTACTTATCAGTTGAGATGTATTCTAAGGTGATGTCTTTCTTTTCAACATTATCTCATATAAAATGATATCTAACATCAATGTGCTTTGTTCTTGAATGCAATACTGGATTCTTAGTGATTGCAATAGCACTAGTGTTATCACACATAATTGGGATCTCTTTTTCTTCAATATCATAATCTCTCGATTCTTTGTCTCATCCATAAGACTTGGGCAACAATGCTTGCCCACAACTATATACTCTACTTTTTTGTGGATGTAGCTATTGAGTTTTGTTTCTTCTTGAACCAAGAAACCAATCTATTTCAAGCATTTGACATGTACTTGAAGTACACTTCTCGTCAACTCTACATCCAACATAGTCCGAGTATCCTACCACTTGAATCCTCCTTCCTTTGGATACCATAAGGACTTCCGGTATCCCTTCAAATACCTTAGATTCTCTTAGGCAAATCATGTGGCTCTCTTTTGGTGCGATTGAAATCTCCAAAGCACATACACCTACCGCAAAGGTGATGTCCGGCTCTTCTTTGTTAGATAGAGCAATGATCCAATGAGAGCTCTATATCCGGTTTGATCACTTGACTTTGCCATCTACATCCATGTCCATCTTGATGATGTATTCATAGGAATCTTCATGAGGAAGACTTCTCTTCCATACCAAATTTCTTCATCAAATCTCTGGTATACTTGGTTTGGCTTATGAAGGTTCCATCCTTTAATTTCTTGACTTGAAGTCCTAGGAAGAAAGTCAACTCTCCCATCATGCTCATCTCAAATTTTCCTTGCATGAGGTTTGAGAACTTGTCACACAACTCTTTGTTTGTCGAACCAAAAATGATATCATCCACATATATTTGGACAAGCAAGATACTCTCTCCATCTTGAATCCTGAAGAGTGTTCTATCAACTTTGCCTTTGGTGAATCCATTGTTTGTTAGAAATTGAGACAATGTATCATATCATGCTCTTGGTGCTTGTTTCAATCCATACAATGCTTTCTTGAGCTTGTAGACCTTATCTCCAATAGTTTTCTGCTCAAAACCTGGAGGTTGTTCAACATAGACTTCTTCTTCTAACAGTCCATTTAGAAATGCACTCTTCCCGTCCATTTGATATACACTAAAGTTATTGTGTGCAACATAACCAAGAAACATCCTTATTGCTTCCAATCTGGCAACATGAGCAAAGGTTTCATCAAAATCTATACCTTCTTCTTGGCAATACCTTTTGGCTACCAATCTTGCTTTGTTTCTTACAACAGTCCTTCCTCATTCATCTTGTTTCCGAAAACCTACTTAGTACCAATAACATTTTGGTGGGTTGACCTTTGAACTAATTCCCATACTTTGTTTCTTTCAAATTGATTCAACTCTTCTTGCATGGCCTGAATGCAATGTGTGTCATCCAATGCTTGAGACACATCTTTAGGCTCTATTTGGGAAATAAAAAAAGTGAACATAGCTTCATGTTGTGCTCTAGATCTGGTTCTTATGCCATCTCTAACATCTCCAATGACTAACTCAGGTGGATGGTCTCTCAGCTATCTCACACCAGGTTAGAGTAAGTCTGTTGGATTCAAATTGTCTCTTGTTGAGTTGTCTTGAACAACTCTTTCATTTTCATTCATTTGTAGACCTTCCCATTTGTCTTTGAGATTCAACTATCACATCATCATCGGGGTTTAGTGCTCTCACTTCAGCTTCAATATAAGGACTCTTCTGCATCGTTGGCTGATTCAGCTTATCAGCTAACTCATCAATGTCTTCTCCATTCACATTAGGTTCATGAAAAACCACATGGATAGACTCTTCTATGACCATAGTCCTCTTGTTCAAAGACTTTATAGGCTATACTCTCATCTGAATATCCCAAAAAGATACCTTCATCAGCTTTAGCATCAAAAGCCTTCAAATTATCCTTGCCATTAATATGGATGAAGCATTTATATCCAAATATCTTGAAATATCCAACATTTGGCTTTCTCCCTGTCCAAATCTCATAGGGAGTGTTGGTCAATTGCTGTTAATCATGCATCTATTCTAAGTATAGCATGCTGTATTTATGGCTTCAACCCAAAATATCTTAGGCAATCCAGCTTCAGCTAACATGGTCCTTGTAGCTTCCTTGAGAGTTCTGTTTCTTCTTTCAGCTACTCCATTCTGTTGTGGAGTCCTTGTTGTTGATAACTCATGAGCAATACCATTTTAACACAATCGAGTTATTATCCCATTGACAAATTCAGTTCCTCTATCAGATCTTATCTTTATAATGGTTTGACTTTTCTCATTTTGAACTCTTCTCATCAGCTGAGGTAACTTCTGCAAAGTTTCCTTCTTTTTACACATGAAAATTGTCCATGTATATCTTGAATAGTCATCCACCACCACTAAGGTGTGTTTCTTTCCACTTATGTTAGGTGGCTCAACTGGACCAAATAAATCCATATGCAGCAGATGCAAAATCCTTCTTAAAGAAGGACTTGACTTATCCTTGAATGATGATTTGATCTGTTTTCCCATCTGACTTGCATCACAAATACTTTCCTTCTTGTACATTGAGTCTGGCAGTCCTTCTACAAGATGACTTCTTGCAAGCTTGTTGATTGTCTTGAAGTTCGGATGACTCACTTCTTATGCCACAACCAACTTGATTCTACTGCACTCGTCTTTGCCGACATGCCTGGTGTAGTGAGACCAATCTACCACATACATATTCTTTTTCCTTAAACCTTGCAGCACTATTTCATTGGACTCAACATCTTTGATCTGGCATATTCCCATGTTGAATCCTACATTGTAGCCCTTGTCACAGAGTTGGCTGATGCTTAACAGGTTGAAGTTGAGGCCTTCAACATAAGCAATTTACGTGATTTCCAATCCATTTTTCTTGATGGATCCTGTGCCTTTGATCTCCCCTGGAGCTTCATTACCTCCAAATATGACTTTAGCACCTCTAATCTCCTTGAATCATGACAGATTTATCTTGTTTCATGTCATATGTCTGGAACAACCACTATCCATGTACCAGGTTCCTTGGCACTCAACTGTTCCTTGAACCTGCAATCAAGGAAATCCGTTTTTAGGTACCCATACTTGTCTGGGTCCTAGGGGGTTAGTGCTATAAGATGTTCCAACCAACCTATAGCCAGATGATCTGACTCTAAGAGATTGCCATCTATCAGTGCCATAAAAATAATGCACTTTCGCAAATTGCTTGGGGATTTTAGGATCATACAACTGTCTCTTTTGCCTGTATGCTTGTGTGTGTGTTTTAGCAATTGCTTTCTTGGGATGGTTATGAAATCTCTGAGTGTAGTGCTTGGGTGCATATGTGTGCTGATAATAGCTTCTTTGCCTTGGGAATGACCTTTGCTGAGGTTGAGGTCTTTGCCATTTAGGCTTGTATGCCATATGTGTTTGCTGATGTTTCACATTAATCCAATCAGCTTTGTTTGGATAATTTCTACCATTTCCATCATGTGTATTTCTGGGGCTTTTTTGTAGCTCTGTTTGCTTTTACGTGAGTATTTGTTTGGAGTTCTTGAGGCACTGTCTGTCAATTTCTTCTCACCGCCCTTTCAAAGATACTCAACCGCTTCTTTCCTTTCCCTTTGTAACCAAGGCCAGTGTGATTGTGATTGTGCTTTGGAGTAGATGTGTGTGCAACATTTGGTGTTTTGGGTTTTTGGAATGCTTCATTGCTTGAAGATCCCTTTTCCAAAATCACTCTTGGAGTTTGACTATGCACAAAGGAATTAAATCCTATGCCTGCCTTGTCTCCACATTCTTTTTGACTCATGATTAGTTCATCCAATGATTTGGATGCCTTTGTAAATGAGGCAATCACATTTTTAAGATCTTTCTCCCTTTTTTTTAGCAGAAAGCTAACTCTGCTATGATCTTTGCACATTTTCAGCCTTGACTTAGTGTTCTCATCGCCTATTTGACTCAGTACTCAACTCTTTTGTCGATGTGAGTTTTGGCTTTTAATGGGCTGTTTTCCTCATTTAAAAGTGTGTGAGAGGTTTTAATGTGCTCAATATCTTTCATCATTTTGCCTAATGAATCATAAAGATCTGTGGGTGATGAAATGTGTGTATCACAGTCACTATCACCTGAATCAGAATGAGATGAGTTAGAATGTACCTCATCTTCTTGATCTTGTTCTTTGGCCATGAGGCAGATCATAGCCTCTTCTTCTGTATCACTTGAGTAGTCAGCTTCACTACTTTTTGAGTCTGCTGCCTCTTTGCACTTGGATTGCTTAGCGTCTCGGCCTGACCAACATGGCTTTCTTCTTTTCCTATCTTCTTTCCTCAAGACTTTTCTTTTCGCTTCATTTCTATACTTGTTGTTGGTGGGTATGAACAAATCAATAACAAAATGTCTGGTTGTCTTCAATTCCAACACGGGCTCCCAACTCTTTGATCGCTCTGTCGGTTCTTGGATTATCGGCTCTCGATAATCGGCTCTTTGATTCTCGGCTCTCTTGGGTGGCTTTGTCCTCCCTTGCTTTGGAGGGTCTTGAATGTCTTCGGAGGTTTCACCTTGTTTCTCTTATAGTTCTTATTAAAGAACTTGTTGAATCTTTTACCATAAGGGCAATCTCCTCCTAGTCTATGGACTTCTTTGTCTCAGCTCTCTTACCATCATCGGCCAATAATGCGGTTGTCTTGGGTACAATCTGTTTTTCCTCGCTCTTTTCTTCTCGGCTAAAACTCATAGGCTTTGAGGTCCGAGAATAGCTCATGATTGGAACTCTTTGAGAGGTCCATTGAATATCTCAGGGCCATGACCTTCATTTCCCATCTCCTTCTGTGTATATTCTTTCCCAAGAGTGAAAGCTCATTAGTTATCTCGTAACTCGGCATCCGGTGATCCGAGTTTCACCGCAAACATTTTAAAATTTTCAAAATTTTGAACAACAACGATTAATTTGTTCTCCTTAATTTGTTTTGACCCTTCACAAATTAAGGTCAGCTTATCCAAAATTTCGTTTGCAGATTTGAAAGATTTGACTTTGTTGAACATGGCTTTGTCTAACGTTTTATAGAGTATATCTTTGGCCACATTGTCCAGGTTATTTCTTGTTCTAGCTTCATTTGTCCATTCAGTTCATGGTTTTTCAACCATGGGGTCTTTCTTCAAAGAACTTCTCCTTCAATCGCTTTGGTCTTTGCTCTTACATGCAGATGTTGACTTTGTAAATTTCCAATGGACCATCCTCTATCACTAGCCACATTTCATCATGTAAAGTGGATAGATGAGCCTGCATGCGAATTTTCAAGTCATCTAACTCTTCCACAGTATACATTGGAATACGAGTTAGATTTGCTTCCATGATAATAACTTTGCTTTAAAAATGAAAGACTTTGAAAAACACAAGTGTTTAAACCTTTTGAAAAGATAGAGATCTAGTTCAGTAAACAGTGCGGAAGGCTCAATGAACCAACCGCTCTGATACCACTTGTAGGTCTAAGGGGTGTGGTGTAAGGTTTAGAGGGGGGGTTGAATAAACCTTACCAAATTTTCGATTTTAGTCCTTTTGAAATAGTTCAACAGAGTTGACTCAAATCAGATGTGTACTTGGGGGACAACTATGTTGGCTATTAAGCTAAGTTACCCACTCAACAGACTCGACTGAGCCGTTGATAGTATAACACGTCTGCTTAAGCCAATACTTAACTTAGTTGATTTGGTTTTATAACATTGGAAGACTTAACACCCTTTGATTAATTTAAAGCTTATTTTTAACACTTGATTTTAGCACTTAGTTATTTATCAGTTGGTTAGCAAATATAAACTAACAACAGATATAAGGTAAATGTGCAGGAATGAAAATGCTGAAAGTAAATTGACACAAGTATTTCTATAGTGGTTTGAAGATGGGGTAATTCTTCTAGTCCACTCTTCTCCAAATCCTGGAGGAATCCACTAAGTAACAGATAAGTTTACAAAGCGGTTATCAGTCTGGAGACAACCTTGATCACACCGTCGGCTTCTCCGTGACTCGGCCTTCTTCACGAGGCGTTTGTCTGGGCTACCGATTCACTTCTCAAGTTCTTGGATTTGATCACGAAGCCCTCCAACTGACTTGATACTTGGTTCAACCTTGAACCTTTCTACAATCCTTCAACTTGGAAAGTAGACCCCTTTTGATCTTCAAATGTTTTCCTCTTCAACTGATTGAAGTTCTCTCTCCTTCACAGCTTGTGTTGGATCGAGTTTCTTTGAGTTTTAAGCTTTGAGGAATATCTTGATAAGCTTTGAGAATTTGGGTTAATTGCTTGAATATTGCTTAAAAGATCGGTGTCATTCGTAACCTTTTCTTGAATGCTTCCTCGGCCTTTTATAGTGCACATTTGAAATTTGCCTATTGAAGAGATATGCTAGTTTCAAATATCACTTTGTGTTCGTTGGCTTGTCTTGTCTTGTCGCAGCCTTTGTGATGTTGACCTTTCCTCTTATTAAATGGCATTTCGACTTTCCGTGTTCGACACAAGGTGCAGTGTTTCCCATTGGTTCATTCCTTTTGCATATTTAGGCCAAACACTTTAAGACCTGGCAAACTTGACAAATTACTATATCGAATAATATTCTTAACTTTATTCCAACGGATCTAAGTTAGTTGTCTTCACTTGGTGCCGTTACCCGAGGTGACTTGAGTTAGCTCCACCCATAGGATTGACTCAACTATAACTTAGACTTGTCTCTCTAAGTTGACTTGATCGACACTTCTCTCACTGTTCCTCATTTGAATCTTCTTGATCGAGTCCTTGACTTTTTTTAGGCCATACTCATCCGACACATAGCGTAGTCTTTATTCCAATCCGTAGTTGACTTCTTGTAATCTTGACTTAGCTGACTTAACTAAGCTCTTCCAGTCCTATCTATTACAATAGAGAATGACAAGGAAAATGGGGTGCCAACTTCCTATTCTAAGTTTTACATGGTATCATAAAAATCTAAATAAATTTCATAACAATTGTTTACTTGTGTAAACTCGATTTGATTTAATTTGAAATCAAAAAGTTGGTTAAGTCTATTCAACCCCTCCCTTTTCTAGACATAATCGACACGCATTCGGACCGCAAGTGGTATCGAGCGGTTGGTTCAAAGAACCTTCCCAGATGGTTACTTAAATTGATCTCGAATCTTTTCAAAAAGATCAATAGTTGAAAGTTTCTCAAAGGTTTTTCCAAAAGGTTATTATCATGGAAGCAAATCTATCTCGCATTCCCATGTTTATTGTCAAGAGTTTGATGACTAGAAAATTCGCATGCGAGCACATCTTTCAGCTTTGTATGATGAAATGTAGTTTGTCATGAAGGACGGACCCTTTAAAATCACCAAGGTGAATACAACTATAAGAGCTGCTGCGGATGGTGCTGAAAAACTTGCTGTGGTGGAAAAGCCTCGAAGCGAATGGACCAACGAAGAAAAAAAAAGATATAACTTGGACAATATGGCTAAAGATATTTTATACAAAACTCTTGATAAAACAATGTTTAACAAGGATAAATCTTGCTGGACTACTAAGGAAATATGGGAAAAGCTGACTCTTATTTGCGAAGACTCAGAGCAAATTAAAGAAGATAAATTGACACAGTTGCAGTGCAGAAGTTCGAAAACTTCAAGATGATGGTGAATCATTAGATGAACTAGATAGATTCATAGAGATTACAAATAAGCTATCAGCTTTTGGAAAAGAAGATACACAGAAGGAAATGTGTATGAAGATTCTCATTTCTCCAGACCTAAGTAGGAAATGAAAGTGATGGCCCTCAGACATTCAATGGACCTGACAGAGATTTCCAACCATGAGCTATTCTTAAAGCCTATGAATTCGAGCTCAAAAGGAAAGAGTAAAATGAGATAGCCGTGACGAAGATAACTGCTCTGGTGGCTGGAGAATCAAAGAGTGCAGAATCCAAGGACATCATAGACAAAGAAGAGATTGCCCTGATGGTTAAAATATTCAACAAGTTCTTCAATAATAACTACAAGAGGAATAAGGGTGAATCCTCCAGAAGGCACTCAGCTCCTTCCAAAGGAAAAGAAGAGAGAACTCCCAAAAGAGTTGAGAACAAGAAAATCGAAGATCTGTGGCTTTGGAATTGAGATAGCCAGGTCACTTTACAGTTGATTGCCTTACCAACTTTTCGATTTTTGTCCTTTTAAAATATTACAGAGTTAAATACATAGCTAAGTCCTTGGGGGACAGCTAAGTTAGTTAACCAGTAGAGTTAGCCACTCAACAGACTCGATTGAGCTGTTGATAGAATAACTCAACTGTTTAGTCTAAACCTTAACTTGGCTGTGATGAGATTTTCAGCGGAAGACTTAACACCCTTGAATTTGGTTAAACTTTGATTTTAACAATTGGTTTTAGCACTTAGTTAATTATCAGTTGGATAGCAAATTATCAGCAGATATAAAGTCTTATGCAAAAATAAAATGCTGAAATGTAAATGACACAATAATTTTTATAGAGGTTCGAAGATGGGGTAATTCTTTTACTCCTCTCTTCTCCAACTCCTGGAGGAATCCACTAAGTATTGATCAGTACAAAGTGGTTATCAAGACAGATACAAGTCTTGATCACACACGGTGACTTGATCCTTTGGGAATCGATCTAGAGATGCCTTGGTCACACAACCGGCTTCTCGTCCGACTCGGCTTTCTTCTTCATAGGGCGGCCTGCCTTGCTACTTCCCACTCACTTGCTCAAGCTTCTTGGATTTGATCACGAAGCCCTCCAATAACTTGAGACTGATTCGACCTTGAACCTTTCTACAATCCTCCTTGGAATGTAGACCCCTTTTGATTCTTCAAAGGTTTCCTCTTCAACAGTTTGAAGTCGTCTTTCGTTCACAGCTTAGTGTTGGATCGATTTTCTTTGAGATTTAGGCTTGAGGATTTGCTTGAATAACTTGAGAATATATTGCAGGTTACAGTTTTTAATAATTGCTTGAATGCTCAGGTATGCAAGGTTAACCTTCTCTCAAAGTGATTCCTCAGCCTTTTATAGTGAACTTTCAAAAATCGCCCATTGAAGAGATATGCTGATTTTCAAAAGTCACTTGTGTTCGTTGGTTTATCTTGTTGCACTCCTTGATGATGACATTTTTCGTATTAAATGAATGTCCGGCTTTCAGGTTCGACACAAGGTGCAAGTGCTTCCCATTGGTTTATTCCTTTTGCACGCTTCAGTGCATCGAGCACTTTAAGACATGGCAAAGATGGAAGTATTACTTGTTTAGGTAATATTCTTGATTTTGTGCAACGGATTCTTTTGATTAACTCCTCTTTGCGTGCATTTTCCCAGGTGACTTGAGTCGGCTCAATGATTGAAAGACTCATCCATCACTTCAACTTGACTTGGCTTCTTGAGTTGACTTAACGATTCTTCTTACAATTTGTATCTCACCGGTGATACTCCTTCAATCGAGTCCTAGACATCTTTTCCTTGCCACACTCAAACCGCTTCACAATGAGTCTTCATCCTAGTCTTGATTGACTTCTTGTATATCCAGGCATAGCTGACTTGACTCAGCTCGTACATCCCTATCTATTACAATACAATTAACAAGAAGAATGGGGTGCCAACTTTCTAGTCTAAGTTTTACATGGCATTCATCAAAATCTAAACAATAAATTTCCCAACAATTTCCCTCTTTTTGATGATGCCAAAACTTAAAACATACATACAAAATGTAAATAGCAAAGATACATACGAGACAATGTAGAAACGAGAGAATGTATGCGTAGAATCAATCTTTTATTGATCATAACATTCTTGTCCTTTACACAAATTGTTTACAATGTGTATCGAGCAAACATAGCATTCTATATCTACGCAAAAATATAGAAATTATAGATTTCTTATTCAACGTACAGAAAACTTACATATATATGCATTTACAATAGTAAAATACATGAAGGGGTGGACATCAACACTTCATCGCCTTCGCTGCCTCCTTCTTTCTTCTTCTCTTGCCTTCGCTGCTTCTTCTCTCTTTCTTTTCTTCTTCTTTGCTTTCTTTTTCTCGTATGCTCTCTTTGCAGCATCGTCTCTTCGCTTTCTTTCTTGCCCTTTTTCCCACAGCTGATCTTGTCTTTTATTTTTTCTTCCATTCTTTTGACATACTCAAGATTCTTCCTAGCCACTTCCATATTGGCCATTTCGTTTCACCCCAATAGATCCCTTATTTCTTTTGTTAGGAATTTTATTGTTTAGATTTTGATGAATGCCATGTAAAACTTAGAATAGAAAGTTGGCTCCCCAATTCTTCTTGAATAATGTATTGTAACAATTAGAGCCGCAAGCCGAGTTAAGTCACCACGCCCTAACATGCAAGAAGACAGGTTGAAGAATGGAAGGAAGACCTGTTGTGGAAACAGTGAATATGGCAAAGAGGAGTAGACGGGAACTCTGAAGAAAACAGTGAGATGTGAGTGGAGCATCGGTCAAGTCAACTCAAGAAAAGCCCAGTCTCAAGTTGAAGTGACAAAAGAGTCATCCATGATTGGAAGCTGACTCTAAGTCACCTGGGGAAAGCAAGGAAATGCAGTCAAGTCGAGATAACTGTAAAAGAACCGTTGCACAGAAATCAAGAGATTTACTTAAACAAGTAATATCTCCATACCACCTTTCTCGGAGTGCTCAGTCCCAGAAGCGTGCAAAAGGAATGAACCAATGGGAAGCACCACACCGTGTCGATCTCGAAAAGGTGAAAGAACAATTCATACGAGGAAATGGCAATTCAAGAATCGCAAGCCAACGATTGCAAAGTGACTTTCAAAAATAAGCCTATCTCTTCAACGGGCAAATTTTTGAAAGTTCACTATAAAAGGCTGAGGAGTTTGTTTGAAGGATATGAATGACACATACGTGAGATATACAAGCACATTAGAAAAACTGAAACACTCTCAATCCTCAAGCCTACATTACGAAGTACATCAATCCAACACTCACCTGTGAAGGAAAGAGAACTTCAATCAGTTGAAGAGGAAACCTTTGAAAACAAGGGGTCTACATTCCGGAAGGATTGTAGAAAGGTTCAAGGCTGAACCAAGTCTTAAGCTTTTGGAGGGCTTCGTGATCAAATCCAAAGAGCTTGAGCAAGTGAGCTGTAGTAACAAAGGCGGTACGCCCCCGTGAAGAAGCCGAGTCGCACGAGAGGCCGGTGAGTGATCAAGGCGTCTCAGATCGAGTCCCTAAGGATCAAGTCGGCATTGTTGTGATCAAGACTTGTATCCGGATCATTACCACTTTGTAAACCGATCATTACCTAGTGGATTCCTCCAGGAGTTGGAGAAGAGAGGAGTAGAAGAATTACCCCATCTTCGAACCTCTATAAAAACTTCATTGTGTCATTTACATTTCAAAGATTTAAATTCTCGCACTTTTAATCGCTTATATCTCATTGATAAATTTGCTATCCATTTGATAATTTATAAGTACTAAATCAAGCTCTAAAATCTTGCTTAATCAAACTTAAGGGTGTTAAGTCTTCCAATGAAAATAAAACCACAGTTGAGTTAAATCGTAGCCAAGCGGTGAATTACTCCATCAACGGCACCGAAGTGATTCATGTTGAGAGATTAACTCTTGAGTGACTAATTCGATTGTCCATCAAGGACACAAATTGTGTGTAGAATTAACTCAGAGATTTAAAAGGACTAAATCGAAAATTTGTAAGGTTTATTCAACCCCCTTCTAAACCTTACACTTACACCCCTTGGGACCTACAAGTGGTATCAGAGCGGTTGGTTCATTGAACCCTCCCATGACCGGTTCTTGAACTAGATCTCCAAACTTTTCAAAGTCCGCTTTAGTACTTAAACCTTCAAAACTCTTCCTATTAAAAGTCATTATCATGGAAGCAAATTTGACACGCATTCCTATGTTCACTATCGAAGAATTTGATGATTGGAAAATTCGTGATGTGCTCATCTATCAAGATTACATGATGAGATGTGGATCGTGATAGAAGATGGGCCTCTGCAAATATTAAAGGTGAACACAAATTTGTCACGAAGAGTTGCGAATTTGAAGGAGAAGAAGATGTTGCTCCTAAACCAGTCATGGTTGAAAACCAAGAACCGAGTGGACAAATGATGAGAGAAAAAGATACAACCTGGACAATGTAGCCAAGGACATCCTTTACAAAACCTTGGACAAAGCCATGTTCAATAAAAGTCAAATCCCGCAAAACGGCTAAGGAAATTGGGACAAGTTGACATTGATTTGTGAAGGCTCGGAAAGCAAATCAAAGAAAACAAATTATCGGTGGTGTACGAAGTTTGAAAATTTCAAAATGATCTCAGGAGAGAACCTGGATCAACTAGACGCTTCGGTTCACGAAATCACAAATGAGTCAGTCTGCACTTGGAAAGGAATATACACAAAAGGAAATGTGTATGAAAATCCTAAAAAGTCTTCCATGAATGGGAAATGAAGGTCATGGCACTGAGACATTCCATGGACCTATCAAAGACATCCAACCATGAGTTATTCTCGGACCTCAAAGCCTACGAGTTTGAGCCGAGAAGAAAAGACCAGGAAGAGACTATACCCAAAACAATTTGCTCTAATTGTCAAAGATGGGAAGAGAGCCGAGGTCAAAAAGTAATTGACCCGGAAGAAATAGCCACGATGGTTAAAAGATTTAACAAGTTCTTTAACAAGAACTACAAGAGAGGAAAGGGTGAATCTTCCAGAAGACACTCAACTCCCTCCAAATCAAGGGAAGACAGCCAACCAAGAGAACATATCATCAAAAAGTTGAGTATCAAAGGGTGACAACTCAAGAATGGAAAGAGTCGATCAAAAGGCTGAATATCTATGTTGGAACTGAGACAACCAGGTCACTATGCCATTGATCGCTCATATCCCGTGGTCAACAAGTACAGGGGATGAAGAAGAAAGAAAGGTCTTGAGAGAAAGAAGACAAGAAAAGAAAAAAGCAATGATGGTCGCAGAGATCGCGAGACAGCCAAGTCAAGAGGGCCGGTGATTCGAGAGCGGTGAAGCGACTATTCAAGTGACTCGAAGAAGAAGCCCCGACCGCTTGATGGCCAAAGAACAAGATCAACCCGATCATGAAGATGAGGTACAATCTAACTCAACAAACTCGGGCACTAGTGATAGTGATCGTGACACACACACTTCATCACCCACTCGATCTTTATGATTCATTAGGCAAAATGATGAAAGATTTTGAACATATTAAATCCTCACACACACTTTGTTGAATGAGGAAAAACCTACTCAAAAGTCGAAACTCAAAGTGACTAAGGAGCCGAGTACTCTAAGTCAAATAGTCATTGAAAATGAAAGTTTAAAGTGAAAATGCTAAATTAGTAGCAGAAATTGCTGCTATAGAAAAGAGGGAGAATGACCTCAAGAATGTTATTGCCTCATTCACTAAGGCATCTAAATCATTGGATGATCTTATTATGAGTCAAAAAGAATGTGGAGACAAGACAGGCTTGGGATTTAATTCCTCTGTGCCATGTCAAACCTCAAGAGTAATTTTGGAAAAAGGATCTTCAAGTCATGAAGAGTCTGAAAAATCCAAAACTCTAAATGTTGCACACACATTCACTCCAAAGCACAATACTAAGCAAACTGGCCTTGGTTACAAAGAAAAAGGAAAACAACGGTTGAGTGTCTTTGAAAGGACAGTGAGAAGAAATTCAGGAGTCCTCAAAGCAAACTCCAAACAAAAAATACTCTGTAAAGAAGAAAACAGAGCTACCAAAACCCCAGAAAATCCATAAAAGAAATACATATGATGGGAATGGTAGAAAATATCCAAGCCAAGTGATTGGAATAATGTGAACTATCAAAGATAGACTTATGGAATATAAGCCCAAATGGCAAAGGCCTAGAACTCAAAGAAAGGCCATTCCAAAAGCATAAGAGCTTTCATCAAGACACATATGCACCTAGGCACTACACTCAAAAAACACCACAATTACCAAGGAAGGCAATTGCTAAAACACATATGCGGGCATACAGACAAAAGAGACAATCAGATGAACCTAGAATCCCCAAGCAATTTGCCAGGATTAATTATGATTATGGCATCGATAGATGGCAACCCCTTAGAGTCAAATCCTTTGGCTATAGGTTGGTTGGATCATCTTACAATTCTAACCCCTCGGGACCAGACAAGTATGGGTACCTAAAACTTAATTTCCTTGATTGCGAGGTTCAAGGAACAACCGAGTTCCAAGGAACTGGTACATGGATAGTGGTCATTCCGGACATATGACAGAAATAAGAGAAATGTCAAAATTCAAGGAAGTCAAAGGAGCCAAAGTCATATTTGGAGGAAATGAAGCTCCTGGTGAAATAAGAGGCATTGGATCCATCAAGAGGAATGGATTAGAAATCACAGATGTTGCATATGTTGAAGGACTCAACTTCAACTTACTCGAGTATCGATCGGCTCTGTGACAAGGGCTACAATGTTGGATTCAACATGGGTATATGCCAAATCAAGGATATTGAATCAAATGAAGTTGTCTTTGCAAGGATGTAGACAGAAGAATATGTATGTAGTGGATTGGTCAACCGCAACACCCATCACCTGTCTACTAGCAAAGAGCACAAAGTTGAATCAAGTTAGTCGGGCACAAAAAGTCGAGTCACTGAATTTCAAAACAATTAACAAGCTGCACAAAAAGCCGAAAGTCACCTGAATTTCAAAACAATTAACAAGTGGCAAGAAGTCATCTTGTAGAAGGACTTCGGACTCGAGATATACAAGAAGGAGAGTATATGTGATGCATGTCGGAAGGAAAACAAATCAAGTCGTCATTCAAAGAAAAGACATGCCCATCCTCAACAAGAATATTGCATCTGCTTCATATGGATCTATTTGGCCCAAAGTGGAACCGGCAAAGATAAGTGGAAAGAAATACACCTTGGTGGTAGTAGATGACTACTCAAGATATACGTGGACAATATTCATGTGCAAGAAGAAAGAAACTCTACAAAAACTACCACAATCGATGAAGAGGATTCTAAATGAGAAGAGTCAAACCATTATCAAAATAAGATCGGATAGAGGAACCGAGTTTGTCAATGGAATAATAACTCAAGATCTTGTATTGAGAATGGTATTGGTCATGAACTATCACCGCAAGGACTCCATGCCAGAATGGAGTTGCGAGAAAGAAGGAAAGAACCCTCAAAGAAGCGGCAAGGACCATGTTAGCATTTGAAGTAGGGTTACAAAAAGATTTTGGGGTCAAGCAATCAACACAACTTGCTACACCCAAAACAGATGTATGATAAAATGACGGTGACAAAGACTCCCTATGAGATCCGGACTGGAAGAAAACTAAGTGTTGCATATTTGAGAATATTTGGATGTAAATGCTTCATCCACAACAATGGCAAAGACAACCTAAAGGCTTTTGATGCTAAAGCCGATGAGGGTATCTTCTTAGGATACTCGGTGAAAGCAAAGCCTACAGGATACTCAACAAAAGAACTATGGTTACGAGAGGAATCCATTCATGTAGTATTCGATGAGCCAAATGTAAATGGAGAAGACATTGAAGAGTCGGTGATAAGTTGAATCATCCAACCATACTGAGAAGAGTCCATCTTTGCTGAAGTCAAGCTAGGATTATCAATTCGAGAAGAAGATGAGAGTTTGAATCTCAAAAGCGGTGGAAAATTTGCGGCCTAAGTGACCGAGAGAGCCGACCACAAAGAACACATACCGCAAGTCGATCAATCGGCTAACTTACTCCAACCCGACGTAAGATGGCCGAGAGACCATCCACGAGAACTTGTCATTGGAGATATAAGAGAAGGTGTCAAGACAAGATCGAACTCAACAAGAAGCAATATTCACATGCTTCATTTCGCAAATAGAGCCCAAAGATGTGTCACAAGCATTGGACGACACACATTGGACTCAAGCTATGCAAGAGGAGTGAATCAGTTTGAGAGAAATAAAGTATGGGAATTAGTGCAAAGACCCATACATCAAAATGTTATTGGAACCAAATGGGTATTCGAAATAAGATGAACGAGGAAGGTTCGTGGTAAGAAACAAAGCAAGACTAGTAGCCAAAGGATATTGCCAAGAAGAAGGGATAGATTTTGATGAAACATTTGCCCCGTAGCAAGATTGGAAGCTATAAGGATGTTTCTTGCCTATGCGACTCACAAGAATTTCATTGTATATCGATCGATGGATGTAAAAAGTGCATTCCTAAATGGTTTATTGGAAGAAGAAGTGTATGTTGAACAACCTCCAGGATTTGAGCAGAAGACTCTTGGAGACAAGGTATACAAACTCAAGAAAGCCTTGTATGGATTGAAACAGGCACCTAGAGCATGGTATGATACCTGTCACAATTCGATTGAAAATGGATTCACAAAAGGAAAAGTAGATAGAACACTTTTTTAATTCAAGACAAGAAGAGTATCTTTGCTTGTTCAAATATATGTGGATGACATCATTTTTGGATCCACTAACAAAGAGCTGTGTGAAAAATTCGCAAACCTCATGCAAAGTAAATTTGAAATGAGCATGATGGGAGAGTGACATTCTTCCTTGGACTCCAAGTGAAACAATTTGAAGGATGGAACCTTCATAAGTCAAACAAAATACACAGAGACTTAATGAAGAAGTTTGGTATGGAGGAGAAGTCTTCGTAAAAATACCAATGAACACATCAAAATGGACATGGATACACGGATGGCAAGCACGTAGATCAAACAAGTGCACAGAGCACTTATTGGATCATTGCTCTATCTCACGGCTAGCAGGCCGGACATCACCTTTCTTTGTAGGTGTATGTGCAAGATTTCAATCTGCTCCGAAAGAGAGCCATATGACAGCCCGACTAAGAGAATATTGAGATACTTGAAAGGAAGCAAGAAGTAGGCCTATGGTATCCAAAGGAAGGTGGATTCAAGCTAATTGGCTATTCAGATTCTCGACTATCTTTGGATGCAGAGTGGACAGGAAGAGCACTTGAGGCACATGTCAAATGCTAGGAAACAGACTAATTTCTGGTTTAGCAAGAAAAACTCAATAGCCACCTCTGGGCAGAATACATAGTCAGCGGCATTTGTTGTGCCCAAATCCTATGGATGAGACAAAGGTGAGAGACTATGAAGTTGAAGAAAAGAAATTCCAATCATGTGTGATAACACAAGTGCAATTGCAATCACTCAAAATCCAGTGTTGCATTCAAGAACAAAGCATATTGATGTCGAGATATCACTTCATAAGAGATCATGTTGAAAAGAAAGACATCATCCTGGAATATATCTCAAGCGATAAACAACTAGCCGACATCTTCACAAAACCATTATGTGAGTCAAGATTTGAAGAACTCAAGCATGAGTTGGGATTAATTGAACTAAGCTGAGACACGAGAAGAACCAAAGAAAAGAAATGGACAGAAAAGGAGGTGAAAAAGAGTGAAAAGCAAGTCATTTCGAAGAATCACCAGATGTCGGAAAAGAAATACACCGAAGTCGGTGATAAAGCCGAGTCACTAAGAGAATGTGAGAAGTAGAGTTAAATCGGCTAAGGGATAAGCTGAATAACTTATGAGCAAAGTGACAAAAACGCCGTCGTTTTTGACTAAGCGGGAATGTTTTAAGGAACACGTCAAGATAATGATGATGTGTGGACATAAAGCCGCACACCAAGCTTATGATTGGATATAAATCTTTGCCGCATTAAATACGAGACATGAAATAATCAATAGGCGTCACGAAATCCAAGTCGTTGATTTCGATCACAATTCAAAAACCGCCGCACGTCCGTTCATAAACCATATTTAAACCATTTTCGTCCGTTTCTCTCTCACACTTCTAAAACCTGTTCATCTCTTTCTCTCAAAAGCAAAGGCAAAATACTCTCGAAACCCTATCAACCTTCAAATCAATTTCTGAGTTTTTCCTTGATATAATCTGAGAAATGGCACCAACTTATGACTTTACCAAGTTAGGAAAGCAAATCCACACCGGTTCGACGGTGGATTTCGACGAATGATGAAGCAGGGGTCCGACGACACCCTGGTAAAGAAAATCGCCGAGAAGTTGGAAACGCCAGGGCTAAAACCGTTTCTAACGTTAGAATATCCGATGACCTATGTGGAGGAGGTCACACAATTCTACGTGAATGCCGAGATTCACGATGAAGGAATCAAGTCATCTTTCACGGAAGCGGTGACTATCACCGCCAGGATTTGGTGAACATTGCTCACTACCAGGAAGGAGCATCCGAGATTAAAGAAGTCGATGTAAACTTGGTGACGATGGAAAGAAATAGCCAAGTCCGACTTTGCTTTGATAAAATAATATACACAAAGCAAAACAAGAGATCGGCCAAGGAGGATTATCACAAGTTGTTGGATATAGTTGCCAAACGTATCGACATCAAATTTGGCGACTTTGACCAATCATGTCAAAGGCAAAGCGATTGTAATGGCTGCAATCATAGAAGAAAAAAGAAGATAAATCGGGCTGAGTTTGTCTACACAGACTCTGCCGAACGTGGGGAACAAATCCTTCAAAGAAGATGGCACATTTGGAGGATCCCTAGGATATGGCCCGGTGATTGGCCGGCTATTGGAGGTGAAAGGAGTCCTCTTAGACATGGGAAGGCTTTCCATGTTAACAAGAGGATGTTCGAGCAAACCTCTCTGGCGCAGAAGAGAGCTTACGCCAAGAGAGCGACACGGTGAGGGGAATCGGTGACCAAGATACAAATGCTTCCTCTCCGGCCTAAGAAGAAAGCGCCCGCGGTGCCAAGAAGAGCCGCCCCGCAAAGAAAGAAAACCAAACATGCTCCGCCCCTGCAGCCAGAGAGTCACTGCCCCGGCCCAGAAAGGGTCTCCCCGCCCTGCTAGCCGGTCGAGAAGGACTCACAAATACCTTCTCCGATCGTCAAAAGGAGGAGAATCGACAAGCCAAGACGGCCGGCTCCTAAACAAACACCAAAGCACGGCCCCCGCCGCCCAAGACTCGAGAGGACACCGCCTGAACCATAAATTCCCAGTACAGATCAGAGACGAAGAAGACTCGTCAGCGGTCCGAACAGAGAAACCCAGGTGAGTCGATTCTCGAGTAGCACAAATACCGGAGACTCTTGGAGAAGTAGAGTCTCCGGATGTAGTTGATGAAACAACCAAGTCTCATCAAGGGGATCAGCAGAGGCAACCGAAGACACAACTTTGTAGCTCACACCAAGCACAAGAAGAACCGCCCAAGCGTATAGTGATGTAATGATCCTATCTCCACCTTACCCGGACATCCAAAATCGTCTGCGTGAGTGGAGAAAATGGAAGTTGAGCAAGTCAAGGGAACAGTTCCAACGGCCTCGAGTTCATAGAAGAAGAAGAGGAACTACTAAATTTCCTTGGATTAACTAATGTGCTCCGGCTCACGGATGAAGACAAGCGCATAGACATTCTGCAGATCTACAAGGACAAGGAGAGAGAAAAGCGAGCTAAAGAAGCCAAGCACGTGAGAAGGCAAGCATCCGCCCTATCTCGGCACCATTTAACACACACATCCTCTTCTTGATGTCTTCTCCGAAAGTGACGAGGAACCAGAGAATGTCGCCCGCGGAGAGAAGAGTTGCAAATGCGAGCAAGCATTGCACGAATCAAGAATCCTTCACGAGCAAAGACTAATGGAGGGACCAGGAGAGTCCTCCGAACACAGTGAAATCGATCCAATGGGAGTGGTTCAAAGCAAATAGCCACTTGTTGTTCCGCTTACCACTTCCCCAACTCACTCGGAAGAAAGCGATAAGGGAGTGGCGATGGCGGGATAGTGGGGACCCCGGTCGAGCCAACCCCTATTGAAGGTGTGCTACCACCGCCCCAACGGCTGAACCATCAATCGAAACAGTAGGGAGTTTGGAGACGAGTGACCCCACTCCAAGTCACTCCCTGGTGCGCCCGGAGGGGCTCCTCCACCGCTGCGGCAAGGTCGGAGGATCTGCGAGATGACTCAACAAAGAATCAAGGAGGCGAAGAAGAGAAATTACAATCACAAGAAGAATGACAGCAAGTTGCCATCAATCGAAGCTCGAGGCGATTGAGACTGTCTCGGTGAGGTGCCAACCGCTAACTCTGAAGGCTAATATGACTAACGATGCGATCGAGGCACTGAGAAGGAATACGGGAGTTAACACTCAGGCGATGAAAGTGCAATCCATGGGGTTGAGACTCAAATGGATGCCCTGTAGAAGACCCTAAGACAAGCGACACGTCGAAAGGAGGTCAAGGCCTCGCAGAAAGAGAGGCTGGAGGAAATGAAGGCCACGGGAGGTTGAGACTTCCGGGGTAAAGAGGCTAAAGTAGAGAACATCCCTCCTGCTATCATCGATCCATATGAGAAGGAGATCGGCGCACTTCATGATTCCCAGGACAACCACGATGTCACTTTTCCGGGATCAAGAAGGCGAAGAAGAAGCTGAGTCATCCCCATGACAAATCCAAAAGGCTCAGTGCGGATGTTCCAGGCACGAGCAAGTCGATCCCAAGACTACTCGTCAAACTTTTAACTTTGATAATGAGCCACCAATGGAAATCTCATCATCGTCCGATGATGCTACCGATAAAACCGAGGACATCATCTGAAATGGAAAAAATTTGAGACCAACGAAGGTTTTGTTAAGCGATTGAGGCTCAAGCAAGCCGGGTCTACTTTACAACAAAACCCGGTGAACCAGGAGACCACCGCTCGGGCTCCTCAAGTCGCAGCAGGATCGATTCCCAAAAGAACTTCACGCGCACCGCTCATCATCAAACAGATCCCGGTTGGCGGTGAGGAATCTTTTGTAGAATCTTTCCCTTTTCACTTTGGAGATACGAGAACTCACGAAGAGTCGAAAAACGAACAAGCACGCTATCACAAACCAGCTCCTGTTCTTCCATCGGACACCATTGTTCCGGTGATTATGACTTCGATGTTGTATGGCCATCACCGCAATGAAGAATCAGTTGAAGTTCGAGAAGTGTTCAAGGCACTCTTTGCCGAGGTTGAACGAATGGAGAGGCATCGAGGCCTCTTTGGACATGCGACTCGACAACAGAGATGCCACCCTTACAAGCGATTTAAGGGGCATAATAATGATTCGGATAAGGGAATGGTGGCAACAAAGACAAACAATGCGTGTGGAACAGGTGAGATACTTGAACATTGTTCAACAAAGCCTGGTGTGGAGAGCTGAAAATCTTGATGCAAAAACAAAGTGAGAGAACACATTGAGCATATGCATGAAGCTCACACGCCGAGATCAAGGTGCTGCGTGAGCAAAATACAAATGATCTACAGCGTTTGGAAGAACACATGACAAGAAAATTCAGCCTCCTCATGGTGAGATGAAGCGATTTCAGCAGAATCCAACGCTACTCGTCGAATTCCGTCGCATACAACGCAGCAAACTTGAAGCGAGAACTCAACCATCGAAGGCTCGACTTCATGCTTGCCAAAGACATGTTCCCTAGGGTTCCTCTATCCTTTGATGATGCCAAAAAGGGGGAAGAGGAATACCTTAAAGCGACAAAATCAAATTTGAAAAGAAAGGAAGCGGTGAGAAGGGAAAATCAGCTGAGGAAGTCTTGAAACGAGAAGAAAGGAAAGCTTGTTGAGGGGGAAGGATCAACGGATGTAACATTGATGATTGCACAAACCCCCAACAAGGTCCTGTCACGGTGACATTATAAGCAAAACAAACTCCCGTGACTCTGCCACTCCAACACTCTTTGTATCTATGGTGAAAAGAGGAAAACAATTGAAGCGAGGGGATGAAGGAAGTGGAAGGAAGAATGGATGCCAGGGTGATGAACATCTTGAAAGAACATGGAGGCATTCCGGTTGATGAGAGACACTTATGCCATCTCGGATGTCGGACAGAGCCACGATCGGTCGATGAATTTAAAACGCTCGAATCTGAGGGATACTTTGCAAATATGTCTATGGCTCAAGCTTGGGACTTATCTTGGGAAAAGGGTCTCACGTTATGTGAAGAAGGCGACAGCAGCAGACTTCGCGATCGCTCTGCTTTGGTCACTCCGCCTGGTCACTCAATTTGGAAAAAGAAGACCCCAAAGATCTGAGATACGCCCGAGAGGTAGAGGAAGAAGTAGTAGTGGAGGAAGAAGCTTGACCTAGGCCTCTCGCCCAAGAATATTGAATACGTAGATCCGGGAAAGAAATGAGGGATCTCTTTTGGTCGGGCTTGACCAAGTGGCAAATTTGAAAGTGGCTAAAACTAACGCGAGTATGCACAAATAATAGAAGAAGAAAACAAGAGACAAACTCGGCTATGGCGGGAGAGACGAGGGAAAGAATAAGAAAAGATGAAGTGCCGAGGGGGAAGGCATATGAGAGAAGAAAAAAAGAAGGCGGTGTGACGAGAAAAAGAGAAGAGAGAAGAAGATGATGATCAAGATGAAAGAAGGAGACAACGAAGGAGACGAAGCGTTGTCGCCCAACCCTTCGTGTATTTTATCATGTAAATACATACAATGTAAGTCTTACGTAATAAAGCTATAAATTCTTTATTTTCGGTATAGACAAATATGTGCTCGATACACCTTGTTGATTGTGTAAAAGAACAGGAATGATATGATCAATAAAAGATCTATTCCACGCATACATTCTATGTCAATACACTATATCTGTATGTATCTTTCTTTGTTTGCATTTTTGAATGATTTAAGTTTTGGCATCATCAAAAAGGGGGAAATTGTTAGGAATTTTATTGTTTAGATTTTGATGAATGCCATGTAAAACTTAGAATAGAAAGTTGGCTCCCAATTCTTTCTTGAATAATGTATTGTAACAATTAGAGTGGCCAAGCCGAGTTAAGTCGCCACGCCCTAACATGCAAGAAGACGGTTGAAGAATGGAAGGAAGACCTTTGTGAAAGCAGTGAATATGGCAAAGAGGAGTAGACGGGAACTCTGCTTTGAAGAAACAATTTGAGATGCGTTGAGTGGAGCATCGGTCAAGTCAACTCAAGAAAAGCCAAGTCTCAAGTTGAAGTGATGGAAGAGTCATCCAATCATTGGAAGTCGACTCTAAGTCACTGGGAAAGCAAGGAAATGCGGTCAAGTCGAGATAACTATAAAAGAACCGTTGGTACGTAAATCAAGAGATTTACTTAAACAAGTAATATCTCCATACCACCTTTCTCGGAGTGCTCGGTCCCAGAAGCGTGCAAAAGGAATGAACCAATGGGAAGCACCACACCGTGTCGAACTCGAAAAGGTGAAAGAACAATTCATACGAGGAAATGGCAATTCCAAGAAGCGCAAGCCAACGACGCAAAGTGACTTTCAAAAATAAGCCCATCTCTTCAACGGGCAAATTTTTGAAAGTTCACTATAAAAGGCGAGGAGTTTGTTTGAAGGATATGAATGACACATACGTGAGATATACAAGCACATTAGAAAAATCAAACACTCTCAATCCTCAAGCCTACATTACGAAGTACATCAATCCAACACTCACATGTGAAGGAAAGAGAACTTCAATCAGTTGAAGAGGAAACCTTTGAAAACAAGGGGTCTACATTCCGAAGAAGGATTGTAGAAAGGTTCAAGGCTGAACCAAGTCTTAAGCTTTTGGAGGGCTTGGTGATCAAATCCAAAGAGCTTGAGCAAGTGAGTCTGTAGTAACAAAGTTTGCCCTGTGAAGAAGAAGCCGAGTCGCACGAGAAGCAATTTGAGTGATCAAGGCGTCTCATCGAGTCCCTAAGGATCAAGTCTATTTTGTTGTGATCAAGACTTGTATCTCGGACTATTACCACTTTGTAAACCGATCATTACCTAGTGGATTCCTCCAGGAGTTGGAGAAGAGAGGAGTAGAAGAATTACCCCATCTTCGAACCTCTATAAAAACTTCATTGTGTCATTTACATTTCAAAGATTTAAATTCTCGCACTTTTAATCGCTTATATCTGTGATAAATTTGCTATCCATTTGATAATTTATAAGTACTAAATCAAGCTCTAAAATCTTGCTTAATCAAACTTAAGGGTGTTAAGTCTTCCGCTGAAAATAAAACCACAAGTTGAGTTAAATCGTAATGGTGAGTTACTCCATCAACAACTCAATTTGAAGTCTGTTGAGAGATTAACTCTAATGAGTGACTAATTCGATCCATCAAGGACACTGGTGTGTAGAATTAACTCAGAGATTTAAAAGGACTAAATCGAAAATTTGGTAAGGTTTATTCAACCCCCTTCTAAACCTTACACTTACACACCCCTTGGGACCTACATCTTTCCGGGTCTATGTATTCAATGTTTGTGGGTAGAGGTCTAGGTCGAAACCTCTTCCACCACGCTTCTTCCTCTTCCTCTGGGTGTGTATTGTACGGGAGCCTTCCTTTTATCGGTTTTTGCCGCTTGTAGTCCGATGACCGCCGTAGTCTGTCGCCTATCGCCTTCTTCGCGACTTAAAGCCTTTTTCCCAGACAAGTCCCAGGCTTGGGCCATGGACATGTTCTCAAGTATCCTTCGATTTGAGCATTTTGAATTTATCAATCGATCTAGGCTCATTTCGACGCCTCGAAATGGCATCTCAGATCTTTTCCGCCGTAATGCCTCCAAATTGTTTTAACATCTCTTCAACACGGGCATCCGTTCTTTTGTCGAAATTCTCCATCTCTCGCTTCTACAATCTTTTTCTTATGAGACATGGGCAGAGTGGTAGAGCGGAGAGTTACGAGGAAGTTTCGATGATGATGTCGGATGTGACGTGACCTTGCTGAGGGGTTTCAGCAAGCATTAAGGTCAGATCCTTTGACCTTTCCCCCTCAACAGATTTTCCCTTTCCTTTGCTATTCTCAACAGCTGCATCTGTCTTCTCTACAACAGCTGTCTCCTTCAAGCTCTTTTGGTGTTCTTCTTCCCCCTTTTTGTCATCATCAAAGGAGAGAGGAACCCTGGGAACATACCAACAAGCTCGAAGTCCATCGGTGATGGTCAAGTATGCTTCGAGTCTGTGGAGTATCTTTGTTCAAAACTCTGAGCGGGTGGCTTTGGACTCGGCTGCCACCAGTTTCATTTCAGCCATAAGAAGGCTGAACTTGGCATTCATATTTTCCTCTACGCATAGAAGTTCTTTGCGATGAAATTCACGCAGCAATTCCATCTCGATTTTATGGGAGGCATGCCATCTCTCCATATAGGTCCCCCGCATCCTTGCCTTCATGTCGCATTGTCGGCACTCGATCGGCATTGATTTGTAGAGTGCCTTGAAGTAGCGAACCTCGCCGAGACGCATGGCACTCTCTTTGTTGAGACCATTCCCTTATCCCGACCACCACTCCTCTTAAATCTGCTTTGTGAGAGTGGCATCTCTGTCGTCCCAGCGCATGTCGAGAGAGGCTTGGTGCCGTTCAATCTTCTCAATCTCTTCCGCATTTTCTTGAAGATTTCACGCATCTCGGCTATCGACTTGAGTCAGTCACCAAGCCACTCTTCATCGAAATTGAAATCAACTGGCACAATTGAATCAGTAGGGATTATAGGGTCTTCTTGGACGGTGTAGAGCCTCTATTCTCTTGCAGTTTATTCTTCAAGTACGGGCAGTTCGTGAGAAAAAGGAAATACTTCTTCATAAGCATCGTCCCGCACTTGAGATATTGTGCGCGAGGTGGTCTCTGCTGCAGCTCTGGAAGCCTGCGCAGTTGACTGTGATTCAGCTGGGGCCTTTGATGGTATTGATCCAGCTGGCTGAGCCTCAGTTGTCTTAATAGCTTCTTCGGTCTCAGCAGGTTTATCCTTTTGAGTTGACTGTTCCTCGGCCGTATCAGTAGCGTCATCGAAAGATGATGAGACTTTAGGGGTTGGCTCATCATCAAAATTGAACGTTTGTCGAGCAGCTTTGAATTCTGGCTTGCTCGTACTAGGTAGAACATCCTCAACTGAATCCTCTTTAGCAGGGGTTGATTCAGCTTCATCTGCGGATCCCAGGAATGTTGTATCAGGATCATCCTGGGAGTCATGAAGAGCGCTGATTTCCTCCTCTGAATCAGCAATTATGGTCTGAGGAATGCTCTTATCTCCTTCATTTTTACCTAGGGAAGTCTCAACCTCCCTTAGGCCTTCATTACCTCCTGCAGTCTCAACTGCAGCGGGGCCTTGTACAATCCCTTCAACAGGCGCAGCTGTCTTAGGGTCTTTAGCAGTGGCATCCACAGGAGTCTCAACTCCATGGATTGCACTTTCAGTGCCATGAGTGTTAACTCCCGGGGTAGATCCATCCTGTGCCTCGACTGCATCAGCAGCATCCTTAGCCTGCAAAGCTGTTGGCACTTTAGCTCAGACAGACTCAACCCGTCGAGCCACAAGTGACAACTTGTCGTTGTTCTGCTTTCTTTTTCCTTCTCCACTTCGCCTCCTAGATTCAGGGTGGAGTCATCTGCAAAGCATCCTCCGACCTAGCTGCAGTGGAGTGAGTTTCCCCTCAGCTGGCGCACTAGCTGAGTGACTTAGGGTGGGGTCACTCTGCTCCAGACTCCCGGCTTTATCAAATGAGTGTTCAGCCGTGGGGGCAGGTGGTAAGACACCTTCAACAGGGGTTGGCTCAACTTGGGTGCCCAAGTTCCCAGTGTCATCGCCAAATCCCTTAGACCCGTCATCTAAATGAACTAGGGAAGTGGTTGCAACAATAACTGTGGCAATCTGCTGTACCACTCCCAATGGATCAATCTCCAGCTGAGATTTGGAAGACTCTCCTGGTCCTTCCCTCAGCTGTTGCTCATGCATCATTTTGGAGTCCAGCATGGCTTGCTGCATATCCAATTTCTCCTTTGTAGCAACCAGATCCATGTCCTCATCACTTTCTGAAATAGCATCTATGTGAGGATGAGTGTGATCGCTGGTTCCAGTAAGAGGACAAATGCTGGCCTTTTCTCGAGCCTCAGCTTCCTCAGCTGCTCTAGCCTTTTCGTTTTCCTTCCGAATTTGCAGCATATTGATGCAATTATCCTCATCAAGGTCTTGCAAAATAGTATCAACTTCAAGGAACTTGAAAAGCTCATCTTCTTCTTCTTCAATAAATTCAGGGTGTTCATACCGCACCCTAGAATGACTAAGCTTCCACTTCCTCCACTCTCATGAGATGACTCTAAACGCCTGGGGTACATTGGAGAGTACATGATTACATCATCATCTTCATTCTCTCCCTGTTGCCATTCCTTTTCGGGAATGGAGGGTAGCAAACTCTCACGCTCTTCGCCCTCGGCAAAGAACATCATCACGGGGAGGAGACATAGTCCCATCAACAAGGGAATTTTTTTGTCTTGCCGCTTCTTGTTCCTCAGCTTTTTCTTTGTCCCACACTGGTCTTCATTTTGCCTCTGCTGATCGGCCTCGTGAGACTTGGTTGTTTCACGATAATAATTTCGGAGACCGCACTTCTTGATGAGACTCAGAGATTTGCTCGGTTGAGTGGCGACTCACTGTTTGTCTTCTCAAGTTCCGAGAGCTTGGTGAGTCTTCTCCTTCTCTTAGTTTTCACAGAGGAATGTCCGGTTCTACTTCCTCGATTCCTCGAAGGTAAAGGCCTTTAGAGTTGCCTTAGAGGAGGCATGCCATTCTCGCCTTGGCGATCCTCTTCATCTTCATTCCGGAGAAGGTATTAAGGATTCCTTTTCCACCGCGGCTGCAGGGGCAGGAGACACGGCTGCAGGGGCATGTGCGTCTTTCTTCTTTATTGCAGGAGCAACCTTCTTATTTCCAGCTGCATGGGCAACTCTCTTCTTTGGAGGGGAGGCAACAGCTGTGTAAGTCCAAGCGGCTACGATAATCTAGAGGGGGGGGGGGGTGAATAGATTATCTCCATTTTTTCGATTTCGCCCTCTTTTTTGAACCAAATGCTCAAACACAATAATAAAAGTGCGGAATGTAAACAATACACGTCGATTTATAGATGTTCAACCCACCTAGGGCCTAATCCTCTACCACCCCAGTATATCAGGGATGGATTTCAAAAAGAAAAAAGATTTTATTAATTTACCACAAATTAATACAAAACCAACTTACAACAATAACTTGAAGAGCACCACACTCTTCTCCAACACCACCTTTGAGATTACCACAATCTCTTCTTGAAGATTACCACAATCTCCAACGGCACCTTGTGAAGATTACCACAATCTTCAACCTTGAAGAATACCAAATTCTTCAACACCTCAACAAGAAGATTACCACAATCTTCTCACACCTAACACCTAGATCACCCAAGTGTGTTCTTACCACAAGAACACTCACAAGGATATCTTGTGTTGAATGATAACCCAAAAAATTCAAGATTACAACTCGATAATGAATTATACAATTGAGTGCAAGTGTAATCAAGAATAGCCTAGACCTCAAGGATGTGAAAGTGAATAGCTAGGCAAATTACAACAAGAAATAAGACAATGTAAGAACAAGTGTATTCTTAAATGTATCTTGTTGTGTTGTAGTTTTCTCTCTTATTGTTGTGCTTCAAAACTTCCTCTATTTATAGGAGATGATTGATACTTGATAGGATCCGACCGAGGTCGCGACAAATAGACGTTTGAAAATGAGAAAACACATTTTACAGGCGGCCGGTCGATGGGGGTCCGACCGGCCGACCCCATGCGCAGCCGGTCGAGCAAGACAAAAAAACGAGTCGGGAAGCTCTGTTTGAAATTGCTCCAGTGTACCGGTCATGGCCGGCCGTCGGTCTATCTGACGATTTGCCCTATAGGGCGGACCGGTTGCCTCGACCATTTTTCGCAAACATGAAGTTTTCTCTTTTCCTCAACTTTCAGGTACAGGTTGCCCTATACGTCGACCGGTTGACCTCAAAACAAAAGTGTTATCCAATTTTATATCAAAAATAAACTTCAACAAATACTCCGAGAAATAGTGAAAATATTTTAAACCAATCGGGAGTATTAGAACAACATTTAGAAACATTGTTTTGGTGAAAGAAACCATTGACATAAAATCATTAAAAGTGTTGTTCAATTTTGTCAAAAATAAAACTTGAAGAAATACTTCGGAAAATATTAAAACCAATTTAAATCATTTAGGAGTATTTGGACAACCTTTAAAAACATTGTTTTGGTATAAAAACAAAATCATCAAAATCATGATAAAACCATTTATCAAACAATCTCCCCCTTTTTGATGATTACAAACCAAAACAATTTTAACGAGGTGAATTTTGAAAACAAAAACAATTTTACCGGTTAAAAAGAGCTATCCGTTGTGAGCGACAACATTCCATGCAATATAAACACAAGGATGGGAGTAGAGATATTCAAACATATATAGCAAAAGCTCCCCCTATCAATATGCACAACAAGAGTAATGTAAAAGCAATCAATCCACAAGCTAAAGGCTTAGCTTTTACATATTGATCTTAGGTTCAAGATCTTACAAGCTCCCCCTGTCAACAAAACATCATTAGACAAGTATATAAGTCCATCATACATCAATTGGACTAAGTTTAATGCACAACTTATGGCTTTATCAAGACATAGCTTATAGCTTCTTTTGTTAAACTTAACTTAGCTTTTATGAGCTAATGAGCTTATAACCTGTTTCTCCCCCTTTGGAATCATCAAAAAGAATGTTAACACGATAAATACATCATATATTCATATCAAAGTGCGCAACTAAACCGATGTATCGAGCTATTTGAACATTAAAGCTTATAAACCAAATAGGAGGGAAGAGTCGAATCATACGACTTGTAGAAGCTTATGAAAGATCATTTGATAAGCAAAACATGATTTCTATAAATATATACGACTTTTCAAATCAAGAGAATCATGTAGGTGATGAATTTTTCATTGAAATATTTAGTCGAACACTTGGCGTCGTCGAATAAAACTAGAAGAATATAACGCCTTTGCAATTCGTTTAAGCCAAAAATTTTCATCACCAAATTAGTTCAACCAACATTCATCCATCAACAATAATAATTCACAACACAACTTTGCAAGAATTCCAAAAAAAAAAAAAAAAAAAACAATACATAAGCACTTCCTCAAGGGTTCCACCCAATTGAGATAAAGGAGTAGAATTCTTACCAATTAATCGGAGAAGTCGAGTAATAAGGATGATAATCTCGTACTATAAACCCAAAAATATAGAATATACAAGAAAGAAATCATTTTGGGTGAATTGTGTGTGAAAAATGCGAAGGGGTTCGATTTTGGAAGAAAAGAACCAAAATAACGTTTAAGATGACAGAACCATTTTTAACTCTGAAAATGGCAGGGGCGACCGGTTGGAGGGCTGGGCGACCGGTCGGAGGCTAGGGCGACCGGTCGGCCTCAGCTCCTTCACCATCGCTTTTTCTGTTTTGCAAATTCCGAAGTTTGATCCAAAAATCCGATTTATCGCCCCTAAGTTTTAAAAACGTGCAAAATGCAAACGTAGACCTCATTCAATATACATTATGTCATAATCAAGCTCGAAATGAGGTAAAATACTCGGCGGTTAATGATTAAAAAATCCGCGAGTTATCCTTGAGATGGAATTAAACACATCTCAATTTTTCGTTTTAGAAACGCAATCCCTTAGAGAAAATTTCGAATCTCAATATGTTTAGTTCGATTATGACGAACCATATTTTGATAAATTGTAAACACCGAACTTGTTATCCTGGAAAAATAAAAAAGTTTTAATACTTTGGATATACAAGTCATAAGAAGAAGTGTCCTTCAAATTTTTTTGAAAATTTCTTTTAATGGCACTTTAATGAGATTCGTTGGGATAGTTTTTGAAGTCGAGCATATAGACATAATGCATATGGAATGTCGAGTCTATAGAAATAATACAAGAAAACATACCTCGAATTTGTTTGTCGTCCGATATGCCTTTCTCAACCTTTGTCAATCTCTACATTGGTAGCCATAGAGGTTGAGTTGATTTTTCCTTCTTCAATGCCTAATATCTTCAAAGATATTTTCGTATATTTTGATTGTGAATTTATAACCACCTTCGTGGCATTGATTAATTTGAAGTCCAATGAAGAAATTTGAGCTCCCCCATCATGTGATACCATGCTCATCTCGAGTTCACCTACATCAACTTAGAAAAATCTCTTGCACAAAATATTCATTAGTAGTACCAAAAATATTCTCATAAATATGCACAAGCAAACAATCTTGCCCTTTTTCCAAAAACAAGGAGAGTAGTATCATCTTTACCTTTTGTAAAATTATTTAGCAAAAATAGCTAAGTCTATCATACCATACATGGGGTACTTTGAAACCATACAAGGCCTTTTATAAAGATCATTTGGCCTAGAAAAATTTAAACCCCGGAGGTTGTTTTACATAGACTCTTACTAGAATAAGGCCATTTAGAAAATAGGATTAAACATCCATTTGGTAATGCTTGAAATTTTCTTAAAACAAGAATGGGCAAGTAAAATGCAAATAACTACTAAATGTGCTATGAGTGCAAATGTTACATCAAAATCAATTACCTTTTTCTTGAAAATACCTTTGAGCTACTAACCTCGCCTTAGTTCGACCAATGTTGCCTTGGTCATCGAGTTTGTTCCGGAATACCCTTTTTGTCTACTTCATTACTATCATCATAGGGCATCCAATTTGTCTAAGGTGTTCACAATAGAACATATACATCCAAATATTTTGAGTTAACCAATATTTGGAGTACTTCATTTCTCATCTACACAACTTAACAAACTCATTAACGGCATCACTTATATAATCAAGAATAAAAATAGCCCAAGTGTAAAAACATGTCTCAATCATCAATCACAAAATATCTTGCAAAAGAGCATAGTAGTAAGAGACACTATATATATAGACCATGAAGCAAGAAACACATACTATGCATTTAGAAGATCATCAAGAGTCTAATAAATCATGCAAGTTCAAATAAGCTTAAGAAAGCTACAAAAGGTCTCTTTTGAAATTTGAAAATCCGATAGCATATAATTGAGACCTCATTTAAAAGAAGTATTTGAACAAAAGTTGACAAAGCAAATATGTGCAATCAAATATCGAATAGTGCCTTTCAAAAAATCCTCTTAATGACACTTGTATGAAATATTATAAAAACAAGCACATAGTCATATGACAATACATATATCGAGTCTATAAGAGTAAAAGTAACACAAGTAAACATACCTCGATAATATATGTCTTTCTTGACAAAATGGCCATTTGTGAAAATATGTAAATCCTACACAATTCTTAAAACAAATCTAGCACAAATCATAATGATAAAAGTGTATGCTAAGAGATATCACAGGTAAGCTCATGCCATAAAAATCCATAAGAGATGATAATACACTTTAGTCTAGAAAAATGCACAAGAGTTTTAAAAACATTATATAAGGTCTTCTCTATAAAAAATTTTTAAAAATACAAATAAGTTTTGAAGACCTTAATTTAAAATTTAAATACATGAAAACTCATTTTGCAAGTAGGACACAAATAAAAACATGCATAATAGACAAATAAAATGCATATTTAACTAGGGAGATACGGTTTACCAATTATGCCGTTTCCATGGGTTTTCCCATTCTTTGATGATATTTTCCTTTTGAAAATCTTCATGTTGATGGTAATCTCTCCAATTATTCCATCTCCAAAATTTTTGTCCTTCCTATTGTTGATGGTCTCTTCTTCTTTGAAAATCATCTTGTTGATGATGTCTTTGCCATTTCAAGGATTGTGTTCTTCCCATTTTTGATTATATCCTCTTCTTGAAATTGGCTTTGTCGGAAATAGTTTCTCCTTCTTTGATCAAATGAAACGGTCATTTGATGTCTTCTTGGTGGTATAAATTTTCTTCGATCATTATTTTGCGGGTATCTAATATGACATTGTTTTGTGGTACCCTTATGTGTTTGGGTCCTTTGGGATTAGTCTTGAGACTTTTAGGTCTCCAACAATAATTGGAGCTATTTCTAGCCCGACAAGTATTTACCGTATGACCCTGTTTACCGCAGTAAAAGCATGTAATAATTCTAGGAGCATAATGACCAACGTGCTTAGAGACTTGATTATTTTTCATGTGATTGACACCTTAGTCTTATGATCAAGTTCTAGTTTCGAATTATCACAACAATCAACAATTTCATCGGTACTCAAGTCAGATTTAGATAGATCCTTTTTTATGCAATTAATATCCTCAACAAGAGTACTATTTTCTTTTTCAAGGTTTCTTACCTTGTCAAGTGTGGTGGTGTGAGCACATGATAGTGATTCATAGGAAGTAAATAAACTATCCTTATCATTTTTCAAAACAATGAATTCCTTTTTCAAATATTTGTATTTAACAAGTAAGTTATGGAATTCATCTCGTAATTCATCAAAATCATTTTGCAAATCACTATAATCATTATCATAGGAAGTAGAGGGTTTAGAACTTACCTCGTTTTCTTCTTTGATGCCTATGAGGCATTGTTCAACTTCTTCATCATGGGAGGTTATAGAAGGCTCATCCCATGTTGTTGGATTTGATGTTGTATCCATTTGTGAAGTAGATGCTTTTGAGTTGCTCCTTTCATTTGCATACACTTCATAGATGGCTTCTAATTTTTGCCATACTTCATGTGCCGATCGAATACCTACAACATGATCAAATTCCAAAGTAGTAAGTGAACAATACAAAATACTAAGAGCTTTACCATTTAAGGAGATGGTTCTCTTCTCTTCATCATTGAGCTCTTTGAAGCCTTTAGAGGTGTGTGGTGTATTCTTTGTCGGAATGGATTCTCCATTGATGACGGTGTTCCAAATATCAAACCCGCAACCTTGTAAATAGCATTCCATTCTTTCTTTCCAAAATATAAAATTTTTGGAATCAAACCGAGATGGCTTGGTGGTGGAGGTGCGAGAAAGATGAACTTCGTCAGAGTAGCCGAGCGATTTCTCTTCACTCGCGATGTGAAACGAGCTTGCCAAAGAGTTTGGCTTTGATACCACTTGTAAGTCAAGCGGCTACGATAATCTAGAGGGGGTGAATAGATTATCTCCATCTTTTCGATTTCGCCCTCTTTTTAGAACCAAATGCTCAAACACAATAATAAAAGTGCGGAATGTAAACAACACACGCGTCGATTTATAGAGGTTCAACCCACCTAGGGCCTAATCCTCTACCACCCCAAAGTATATCAGGGATGGATTTCAAAAAGAAAAAAGATTTTATTAATTTACCACAAATTAATACAACACCAACTTACAACAACACCTTGAAGAGCACCACACTCTTCTCCAACACCACCTTTGAGATTACCACAATCTCTTCTTGAAGATTACCACAATCTCCAACGGCACCTTGTGAAGATTACCACAATCTTCAACCTTGAAGAATACCAAATTCTTCAACACCTCAACAAGAAGATTACCACAATCTTCTCACACCTAACACCTAGATCACCCAAGTGTGTTCTTACCACAAGAACACTCACAAGGATATCTTGTGTTGAATGATAACCCAAAAATTCAAGATTACAACTCGATAATGAATTATACAATTGAGTGCAAGTGTAATCAAGAATAGCCTAGACCTCAAGGATGTGAAAGTGAATAGCTAGGCAAATTACAACAAGAAATAAGACAATGTAAGAACAAGTGTATTCTTGAATGTATCTTGTTGTGTTGTAGTTTTCTCTCTTATTGTTGTGCTTCAAAACTTCCTCTATTTATAGGAGATGATTGATACTTGATAGGCTCCTCTTGGAATCTGATTTCTACAAAAAATTGCAATTAAAAACAAGATTATAGATGTTAGAAATCAATTCCACAATTTAAGGAAAAGTCATTTCTTTGCACAAATTTGTTAGAATTTTTCTTTGTCAAACTTAAGGGTGACGTCGCGCACAAATAGACGTTTGAAAATGAGAAAACACATTTACACAGGGCGACCGGTCGATGGGGTCCGACCGGTCGACCCCATGCGCAGCCGGTCGAGCAAGACCAAAAAACGAGTCAGGAAGCTCTGTTTCAGAAATTGCTCCAGTACGGTCACGGTTGGTCGGTCGATCGTTGATCGCACGGTTGCCCTATAGGGCGACCGGTTGCCTCGACCATTTTTCGCAAACATGAAGTTTTCTGTTTTCCTCAAGTTTCGGTGCACGGGTTGCCTATCGTCGACCGGTTGACCTCAAAACAAAAGTGTTATCCAATTTTATATCGAAAATAAACTTCAAGAAATACTCCAGAAATAGTGAAAATATTTTAGACCGATCGGGAGTATTAGGACAACATTTAGAAACATTGTTTTGGTGAAAGAAACCATTGACATAAAATCATTAAAAGTGTTGTCCAATTTTGTCGAAAATAAAACTTGAAGAAATACTAGGAAAATATTAAAACCATTTTAAATCATTTAGGAGTATTTGGACAACCTTTAAAAACATTGTTTTCGTATAAAAACAAAATCATCAAAATCATGATAAAACCATTTATCAAACAAGCATTTCCTCGGGATCGTGGATTCCCCCTCATTTGGTTTCCGCCCGCTTGGCATATGCTCTCTCTCTCGGGATAAGTTGGCTCGAAACATCTTTTTGTTAACATGGAATGACTTTCCATGTCGAAGGGAACACCCTTTACCTCCATTAGATGGCCGATGACGAGGCCATAGCGAGTGATCCTCCAAATGACCCATCGTCTTTGAAGGACTTATTCGCAACATTCTCGCGAGTCCGATGTAGACGAATTCTACCCAGTTGATCTTCTTCTCCTCCATGATCGCAGCCATGACGATCAACTTGGTTTTGGGACGGTGATTGAAGCTTCCAAAGTTCATGTCTACACATTTGGCGACGATATCCAACAGTTTGTGATAATCATCCTTCGCCAGACTTCTTGCCATTTTGTGTAGACAACTTTTGCAAGCACACTCGGGTTTGGCCACTTCCTTCCATGCAGCAACCAAATCAACGTCGGCTTCATATATCTCCGGCATGCCCTCCGACAGCAATAAACAGTGCTTCGCAAGGTCCTTTGCAGTGATTAGAATGTCCTTGCGGTGGATGGAGGACTTTATCCCTTCGTCTTGCACCTCAGCGTTTACGTAGAACTGAGCGACCTCCTCTATGTACGTCATATGATATTCTAATGTGAGAAAGGGTTTCATCCCGGATTTCTTGATCTTATCCGCTATCGTCTTCACAAGGGTTTCATCGGAACCCTGTTTAATCATCCCTTCAAAATCCACGGTTGATCCGGTGTGGATTTGCTTTGTGAGCTTAGCGAACTCATGTGCCGGTGCCATTTCAGTGATTTTTACCGAACGAAACTTGACTAACTTGCTTTGAAGACTGGTAGGGTTTTGAAAATATACTTGCTTTCATAGCTTTGGAAAGATGAAGCAGTTTAAGTGTGAGAGAAAACTGAACAAAAGAGTATATAAGGGTTATGAAAGGGCGTGTTTTGGTTTTGAAATTTTGATCAAAATCAACGGCTCAGTTAGCACGTCTCATTGCATTTAATTGCTCGCATTTAATGGGGCAACATTTATATCCAATCATATGCTTGTTGTGCAGCTTTTGACTGTACCCGTCATTATTATGCTGACGTCATTCTTAAAAACATTCCCGCTTATTAAAAACGACTGTGTTTTTGTCACTTAGCTCATAAATGACTCAGCTCACTGCACAAATGACTCAATGCTGCTTCTCTCCTTTCGTATGGTGACTCATTTGTCGCCTAACTCGACGTCTGGTGACTTTCCGATCTGGTGATTCACTTGGCTTATTCATGAAATTTGTTCAATCTCCAGCTTTCATGTTCCATCTCTTCTCATTGAATCTTCTGAGTGTCAACTCAGCTCAATTAACCCTAGTTCATGCTTAAGCTCTTTAAATCTTGACTCACATAAGGGTTTTGTGAATATGTCAGCTAGCTGTTTATCAGTTGAGATGTATTCCATGGTGATGTCTTTCTTTTCAATATGATCTCTTATGAAATGATATCTGACATCAATGTGCTTTGTTCTTGAATGCAACACAGGATTCTGAGTGATTGCAATAGCACTTGTGTTATCACACATAATTAGAATCTCTTTTTCTTCAACATCATAATCTCTCAGCTGCTGTCCCATCCATAAGACTTGGGCACAACAGCTGCCCATAGCTGTGTACTCTGCTTCAGCTGTGGATGTGGCTATTGAGTTTTGCTTCTTGCTAAACCAGGAAACCAATCTGTTTCCAAGCATTTGACATGTACCTGAAGTACTCTTCCTGTCAACTCTACATCCAGCATAGTCAGAGTCTGAATAACCAATAAGTTTGGATCCACCTTCCTTTGGATACCATAAGCCGACTTCCTAGCATCCCTTCAGATATCTTAGGATTCTCTTAGCTGCAGTCATGTGGCTTTCCTTTGGTGCAAACTGGAATCTTGCACATACTCCTACTGCTAAGGTGATGTCTGGCCTACTTGCTGTTAGATAGAGCAAAGATCCAATGAGTGCTCTGTATCTGGTTTGATCCACATGCTTGCCATCTGCATCCATGTCCATCTTGACTGATGTATTCATTGGTATTTTCACAGAAGACTTCTCTTCCATACCAAATTTCTTCATTAAATCTCTGGTATACTTTGTTTGACTTATGAAGGTTCCATCCTTCAGCTGTTTAACTTGAAGTCCGGACTCATTTCAAATTTGCCTTGCATGAAGTTTGAGAACTTATCACACAGCTCTTTGTTTGTGGATCCAAAAATGATATCATCCACATATATTGGAACAAGCAGTATACTCTCCCCATCTTGAATTCTGAAGAGTGTTCTGTCCACTTTGCCTTTGGTGAATCCATTATCTGTCATAAATTGAGATAATGTATCATACCATGCTCTAGGTGCCTGTTTCAATCCATATGGAGCTTTCTTGAGCTTGTACACCTTATCTCCAATGGTCTTCTGCTCAAAACCTGGAGGTTGCTCAACATAGACTTCTTCTTCCAACAATCCATTTAAGAATGCACTTTTCACATCCATTTGATATACAATGAAGTTCTTGTGTGCAACATAGGCAAGAAACATCCTTATTGCTTCTAATTTTGCAACAGGAGCAAATGTTTCATCAAAATTTATTCCTTCTTCTTGGCAATACCCTTTGGCTACCAATCTTGCTTTGTTTCTTACCACAGATCCTTCCTCATTCATCTTGTTTCTGAAAACCCATTTTGTGCCAATGACATTTTGATGGGTTGGTCTTTGCACCAATTCCCATACTTTGTTCCTTTCAAATTGATTCAGCTCTTCTTGTGTGTCATCCAATGCTTAAGACACATCCTTTGGCTCTATTTGGGAAATAAAACAAGTGAACATTGCTTCTTGCTGAGTTCTGGATCTGGTTCTCACACCATCTCTCACATCTCCAATGACTAGCTCGTGGATGGTCTCTCGACCATCTCACATCAAGGTTGAAGTAAATCAGCTGGGTTCAGGCGTCTTGCAGCTGTGTTGCCTTGAGCAGCTCTTTCATTATCATTTAGCTGCAGATTCTCCAGCTGTCTTTGAGATTCAATTGTCTCATCTTCATCTTGATTAATTGCTCCAGCTTTTGCTTCAACATAAGGACTCTTCTGCATAGTTGGTGATTCGAAACTTGTCGCCTAACTCTTCAATATCTTCTCCATTTACATTAGGTTCATAAAATACCACATGGATATACTCTTCTGTGACCATAGTCCTCTTGTTCAGCACTCTGTAAGCTTTGCTTTCAGCTGAGTATCCCAAAAGATACCTTCATCAGCTTTAGCATCAAAAGTCTTTAGATTATCCTTACCATTGTTGTGGATGAAGCATTTACATCCAAATATTCTAAAATACCCAACATTTGGCTTTCTCCCGGTCCATATTTCATAGGGAGTCTTCATCAGCTGTCTATTGATCATACATCTATTTTGAGTATAGCATGCGAGATTGATGGCTTCAACCCAAAATCTTTTAAAAGCCCGACTTCACTAACATGGTCCTGGCAGCTTCCTTGAGAGTTCTATTTCTTCTTTCTGCTACTCCATTCTGTTGTGGAGTCCTTGCTACAGATAACTCATGAGCAATACCATTTTCAACACAATACTGAGTTATTATCCCATTGACAAACTCAGTTCCTCTGTCAGATCTTATCTTTATAATGGTTTGACTCTTTTCATTTTGAACTCTTCTCATCAGTTGGGGAAACACGCAAAGTTTCTTCTTTTTACACATGAAGATTGTCCATGTATATCTTGAATAATCATCCACCACTACTAAAGTGCATTTCTTTCCACTTATCTTTGGTGGCTCAATGGACCAAATAAATCCATATGCAACTGATACAATATCCTTGTTGAAGATGGACTTGACTTCTCTTTGAATGATGATTTGATCTGCTTTCCCATCTGGCATGCATTACAAACACTATCCTTTTTGTACACTGAGTCTGGTAGTCCTTCTACAAGATTACTCCTTGCAAGGTTGTTAATTGTCTTAAAATTCAGATGACTCAGCTTCTTGTGCCACAACCAACTTGATTTGTCTCTTTGCTAGCAAACAAGTGCTTGGTGTGGCGGTCGACCAATCTACCACATACATGTTCTTCTTAATGCGGATCCTTGCAACACTACTTCATTTGATTCAATGTCTTTGATTTGGCACACTCCGATATTGAATCCAACATTATAGCCCTTGTCAGAAAGTTGGCTGATGCTTAACAGGTTGAAGTTGAGGCCTTCAACGTATGCAACATCTGTGATTTCTAATCCATTTTTCTTGATGGTTCCAGTGCCTCTTATTTCCCCTGGAGCTTCATTTCCTCCAAATATGACTTTTGCACCTCTAATCTCCTTAAATTTTGACAGATTTTTCTTGTTTCCTGTCATGTGTCTTGAACATCCACTATCCATGTACCAGGTTCCTTAGTGCTGTAAGATGATCCAACCAACCTATAGCCAAATGATCTGACTCTAAGAGGTTGCCATCTTTCTGTGCCATAATCATAACTCACTTTGGCAAATTGCTTTGGGGCTTTAGGTTCATACATCTGTCTCTTTTTTGTGACGCTGTGTGTGTTTTTGCAATTGCCTTCTTTGGGTAGTTGTGATATTTCGAGTGTAGTGCTTGGGTGCATATGTGTGCCGATGATAGCTCTTTTGCCTTTGGAATGACCTTTGCTGAGTTCTAGGCCTTTGCCATTCGGGCATATATTCCATGGGTCTTTGCTGATATTTCACATTATTCCAATCAGCTTGGCTTAGGTAATTTCTACCATTCCCATCATATGTGTTTCTTTGATAAAACTTCTGGGGTTTTGGCGGCTCTGTTTCTTCTTCACAGAAGAGTACTTCCTATTTGGAGTTTCTTTGAGGAACACTGCTTTGTTGGATTTCTTCTCATTTGTCCTCAAAGTATACTCAATGGTTGTTTTCCTTTTCCTTTATATCCAAGGCCGTTTGTTTGTGATTGTGCTTTGGAATGAATGTGTGTGCAACATTTGGTGTCTTGGATTTTTGAGTTGCTTCATTACTTGAAGATACTTTTTCCAAGATCACTCTGGGAGTTTGACTATGCACTAAGCAATTGAATCCTATGCCTGTCTTGTCTCCACACTCTTTTTGGCTCATAATAAGATCATCCAATGATTTCGATGCCTTTGTGAATGAAGCAATCACATTTTTGAGATCATTTCCCTTTTTTTCTCTAGTGACTATCTCTCGCTTTATTAGTTTAGCGTTCTTAGCCTTGACTCTTTGTTCTCATCAACTATGTGACTTAGAGTACTCGGCTCCTTAGTCATTTTTGTGAGTTTTGGCTCTTGGTATTGTTTTCCTCATTTAATAGTGTGTGTGAGGATTTAATGTGCTCAAAATCTTTCATCATTTTGCCTAATGAATCATAAAGATCAGTGGGTGATGAAGTGTGTGTGTCACAATCACTATCACTAGAATCTGAGTGGGATGAGTTTGAGTGTACCTCATCTTCTTGGTCTGTTTGATCTTGTTCTTTAGCCATTAGACAGATCATTGCTTCTTCTTCAGAATCACTTGAGTAGTCAGCTTTACTACTCTCTGAGTCTGCTGCTTTCCTTTGACATAGCTGTCTCAGCAGTGTCTGCAGCCAACATAGCCTTTTTCTTTTCTTGTCTTCTTTCTCTGAAGACTCTTCTTTCTTCTTCATTCCTGTATTTATTGACTACAGGGTATGGACAATCAATAGCAAAATGTCCTGGTTGTCTATAGTTCCAACACAGGTTCTCAGCTCTTTGATCAGCTCTTTCCGTTCTTGGGTTATTAGCTCTCTGATATTCAACCTTTTGATGCTCAGCTCTCTTGGGTGGCCTATCTTCCCTTGACTTGGAGGGAGTTGAATGTCTTCTAGAGGATTCACCTTTGTTTCTCTTATAGTTCTTGTTGAAGAACTTGTTGAATCTTTTAACCATCAAGGCAATTTCCTCCTGGTCAATGGCTTCCTTAACCTCAGGTCTTTTCCCATCCTTTACTATAAGTGCAACTGTTTTGGGTACATCTGTCTCCTCTTGATCTTTTCTTCTCAGCTCGAACTCGTAGGCTTTGAGGTCTGAGAATAGCTCATGGTTGGATGTTGTTGTGAGGTTCATTGAATGTCTCAGGGCCATGACCTTCATTTCCCATTTAGCTGGGAGGCTTCTAAGAATCTTCATACACATTTCCTTTTGTGTATATTCTTTCCCAAGTGCTGATAGTTCATTGGTAATTTCAGTGAATCGAGCATCCAGCTGATCCAAGGTTTCACTTGCAAGCATTTTGAAATTTTCAAATTTTTGTACAACAACTGACAATTTGTTTTCTTTAATTTGCTCAGATCCTTCACAAATTAAAGTTAGTTTATCCCAGATTTGTTTCGCAGTTTGGCAAGATTTGACTTTGTTGAACATTACTTTGTCCAGGGTTTTGTAAAGTATGTCCTTGGCTACATTGTCCAAGTTGTATCTTCTTCTGTCCTCGTTTGTCCATTCGGTCCTGGTTTCTCAACCGGGTGGTCTTGCTTCCAAGTTAGCCAGTTTCCTCTCCTTCACCGCAGTGCTTCTCTCTGTACAATTGTGTTCACTTTTATTATTTGCAGTGGCCCATCCTCTATCCCTATCCACATTTCATCATGTAAAGCTGATAGATGAGCCTGCATACGAATTTTACAGTCATCAAATTCCTCAATGGTGAACATAGGAACGCGTGTCAAATTTACTTCCATGATAATAACTTGGCTGAATAAAAATTGCTTTTGAAAGAGCAAGTGTTAAAAAACTTCTTTGAAAAAAAATGGAGATCTAGTTCAAGAACGGTGCGGGAGGCTCAATGAACCAATTTGCTTTGATACCACTTGTAGGTCCCAAGGGGTGTGAGTAAGGTTTAGAAGGGGGTTGAATAAACCTTACCAACTTTTCGATTTTAGTCCTTTTAAAATATTACAGAGTTAAATACACAGCTAAGTCCTTGGGGGACCGCTAAGTTAGTTAACCAACAGAGTTAGCCACTCAACAGACTCGATTGAGTGTTGATATAATAACTCAGCTGTTTAGTCTAAACCTTTACTTGGCTATGATGAGATTTTATTGGAAGACTTAACACCCTTGAATTTGGTGAAACTTTGATTTTAACACTTGGTTTTAACACTTAGTTAATTATCGAGTTGGATAGCAAATTATCACAGATATAAAGTGTTATGCGAAATAAAATCTTTGAAATGTAAATGACACAATTAGTTTTATAGAGGTTCGAAGATGGGGTAATTCTTCTACTCCTCTCTTCTCCAACTCTGGAGGAATCCACTAAGTATTGATTAGAGTACAAAGTGGTTATCGGTCCGATACAAGTCTTGATCACACACGGTGACTTGATCCTTTGGGACTCGGTCTAGAGATGCCTTGGTCACACGGTGGCTTCTCGTCCGACTCGCTTTCTTCTTCACGGGGCGAATTTGCCTTGCTACTTCAACTCACTTGCTCAAGCTTCTTGGATTTGATCACGAAGCCCTCCAATAACTTGAGACGGGTTCGACCTTGAACCTTTCTTTAATCCTCCTTGGAATGTAGACCCTTTTGATTCTTCAAAAGTTTCCTCTTCAACAGTTTGAAGTCGTCTTTCCTTCACGACTTAGTGTTGGATCGATTTCCTTCGAGATTTAGGCTTGAGGATTTGCTTGAATAACTTGAGAATATATTGCGAGGTTCTGAGTTCTTAATAATTGCTTGAATGCTCGGGTATGCAAGGTTAACCTTCTCTCAAAGTGATTCTTCAACCTTTTATAGTGAACTTTCAAAAATCGCCCGTTGAAGAGATAGGCTGATTTTCAAAAGTCACTTGTGTTCGTTGGCTTGTCTTGTTGCGATCCTTGATGTTGACATTTCCTCGTATTAAATGAATGTCCACTTTCCAGGTTACGAAACAAGGTGCGATCTTCCCATTGGTTTATTCCTTTTGCACGCTTATGGGGTGAGCACTTTAAAACATGGCGCATGGAAGTATTACTTGTTTAGGTAATATTCTTAAGTTTTTGCAACATGATTCTTTTCGATTTCCTCCTCTTTGCGGTTTTGCCTTTTTCCCGGGTGACTTGATCGCTCCAATGATTGAAAGACTCATCTGTCACTTCAACTTGACTTGGCTTCTTGAGTTGACTTAAGCGACTCTTCTTACGGTGTATCTCGGTGATACTCCTTGATCGAGTCTAGACATCTCTTCCTTGCCACACTCACTTCACTTTTGCTTCCAAGTCTTCATCCTACTCTTGATTGACTTCTTGTATATCCAGGCATAACTTTCTAGTCTATGTTTTACATGGCATTCATCAAAATCTAAACAATAAATTTCCCAACAACAACTCGGGTGGTCGGAGAATCAAAGAGTCGAATCAAGGACATCATAGACAAAGAAGAGATTGCCCTGATGGTTAAAATATTCAACAAGTTCTTCAATAATAACTACAAGAGGAATAAGGGTGAATCCTCCGGAAGGCACTCAGCTCCTTCCAAAGGAAAAGAAGAGAGAACTCCCAAAAGAGTTGAGAACAAGAAAGCTGAAGATCTGTGCTGGAATTGCAGATAGCCAGGTCACTTTACAGTTGATTGCCTTTATCCACCAGTCAACAAGTATAGGAATAAAGAGGATGAGAAAGTCTTCAACGATAGAAGACAAGAGAGAAAGAAAATGATGATGGTTGCTGAAACAGATACAACCAAGTGCAAGAGACTGCTGAATTGGACAACGGTGAAACTGACTATTCCTCAGACACTAAAGAAGAGACATTGATATGTCTCATGGCTAAGGAACATGAAGATAAAGTAAATTCTAACTCTAATTCTGATGATAGTGATCATGACACACACACTTCATCACCTACAGATCTTTATGATTCATTAGGCAAAATGATGAAAGATTTTGAGCACATAAAATCCTCTCACACACTCTTAAATGAGGAAAACAACCAACTCATGTGCCAAAACTCACAGCTGACTGAAGAGCTGAGTACTCTTAGTCACATGGCTGATGAGAATAAATAGTTAAAGGCTGAAATAGCTAAGGTGAGCAGACTTAGCTGAAAAGGAAAAGAGGGAAAAAGAACTGAAAAATGTGATTGCATCACTAAGCAAGTCATCTAAAACATTTGACGAATTGAGGATGATACAAAAAGAGATTGGAGACAAAGCAGGCTTAGGTTTCAATTCCTTTGTCAATGCTCAATAGAAAAAGGATCATCAAGCAATGGGGGAATTCAAAAGCCAAAAGCACCATATGTTGCACCCACACACAATCACAAACACTCACATGGTGACCTTGGTTATAAAGGTAATAGTAAGAAGCTAGCTGAGTATGTTGAGAGAGCTACAAAAACTAAATTTAGAAAAGCTCAATAGTAGACTCCAAACAGGAAATATTCTGTGAAGTCCAAACAGAACTACCAAAGGCCCAGAGGTTTCACCAAAAGAAACCATATGAAGGGAATGGTAGAAATTATCCAACACAGGCTGATTTCCTAAAATGAAATATCAGTCAAGTCCTATGGGATACAATCCAAGTGAAAGAGACCTCAAACTCATTACCGGTCATTCCTAAGGCAAATAAATTTGCACACATATGCACCCAAGCACAATGTCTATCATGTACAAAAGTTTCCATATTACCCAAGAAAAGCAAATGTACAAACACATACACATGCATAGAGACAAAAGATACATGTGTATGTTCCTAAAGCTCCAAAGCAATTTGCTAAAATTCATTATTCTTATAGAACTGATATGTGGCAACCTCTTAGAGTCAGATCATTTGGCTATAGTTTGGTTGGATCACCTTATAGTGCTAACCCCTTAGACCCAGACATGTTTGGGTACCTAAAACATGATTTCCTTGATTAATGGTTCGGGAACAACAGAGTGCCAATGAACCTGGTATAAGGATAATATTTATTCTAGACACATGACAATAAATAAAAAGAATCTGTCAAACTTTAAGGAATCAAGGGGAACCAAAGTCATATTTGGAGTAAATGAAGCTCCAGGGGATATCAAAGGCATTGGATCCATCATGAAGAATGGACTAGAGATCACATATGTTGCCTATAATGAAGGGCCGAATCTTAATCTACTGAGTATTAGCCAACTCTGTGATAAAGACTATAATGTTGGATTCAACATGGGTGTTTGCCAAATCAACGATGCTGAATCAAATGAAGTATTGGTTTCAAGGATGAGAAAGAAGAACATGTATGTAGTGGATTGGTCCACTGCTACACAAAACACATGTTTATTGACAAAAAGCACAGTTGAATCAAGCTGGCTATGGCACAAAAAACTGAGTCATCTAAATTTCAAGATAATCAATAAGCTTGCAGGAGTCATTTGGTTGAAGGATTGCCAAACTCAGTCTGAAGGAAAGTGTCTGTGATGTGTGTCAGAAAGGAAAGCAGATCAAGTCATCTTTCAAGGATAAAACAAGTCCTTCTTCAACAAGGATCTTGTATTTATTGCACATGGGTCTGTTTGGACCAGTTGAACAAGCTAACATAAGTGGAAATAAATACACCTTAGTGGTGGTAGATGATTTCTGAAGATACATATGGACCATTTTTATGTATAAGAAAAAAGAAACTTTGCAAAAGCTTCCTCAGCTGATGAAGAGAGTTCAAAATGAAAAGAGCATTATCAAGATAAGGTCTGATAGAAGAACTGAGTTTGTGAATGAAATTATAACTCAATATTATGTTGAAAATGGCATTGTTCATGAGTTATCAACTGCTAGAACTCCACATCAGAATAGAGTAGCTGAAAGAAGGAACATAACTCTCAAGGAAGCTGCTAGGACAATGTTAGCTGAAGTTAGATTGCCTAAGAGATTTTTAGCTGAAACCATTAACACTTCTTGTTATACTCACAATAGGTGTATGATAAATAAGCAGCTGTCCAAAACCCCCTATGAAATTTGGACAGGAAGGAAGCCTAACGTGGGATACTTTCATATTTTTGAAGCAAATGTTTAATTCATAATAATGGCAAGGATAATTTGAAAGCTTTTGATGCTAAGACTGATGAAGATATCTCTCTGGGATATTCAACTGAGAGTAAAGCTTTCAGAGTGCTGACAAAAAGACTATAGTAACAGAAGAGTCTATCCGTGTAGTGTTTGATGACCCTAATGTGAATGGAGAAGATATTGGTGAGTTAGCAGAAAATATGAATCAATCAACAATATAGAAGAGTCCTTATGAAGAAGCAAATCTCAGAAAACTCAATCCTGATGAGGATGAGTTAGCTAAATCTCAGACACAACTGGAAGGTTTGCAGCTGAATTAAAATGATCAAGAAGAAGCTGTTCAAGACAACTTAGCTGCAAGAAGAACCAACCCAACAAACTTACTCCAACCAGATGTGAGATGGCTGAGAGACCATCCACCTGAGTTAGTCATTGGTATTGTGAGAGAAGAAGTAAGAACAAGATCCAGAACTCAACATGAAGCTATGTTCACTTGTTTCATTTCTCAAATTAAGCCAAAGGATGTATCACAAGCATTGGATGACACTCATTGGATTCTAGCTATGCGGGGAAGAGTTGAATCGGTTTGAAAGGAATAAAGTTTGGGAGGCTGGTTCAAAGGCCTACTCACCAAAATATTATTGCTACAAAGTGAGTGTTCACGAACAAGATGAATTAGGAAGGATCATTTGTGAGAAACAAAGCATTGGTAGCCAAAGGGTATTGTCATGAATAAGGTACAAAATTTGATGAGATCTTTTTTTTGTTGCAGATTAGAAGCAATAAGGATGTTTGTTGCTTATTTGCACACAAGAAATGAAGAGTGCATTTTTAATAGACTTTTAGAAGAATAAATCTATGTGGAACAACCTCTAGGTTTTGATCAGAAAACTATTGGAGATAAAGCCTATAAGCTCAAGAAAGTATTGTATGGTTTGAACTAAGCACCAGGAGCATGGTATGATACATTGTCTCAATTCCTTATAGATAATGGATTTACCAAAGGCAAAGATGACAGATCACTTTTCGGAATTCAAGATGGAGAGAGTATTTTGCTTGTTCAAATATATGTGGATGGTATTGTCTTTGAATCCACAAACAAAGAGCTGTTTGACAAATTCTCAAACCTTATACAAGGGAAGTTTGAGATGAGTATGATGGGAGAGTGACTTTCTTTCTTTTTTTTTCAAGTCAATCAAATGAAGGATAGAACCTTCATATGTCAAACCAAGTATACTAGAGATTTAATGAAGAAATTATGTATGGAATAAAAATCAACTGTGAAGATTCCTATGAATACTTTTATCAAGATGGATATAGATGCAGAAAGAAAGCAAGTGGATCAGAAAAGATATAGAGCTCTCGTTGAATCATTGCTCTATCTATCTGTCAGCAGACTAGACATCACCTTTGTAGTAAGTGTATGTGCAAAATTCGAGTTTGCTTCCATAGAAAGTCATATGACTGCATCTAAGAAATTTCTAAGATATTTAAAGGGTAGCCAAGTAAGAAGTTGGCTTATGGTATCCAAAATAAGGTGGATTCAAATTGATTGGATACTCAGACTAAGACTATGCTGGATGTAGTGTTGACAGAAAAAATACATCTGACACTTGTCAAATGTTTGGAAACAGATTAGTTTCTTGGTTCAGCAAGAAACAAAGTTCAATAGCTACATATACAACTAATGCATATTATATTGCTGCAGGCAGCTATTGTTCCCAAGTCCTATGGATGAGGCAACATTTGAGAGATTATGACATTGAAAAGAAGGAAATTCCAATTATGCGATAACACAAGTGTTATTTTAATCATTCGAGAATCCAGTGTTTCACTCAAGAACAAAGCAAATTGATGTCATATATCATTTTATAAGAGATCATGTTAAAAAGAAAGACATCACATTAGAATATGTATCAACTGAGACGTATTTAACTGATATATTTACAAAACCCTTATGTGTATCAAGATTTGAAGAACATAATAATGAGCTTGGGTTGATTGAGTTGGGTTAATATGCTTAGAAGGCTCATTCGGTAGAGTCAAGAGTGGGAGAATTGCATTTCAAAAGTTTTTGCTCATTAGTGAGTAAAAACGACCTATATGGTCGTTCAACAAAATTAGTCAGCTGAGTCTCCATCAGCTGACTAAAGGCAAAGAGAAGTAGAGTTAAGTCATAAATGAGGAAAGGCGACTCATTTATGAGCTAAGAGACCAAATGAGGTCATTTGCATGAAAGGGGAAATATCTGTCGAATGATGTCAGCATAATTAAATGCAGCACAGTAAAAGGCTGCGACATAACCTATGATTGGCTATAAATGCCGCTCGCATTAAATACAATGTGATTAATGCTTTTTGCGCGGTTTAATCCATTTTGTTGATCATTTTTCAAATTAAGAAGATCATCTTGTCTCTTCGTGTCTCATATATATCCAAATTAATTTTCTCTCTCTTCTCACATTCACTCTCAAGCATTCAAAACTCTCTAAGTATTATCTGCGAAAAACCCCTCGTATTTTCTTCAAGAAATCTCCAGAAATAATTAATAGCACCAAAGAAATCCACTCTCGACTTTGCTAAGCTTGCGAAAATGGTGTACTCCGGTGCACTTGTGGACTTCGAAGGCCTTGTCAAGCAGTCTGATGACAAGGTATTGGCTAAAACAATTGTTGGGCACCTTGAAAAGTCTGGTTTAAAGATGTTTCTTTCGATTGAGATAGCCCAGACCTTTCAAGAGGAAGTAGCGATGTTCTATGTGAATGGTGCTATTTATGATGGCAATATTCACTCGTCAGTGAATGGAAAAGAGATAAATTTGGATGCAACTAACTTGACTGAGCTGTTATATCTCCCCAACAGTGGACTCGAGGAACTTAAGGATTATGAGTTCGACTACATGACCATCTGGTAGAAGATTGCAAAGAAGGAGGTAGTTGATAAGCTGAATCCCTCAACTACCAAAAAGGTCATCAAAGAAGAGTACCACAAGCTCATGGATGTGGTAGCAAAGTGTATTGATATTAAGTTTGGGTCGCAATGTTTGTCCCAAACTAAGTGACCATGATGGCTGCAATCATGGAGGAGCTAGAGGTGAACTGGAGCGAGTTCATCTTTAAGATGCTATGCCAAAATGTCCAGAACGTTAAGCTAGACAAAGGGAAGTTTGTGAACACCCTGTGCTATGGCTAGTTCTGGGGTACTTGTTGGAGAAGAAAGGTGTGCCCCTTCGTAAAGGAAAGCCCTTCCACGTGAACAAGAGGTTGTTTAGGCCAAACCTATCAGCTGCTCAGATAAAGGCGCATGCCAAGAAGACAATTGCATCTATGGGAGAATCAGCTGAACACATTCCCAAAGAAACAACTGCCCCCCATCCCAGTCCCCTCTCCTGAAATTGCTGCCGTTGCCCCTAATGTAACGAAGAAAAGGAGGATAGTTGCACCCTAAAAGGTAGCTGTTAAGAAGTAGAAGACTCATGATACTACTAGTATTGAGGATATGATTTGAATACTTGAAAAAGTTTATGCTTTGATTGCTCGATATTTCTTTTGTGTCTCAGATTGCATAAGTTGCTTGGGTTACCTTCCTCCGTTTATTCCTCAGCCTTTTTTAGTGGCAGTTCGAAAATGTATCCGTTGAAGAGATATATGCATTTTCGAACTCCATTTGTTGGCCGTTGGCTTGTCTTGTCTTGCAGCTTTGATGTAGACTGTACCTTGAATTTAATGCTCTTACAACCTTTCCTTAAACTCTGAAGGTTTTCAGGAACATCTCATTGGCTCCTTGCGTTTTGCACTCTTTCAGCAAAACAACTTTTAGGTAGGCAGTCTGACACATACCTATTTATAGCAAACACTTGACTTTGGTTGACAACAGATCTCTTCAGCTTTTCTTTGATCATTTCTACTACATAACCCCTTTCACAGTTAACTCCAATGATCTTGGAATGACTTTGCTGTCAGTCAGCTGACTAAGATAACTTTTCTGTCACTTGACGGATACTTCTCTGCACTTCACTCAGCTGCAATACAACTGGGTCTTCTCTTCAATCTTTAGTCGAGTCCTGAAATCTTCAACTTGGTTGCTTCTACTCAGCTTACAAAGTTCTATCTATTACAAGTTGATTTATAGTTGAATTGGAATGCCAACTTCCTAATCTAAGCTTTACATGGTATCATCAAAATCTATTCCCAACAATTTCCCCCTTTTTGATGATGCCAAAACTTAAATAAAAATAACAAAGTAAACTTGGCATTAACAAAGAATGATTGTATTGAATATGTCATTTATTGAACATATCATTCTTGCACTTTAAAAAGCTTTACAATGTATAATAAACAACAAATATACAAAGTACTTACAAATGTATGTGTATTTACATTTAAGTAAAGATACAACATGAAGGGTTCACAATAGTTTTCAACGCCTCTGCTGCTTCCTTCTTCTCTCATCTTCTTCAGCTCTTCCTTGATCATCTTTAGCTCTTTTCCGTTTCTTTTTCTCGTAGGCTATTTTCGTAGCTGGGTCTTCTCTTATCTGCCTTTATTCCCACTCGCGATCTAGCCTCTTATTCTCTTTTTCTTGCCTCCTTCACATCTCCTCATTCCTCCTGGCCACTTCTCTATTCCCAAGTTGGTCCAGTCCAGCCCAGTATAGTATGCCTTTCTTTAGGGGATTAATATATTGAACGTCTCTAGGCCTTGCTGGTGGAGTGTCTCTGCCTCTCCTTCTTCCCCTTCCTCGTCCAAAGTGTGCTCCTCCTCTGGGAGTGTGCTGTATAGGTTGTGCCCTAGAAGTTTGCTGACTGCTTCTTGGAGTCTGCTGCTTCTCGGCTATTTGACATAATTCTAAACCTTTCTCCAGTACAAATACCACGTCTCCTTCAGAATCTTTCCCTTGAAAAATCCTTCAAATTTAAGCATTTGGAATTCCTCTAAGGATCTTGGTTCAGATCCTCTATCAGGAGCACAAGTAAGCTCTTGAAGGAGCTTCACTGCTGGAGGGTCTTTGAGTAACTATAATGGGGGACCGTCGAACTTGGAGTTTAGATTATCTATGCGACCTTGCTGCCTTTCATCTACTTTGGCTAAGTGAGCTGGTGGATGAGCTTTGGTGCGGTTGTTTTACAAGCATGATTTTCAGAGGGGGTTTCTTCACATCACTTTCTTCCCCCTTACTTGCTTTACCTTTGATTAATCCTTCCTTTTCCCCCTTTTTGGCATCATCATCACTAGGGAGAGTTAGCTGAGAGGATTTTCGCAGGATAAGATCCAATTTTTCATGAGTCTAGGAGTGTGCTATCCAGTGTTCTGATTGCAGAGCCTTCATTTCAGCAGCCATTATCTTCATCTCTGCGTTCATCACCATCATCTCGGTGCGCATGTTGGCTTCAGTTTTTAGAAGGTCTGCCTTGTGTTGAGCTTTCAACAACTCCATACCAGTTTTGTAAGACTGGTCCATCCTAAAAATGTGATCCCCCTGCCTCTGCTGAAACTTTGCATTTTCAGCACTCCAAATCACTAACTTTGCAAACAGCGATTTGAAGTAGCTGACTTGTTCTCTCCTAAGTGGCTTAGTTTGAGTTGTCCATTCTCTGATTATGAGCACTGTACCTCCGATATCTCCAGAAATCGTTGCATCATGATTATCTAGCCGTTGGTTCAGAGCAACAAATCCCTTCTCCATGTTTTCCATTTCAGCACAAATATCCTTGAAGTCTCTTCGAAAGTCTGTTGAATTAGCGGACTACTCTTCGGGCCATACATCATCGAAGTCGAATTCGAACTACACAACTCTGAGATCATCTGGAGCTTCAAATTCATCAGGGTGGATTTCCACAGTGTACTTGGCACTTTCAGCAGTGGACTCTGTCTCCAATGGTACCTCCACCACAAACGGGAAGTAATCAACAAATAAATCATCTGGTCCAAAGAAATTTCTCCCACTCCTCCTTCAAGAGCTTTTCCTTTTCCCTTGATGCTGGCTTCAGCTCTATATGCCTCAGATGTTTCAACATCATCGGCGTTTGTTGTCTCTACAGCTTCATTGGTCTAAGTTTGTGTTTGCTTTTGAGTTGCCTGTTCCTCAGCTACCTCAACAGCGTCATGGGTTCGTGATGGCACCATAGGGGGTAGGCCATCAACCAAAGTGAACTTAGAAATGGCAGCTTTCTCGCTTGCCTTCCTTATATTTTCCACATCCTCCTCGATTTATGGGTCCTCTTTTGGTTTGTCTTTTTGAGTGGACTCAACATTGTTATCTGTGTCAAGAGATTCTACAGAGAAGTTTTCTTGAGAGTCGTGCGATGCACTGATTTCTTCATGTTCAATAGACTCTATTTGAGAAGCTGGCATTTCTTTCTCTTCTTCAGCCGATTTACCCAAGGAAGTCTCAACTACCTTTGGGCCTTCATTACCCTCAACAGCAGTCTCAACCGCAGTGGGGCCTTCATCATTCCCTTCAGTAGACTTGGTCGTAGTAGGGTCTTGAACAATCCCTTCAGCAGACGGAGCTTCTTTGGGGTATTTAGTGGCATCTTTTGAGGTATCAACCTGTTGGATTGCACTTTCAGAGCCAACAGTCTTAACTGCTATGGCTTCCTGTCCAACCTTTGCTTTAGCTGCATCATCAGCTTCATCGGCCTGCAGTGCAGTTGGGATTTCAGCTGAGACAGTCTGAACCATCCAAGCTTCGTCAACCCTGCTCTGCTGTTCATGTCACGTTGACATCTTCGTCTCCTAGCTTCAATTTTGTGAAGTTTCCCACAATCTCCTCCAACCCGGCTGTGGTGTGGACAGTTTTCCCCTCAGCTGGCGCACCAGCTGAGTCACGAGCAGTGGGGTCATTGGAAACTTGAGACTCGATTGTTTGTCCTTTGAGTGATCAGCCGACTGGGCAGGTGTCTCAACACCTTTCACAGGGGTAGGCTCAGCTAAGGTGCCCTCTTAATCACCTTCCTTAGATATGTCACCAGTCTCCCTGGTTTGTCCCTCGGAGTGCGCTGGTAAGGTTGAAGCATTAATGGTCCTCACCATCTCCAATATGTTAGGGCTAGGAAAGATTGAAATGATGAAGACTCTCCAGGTCCCCTCTGCAAAGTTTGAGCGTGCAGCTCCTTGGTCTTTTTATAGCTTACTTCAACTCAGCCTTTTCCACGGGATCAACGGCGTCCATCACTTTCTCGTCCACTTTGTCACTACTCGCTCACTTTGAAAAGCACTTTTAGGGACATTATCGAAACTACAAGATTGAGGTTTCTTGGACTCCTCAATTGGCTTCGCCTTCTCCTTTATCTTAAACTTCTCCTCATCCTTCTTCTGATAAAGGATGGTAGTGCAGAAGTCTGGGTCCAAAGCTGACTGGACTGCATTGTTGCCCAAGAAACTCATGAGTTTTTCTTCTTATTCTATGAATTCCGGGCTTTGGAATTGGTCTCTGGCATAACTTAGCTTCCAGGCTTTGCATATTTGTAGCCTTTCCTGCACATCGGGGTAGACAGGAGATAGAATTTGAAGATCATCATCATCTTCATCTTGCTGCAAAGGCTCTTCAGCAGCCTTGCCTTACTCAGCTGTAACGACATCAGTCTGAGGGGATTGTACAACTAACTCTTCATGACCTTGGTCAGCTGTGATTAGTTCGGATTCTTGTGTTGTCTCTTTAACAGCTAATTCTTGACGTGGCTGATCAACATTGATCACATCACCGCCATCTTTCTGACTCTGCTGTTCAACAACAACCACTTCTTTTTCAACGGTATCCCAGGACTGGTGGCTCGGTAGCTAAGTCAGACTATTTTACCAGTTTTCTCCTTGTCTTCTCAGTGGAACTTTAGGTTCCACATTCTCAGGCTCGTCAATTGTGAAATCTATCTCTCCTACATTCTGTTTCTTGGCTGCAACTGACTTACGAGGCACAACTGAGCGCTTCTTCTTAACAATTGGAGAGGGAGTTGGAGTAGGTTCTTTCTCGGCTGCATGGGCATGTGTTGTCTTGGCTACAGGGGCAGGTGCTGTGTTGGCTGCGGGGGCAGGTGCCTTCTTCTTCTTTTGAACAACCTTAGGAGACGTTTTTTTGCGGCGATTGTGTCCATAGGGGACGGGATCAAGCGATTCCCCTTCCTTGTAGCTATCTTCTTTGCCCGAAAATCTTTTTGTTAACATGGAAGGGTTTCCTATTCTGGAGAGGAATCCCCTTCACTTCCAACAGATGGCCTAAGATCAGGCCATAACCGAGTGAGCTGCGAAACATTCCATCATCACCCATGGACATGTTTAGCACATTATGGCACAACTTGCCAAAAAGAAACTCAGCCCAGTTAACCTTCTTCTCCCCCATTATCGCCGCCATCGCTCTCAGCTTAGTCCAAGAAAGCTAATTGAAGATCCAAATTTCATATCGACGCACTTAGCCACCATATCTATTAACTTGTGGTAGTCTTTTTTTATCAGCAACTTCTTCACAGTGTAGTTGGGCATCGCATCAACCTCTGGTTTGGCTATCTCCTTCCAGGCAACAGCCAAATCAACATTCTTCTCAGTTAACTTCTTTAGACCATAGGAAGGTAGATAATAGTTAGCAGCTAAGTCCACAACGGTTAACTTGATTTCTTTGCTATCGACTGATGAGCGGATCTCATCATCGTGAACCTGAGCATTCACGTAAAACATACAACCTCTTCCAGATAGGTGGCGAGAACTCATGGATAAGAACTGCTTGAGACCAGCTTTCTCAAGCTTTTCAGCGATGTTCTTTGCTAGGGCCCTGTACACTCCTTGCTTGACCAGGCCATTGAAGTCCACAGTTGCCCCTTTGTGGATCTTCTCGACAAGCTTCACGTAATCATAGGATGGTGCCATTTCAGAGGTTGGATTTGAGATACGAACGAAGAAAAACTAGGGTTTGAACTACTGGTTGCAGAGAGAAAATGCTTTGGGTTGCTTTGAGAGTAACGGTTTTTGTGAAGAGAGAGAAAATTCAATTTCTCTATATATGGGACATGAAAGGACGGTTTTTAGAATTCAAAAAGATGAAAATTGATTAACGGTTGGGATCACGTCTTAGAAACCGCATTAATTTTCCCGCATTAAATGCAACAACATTTATATCCAATCATGGGTAAAATGGCGCAGGCTTTTTACTGACATCATAATTAGTGATGACGTTAAGCCTAAAAACATTCCCGCTCGCAAAAAACGACTGCATTTTGTCACTTAGCTCATAAATAACCCAACTATCTTCATTAGTCACTTGACTCTGCTTCTCTCTTGACTTAATAAACACTCGGCTGTGCAACTAACTTGATACAAATGACTAGCCGTCTTAGCTGTTTCACTTAGCTGTTAAGTGAAACTCCACTGAATTACATTTCTCTCTTCTTTAACCCTGCTAATTGAGTCTTCTGAGCTACCTAACTCAGCTCAACAAATCCATGTTCATTCTTAAGCTCTTCAAATCTTGATTCACATAAAGGCTTAGTGAATATATCAGCTAACTGCTTATCAGTTGATATGTATTCCAATGTGATGTCATTGTTTTCAACATGATCTATTATAAAATGATATCTAACATCAATGTGCTTGGTTCTTGAGTGCAATATTGGACTTTGAGTAATTGTAAAGGAACTTGTGTTATCACACATAATTGGAATCTCTCTTTCTTCTATATCATCTTGTCTCGGAGCCATTTGCCTCATCCATAATACTTGGGCACAACAGCTGCCTTCAGCAATGTACTCTGCTTCAGTTGTGGATGTAGCTATTTAATTTTGTTTCTTGCTGAACTAAGAAACCAACATATTTCCAAGGATTTGATAGGTACCTGATGTACTCTTCTTGTCAACTCTACATCCAACATTGTCCGAGTCTGAGTAGCCAACTAACTTGAATCCTCCATCCTTTGGATACCATAAGCCAACTTATTCGCATCCCTTCAAACACTTTAGGATTCTCTTGGATGCAGTCATACAATTTTCCTTTGGAGCAGATTGATTGGCACATACACCTACAACAAAGGTGATGTCTGGCCTACTTACTGTTAAATAGAGCAAAGATCCAATGAGAGCTCTATATCTTGTTTGATCAACAGCTTTGCCTTGTACATCCTTATCCATCTTGACTGGTGTATTCATTGGAATCTTCACAGATGACTTGTCTTCATACCAAATTTCTTCATTGAATCTCTGGTATATTTGGTTTGACTTATGAAGGTTTCATCCTTCATTTGCTTGACTTGAAGACCTATAAAGAAAGTCAACTCTCCCATCATACTCATCTCAAATTTTCCTTGCATGAGATTTGAGAATTTGTCACACATCTTGAATAAGAAGAATGTTCTATCAACCTTGTCTTTGGTGAATCCATTGTCATTGAGAAAATGAGATAATGTGTCATATCATGCTCTTAGTGCTTGTTTCAAACTATATAATGCCTTCTGGAGCTTGTAGACTTTATCTCCAATAGTTTTCTGCTCAAAACCTGGAGGTCACTCCACATAGACTTATTCTTCCAAAAGTCCATTCAAAAATGCACTCTTCACATCCATTTGATAGACAGTGAAGTTCTTGTGTGCAACATAAGCAAGAAACATACTAATTGCTTCCAATCTCACAACATGTGCAAATGTTTCATCAAAATCTATTCCCTCCTCTTGGAAATACCCTTTGGATACCAATCTTACTTTGTTTCTCACAACATATCCTTCTTCATTCACCTTGTTTGTTTCTAAATACCCACTAAGTGCTAATAACATTCTGGTGGGTAGGCCTTTGAACAAGTGAACATGGCTTCACGTTGAGTTAAGGATCTGGTTCTTACTCCTTCTCTAACATCTCCAATGATAAGTTCTGGAGGATGGCCTCTCAGCCATCTCACATTTGGTTGGAGTAAGTCCGTTGGATTCAGTCGTTTTGCAACCATGTTGTCTTGAACATCATCCTTATTATCATTCATCTGCGGATTTTCCAGTTGTCTTTGAGATTCAGCTATCTCATCTTCATCTGGGTTGGGTGTTCTGATATCTGCCTCAACATATGGACTCTTTTGAATAGTTGGGTGCTTCATCTTGTCAGCTAACTCATCAATGCCTTCTCCATTAACATTGGGTTCATAAAAAACAACATGGATAGACTCTTCTGTGACCATAGTCCTCTTGTTCAACACTCTAAAAAGCTTTACTCTCAGCTGAGTATCCCAAAAAGATACCTTCATCAGCTTTAGCATCAAAAGCTTTCAAGTTGTCCTTGCCATTGATGTGATTGAAGCACTTACATCCAACGATATGAAAATATCCAATACTCGGCTTCCTACAAATTTCATAAGGAGTTTTGGACAACTGCCTATTGATCATACACCTATTCTGAGTATAGCAAGTAGTATTAATGGCTTTAGCCCAAAATCTTTTAGGCAATCCAGCTTCAGCTAACATGGTCCTTCCAGTTTCCTTGAGAGTTCTGTTCCTTCTTTCAGCTACTCCATTCTGCTGTTGAGTCCTTGCAACTGACAACTCATGAGCAATACCATTTTCTATGCAATGCTGAGTTATTATCCCATTGACAAACTCAGTTCCTCTATCAGACTTTATCTTGATAATGGTTTGATTCTTCTCATATTGAACTCTTATCATAAGCTGAGAAAGCTTCTGCAAAGTTTCCTTCTTTTTACACATAAAAATGGTCCATGTGTATATTGAATAATAATCTACCACCACTAAGGTGTATTACTTTCCAGTAATGCTGGCTGGTTCAACATGACCAAATAAATCCATATTCAATAAGTGCAATATCCTAGTTGAAGAAGGACTTGGCTTGTCCTTGAATAAACATTTGATTTGCTTTCTCATCTGGTATGCATCACAAATGCTTTCCATCTTGTATACTGAGTCTGGAAATCCTTCCACAAGATGTCTCCTTGCATGCTTGTTGATTGTCTTGAAATTCAGGTGACTCAGCTTCTTGTGCCACATCCAACTTGATTCGGATGTGCTCTTTGCTTGCAGACATGTGCTTGGTGTAGTAGTTGACCAATCCACTACATACATATTTTTCTATTTTGATCCTTGTAGCACGACTTTATTTGATTCATCATATTTGATCTAGAAAACTCCCATGTTGAATCCAACATTGTAGCCCTTATCATAGAGTTGGTTGATGATCAGCTGTTCCTTGAATTTATAATCAAGAAAATCAGTTTTTAGGTACCCATACTTGTCTGGGTCCTGAGGGCTAGCACTATAAGGTGATCTACCCAACCTATAGCCAAAAGATCTGACTCTAAGAGGTTGTCACCTATCAGTTCCATAATCATAATGAATATTTGCAAATTACATAGGAGCTTTAGGCTCATACAGCTATCTCATTTGTCTGTATGCCAATGTGTTAGCTTGTGCATTTGCTTTCTTGGATAGTAATGAAACTTTTTTACATATTGGGCATTGTGCTTTTGTGCATATGTGTGCTGATGATGGTTTCTCTGCCTTGGGAATGACCTATATTGAGAGTGAGGTCTTTGTCATTTGGGCTTGTATCCCTCAGGACTCGGCTGATGTCTCATTTGATTGTTCCAATCGGTTTGGTAGGATAATTTCTACCATTCCCATCATATGGCTTTCTTTTCTTTGAAACCTCAGGGCATTTGGTAGTTCGTCTAGATTTCACAGAATATTTTCTATTTGGAGTCTACGGGTGGACTCTTCTTAATTTTGTTTCAGTTGTCTTTTCAACACACTTTGCCGGTTTTTTGCCTTTACCTATGTATCCTAGGCCAACATGGTTATGATTGTTTTTGTGAGTGGGTGTTGGTGCAACATATGTTGCTTTGGATTTTTGGAGTCCCTCATTACTTGAGGATCCTTTTTCCATTACCACTCTTGGAGATTGGGCATGCACAAAGGAATTAAATCCTATTCGTGTCTTATCTCCACTTTCATTTTGAATCATTATAAGTTCATCCAATGATTTAGATGCCTTAGTGAATGATGTAATCATATTTTTAAATCTTTTTCCCTCTTTTTAGTTGCAGCTAAGTCATCTTGGATCTTAGTTATTTCAACCTTCAACTTAGTATTCTCGTAGCTATGTGACTTAGAGTACTCACTCTTTAGTCGACTACGAGTTTTGCCTTTTGAGCTGGGTGTTTTCCTCATTTAAAAATGTGTGTGAGGATTTTATGTGCTCAAAGTCTTTCATCATTTCGCCATTAGAATCTTAAAGATCTGTGGGTGATGAAGTGTTTGTGTCATTATCACTATCATCATATTTTCAATGAGATGAGTCAGAATGTACCTCATCGTCTTGATCTTTGGAGTCTTGTTCTTTGGCTATGAGGCATATCAAAGCCTCTTCCTTAGTGTCAGAGTTGTCTTACTTAGCTAGTTCTTTGCACTTGGCTGTGTCAACAACTTCAGCAGCCAACATGGCTGCTTTCTTTTCTTCTCTCCTCTCTCTAAAGACCTTTCGTTCCTTCTCATTCCTGTAAATGTTGACTGGTGGATAGGGGCAGTCAACATGAAAATGTCCTGGTTGTCTGCAATTCCAACACAGGTTTTCAGCTTTCTGGAAGTCTACTCTTTCAACTCTCTGATTATCAACTCTCTGATATTCAGCCCTTTGATGGTCAGCTCTCCTTGGTGGTCTATCTTTCTTTATTTTGGAAGGTTCTGAGTGTCTCCTGGATGATTCACCCTCGTTTCTTTTATAGTTCTTATTGAAGAACTTGTGGAACATCTTTACATTTAGGGCAATCTCATCCAGGTCAATGGCTTCTTTGAATTCAGCTCTTTTGGACTCTCCAGCCATGAGTGCTGCTGTCTTGGGTTCAACTGTCTCTTCTTGCTCCTTTTTTCTAAGTTCAAATTCATAAGCTTTAAGGTCTGAGAACAGCTCATGGTTGGATGTTCTTGTAACATCCACTGAATGTCTCAAAGCCATCACCTTCATTTTCCACTCAGCTGGGAGTGACCTGAGTAGTTTCATACACATTTCCTTTTGTGTATATTCCTTGCCTAGAGCTGAGATCTCACTAGTTATCTCTGTGAATCTGGCATCCAACTGATCTAGACTTTCACATGCAAGCATTTTAAAATTTATTCTCTTTAATTTGATCGGATCCTTCACAAATTAAAATGAGTTTTTCCCATATTTCTTTAGCCGTTCTACAGGATATCACTTTGTTGAACATGGCTTTATCGAGGTTTTATACGAATATCCTTGCCAACATTGTCCAAGTTGTATCTCTTTCTATCCTTGTTGGTCTACTCACATCGTGGTTTTTCTACCATAGCGGTCTTGGTACAACAATATCGCTGACATGTGCACCACGTGCAACAGGAGAGCTGCAACAACCTCTTCTTCGGGTGCATCAAGAAGATCCTCGGGAGCGAGAGCCCGATTGTTGTGTTTACCTTCATTATTTATAGTGGCCCATCCTCAATGACGAACCACATTTCATCGTGTAAGGCTGAAAGGTATGACTGCATGCGTATTTTCCAGTCATCAAATTCCTCAACAGTAAACATAGGAATGCGGGTTAGATTTGCTTCCATGATAATCAGGGAATGGGCTCAGCAAACTAAGGTTGTCCATAGGGAACAAGTTGGCTACATCGCATAACAATTGTTTTCCAAGTTCTTTGATGCAGGGAGAACAAGTCACCTTTCAGTAGTGACAATGGGACAACATTGATAGAGTGGAATGAAGTTATCCAGCGTATATGGAGCTGCCAAAGATGACCATGGAGAAGAAGATAGAGCACATGGAGGCATCATTGAAAGCTGAAATTCTTGTTATGAAGAATCAGTTGTATTCACTCAGCTCCGACCAAAAAGTAGCAGACTCCATTACCCACAAGAAGCTTGACATCCTTCTTAAGTCCAATCAAATACCTCAAAGTCTCTCAAAAGGTGATGATGCCAAAAAAGGGAGAAGATAAGTAAGAGAAAACACCTATGAAGATCATTTTGAAATCTAAAGGCACCACATCACTTCTCTCTCAGATGCCTCAAGACTTGTTAGCTGAAGAGAAAGCTGAATTAGCTTTCCAGAAGAACAAAGCTAAAATTGGGAAGTTGGACAAAAGTCAAGAAGGCAGAATCGAAAAGATCAAAGTCCAATTGGAAGTTCCGGCAGCAGGTCAACACCCAGCTAAAGAAAGGAAATAAGTCACTCCCCCTCTTGGTCCGTTGGAAGAAAGATCAAATGAAGAGTTTGCTACTCTTCGGTCAGAAGGTTTCTTATGAAGGAATGGACTTACCAGCTGCATGGGGTTAGTACTACGGAAAAGGTCTAAGAGACATTGAATCAACCAGGAACCAGTTGACTCACGAAAAATAAAAGAGTCAGCAGACTTCAAGGGTACAACCCAGTCAAACCCACAGAGGAGAAGGCTCTGCCAGGTTGAAGAGGTAGAGGAAAAGATTCCAGGTCTGGTGGGAGAGGCATAAGCTCTCCACCAAGAAGACCAATTGGCTATAAATCCTCTGAAAAAGGACTATGAATATTGGATGGGCTTTAATGAAGCCAAGAACAGAGAAGCTGTTCATATATCATATGAGCTTCAACGAAAATATAAAGAAGATGTTGAAAGGCAGTAGAGGCTAGCGGACGAGAAGCTATAGAGAGATTACGAGAGAAGAAAAAGAAAGAAGAGGATGAAAGGAGGAAAAAAGCTGGACAAGATCGCTTCAGGTGAGAAGAAGAAGAATAAAGAAGGAGAAGGCAACAGAGACGTTGAAGGTAGCTGCAAGAAACTTTTGTTGTATTTTTACATTCATTTGTAAATAAACAAAAATAATGTAAATGCTGAGTGATTCATTTAATAAAATGACACATTCTTTCAATCATTCTTTTTTTAGCACTTTATATTGTAATTTAATTTTTGGAATCATCCAAAAAGGGGAAATTGTTAGGAAATTTATTTGTATAGATTTTAATGATGCATAGAAAGTTTAGATTAGAAAGCTGCCACCCCATTTTCTATATGTATTTAAACATTGTAATAGTTAAGAATATAACTGAGTCATCAAGCAGCCATGTTGAAGATGCAAAAGACTGACTAAAGTAATGCAGAGAAGATTCAACTGTGTCGCAGCTGAGTATTGAAGAAGACCTTCAGTCAACTAAAGAAGTTGTGTCTTTCAGTATAATTACAACTGAGTTATCCAAGAATCAAGGAGAAGACTAAATAAACGGATGAAGTAGTTGGAGGACTCAGAGAAAGCTGAAGAAGTCCATTGCAAAGAAAAGTCAAGACCTATTCAAAATGGTAAGGCACATGCCTTCAACCATAAAAGTTGTCTTGCTGAGAAAGTGCGAGTAGCTAGAACCAATGGGATGTTTGCAGTAACCTGGTACGATTCAGGCAACCTGCAGAGCATTAATGTTAAGGAAAGGTCAACATTAAAAGCTGCACAATAAGACAAGCCAATGAACAAGAAGTGAAGTTTGAAAATTGTCTTTCTCTTCAACGGACACATTTTCAAACTCTCACTATAAAAGGCTGAGGAAATTACTGAGAGAAGTACGACATGTGACATGAGATATCTGAGCATTCAAGCAAGAAAAAATTTGCAACTCTCTCTAAGCTAAAGATTCCAAATCCTCAAGCCTAAACACTCGAAGTGATTCTAACCAACACAACTCAGTGAGGAAGAAAACTTCAACCAGTTGAAGAGGAAATTTGTTTGAAAAACAATAAGGGGTCTGCACATCCACGAAGTGAAGGATGTGCAGTGAGGTTCAAGTTAGAACATGGTTCAAGTTAAAGAAGCTGAAGTAGTGAGGCAGTTGCTTACGAAGAGCTGAGTCCCAGGACTGAAACCATCTGTGTGATCAAGGCTTACTCGGACTGTATTATCCTTTTGTAACTGCTGTTGCATTAGTGGATTTCGTCCAGGAGTTGGAGAAGAGTGGAGTAGAGGAATTACCGCATCCTCGAACCACTATAAAATTGCTTGTCATTTACTTTCAGCATTCTATTTTCTGCATATTTAATACCTATTGATATATATATTTGTTTACTCAAATGATAAAAAACTTAATATAAAACAAGTGTTGAAAACCATAAATCCTCAGGAATTGATCACACAACCTTTCTTCAGATCTGACTTTTGTTTGACCTGGAACCTCGCTATATTCCCTTCACTTCTTAAAAATATAGATCCATTTGCTTTGTCAAATGTTTTCCTCTTCAACATTGAAGAACAACTTCTATCTTCCACGTGAGAGTGTTGGATAAAGTGTCTTAGAAACAGGCTTGATGATATAAGAATTTTCACTTGAGACAATATTTGCAGTTCTTGCTTGAATGCTTGTTTTTTTCGCTCTTTACATGTCTCTGCAAATTCCTCAGCATTTTATAGTAAGAGTTCAAATTTTGTCCGTTGAAGAGATAGACACAATTCCAACTCCTACGTTTTGTTCATTGGCTTGTCTTATTTCTGCAACTTTGATGTTGACCTAACCTTTGAAATCTGGTACTTGCATGCTTTTGAAAAAGATTCAGAGTTCTGCAGGCTTCTCATTGGCTCAAGCATCTTGCACTCTTTCAACTAGAACACTTTAAGATTGCAGGTCTGTTTTAATTACCAAAACAGGTAAGTCTTTGACATTCAACACAACAGACTTCTTCAGTTGTCTTTGAGTCCTTTATCTGCTTTACCCCTTAAGTTGAGTCATCTCCATCATTCATTGTTTGACTCTGCTGTAAGTATTCTGAAAAACTTAGCTAATGTACTTGACAGAAGGTCTTCTGATCCACTCAGTGGCGACTCAGCTGATTCTTCTCCACATTCTTTAGTAAATCTTCTGCATACTTCTACTTAGCTGCTATTTGACTCAACTAATTTATCTAACTATTACATAGTATAATTTGCATACAAAATGCCGACTTTCTAATACAAAGTTTTGTAAGCATCATCAAAATCAATACAATAAATTTCCTAACAATTTCTGCCTTTTTGATGATACCAAAACTTTCTTACAACATCATGTGATGAAAATTAAATAATTGAAAATTAATGTATCAATTTTATTCATGTACATTCAACACTTACATTATTGTGTGTATATTACAAGTACATTACAAAAATACAAAACAGAATTTTCTGACAACTATCTTCTAATCTCCTCTGTTGTCTTCTTCTTCTTTCCTCTTAATCATCTCTTCTTTTCTTTTCTTCTTCATCTCTTCTTCTTCTTCTTTCTTCATTAGCTCTCCTTCTCTCCTCTTCTTCTTTCTTTTTCAGTTCCAATTCCTCCATCTCGTATTTTCTTGCCAGTTCATTGGCTCATTGCTCATGTTCTCTGCATTGAGCTTCGTGAAGGCCCATCTATTATGGCGCGTTTCTCTTTAAGTGATTAACGGCCATGATTCCACCTCCTCTTTTTGGTGGAGACTTCTACCTCTCCCACCAGAGTGTGAATCTTTGCCTCTTCTTCTTCCCCTTCCCCTTTTAGAGCTTCTTCCCCCTGCAAGGTTGTAATGCCCTAAAATTATTGGACTATAAAATATACATATACATTTATTTTATCTAATAATTTTTTGAATAAGAAAAACTTCTCGTTATAATGATCCATTTAATTTTAAAAAAAAAACAATAATTACATCGGGAACATTCACATAAAATAATTTTGAATAAAATTTGATATCTACATATGATTCCAACAAGCCATTTGATAGTGAAAGATTTTGAAAAATTCACGTACATACATTTATTTCATAAGAGAAAATCGTCCTGTAAACATAATCCAATGAAAATTTGATAGCAACAGTGAAAACACATTATAAAGTATGGAAATTTTAAATACTCCATTCATTGCTAACAAATTCATACATTTGTCGACATAAATATCCCTTTAAGTCTATCGACATAAATAAAATTTAAAAAATTATAACAATTCGACATTTATTATCCCAAATTGAAAAATCCTAGAAGTTGGAATTTTTTTTTCTCAATACCAATCAATTATTCACACTAAGTCCAATAGACATTGCTCCAGTACTTTCATAGGTCATCAATTATCCACCGCCAATAACCATCGCCTACTCCTGAACCTGAAAAGTTGGATTATAATAGGGGTGAGCAACACAGCTTAGTGGGGTTAACACTGTCTAAGCTAAATACAAAAATCACAATAACATGCAATAGCAATCTAATAGGACATAACATAAATTCTTTGAAACCATAGACATAGACATAGCTCGCACTACGGGGGTTCCACTAGAGGGATACATCACATTAGGCGTCTAAAGCAACTGTACCACACATTATGCAAAGTACTAAGCGTTTAACAAGGACAATAGAGTGTTTAGAAAAATAAACCCCACCTCGAACTTTGCTTGAAATAGTAAAACTTAAATTGTTGGATGCAAGCACTCTAATCCTCGCTAGAAACTTGCCTAATAATGGAAATATAATGAAACTAGTCAAAACCTCGAAATATTCTAAACATGAAAACTTAAAAAAAAATTATAATCCTAATTTAGAGGCTCTTTAGAAAATAATATGTTATAGAATTGAAGGGTTGAATGAAGTACTTAAAGGATCATAGTCAAATTTGGAAATAAACTGAAATTTGGGACTGAACTAGAATTTGATAAAGCTTAAAAATAATACTCTAAATCTGGAATAGGGGCTAGTAAAATATAAAATGAGGTTTAAGGCTAATTTGGAATTTGATGATAAAAACTTGGAGTCAGAAGGCTGTATGTTTTTTTTCAATAACAAATTCAAAGTTGAAGGGGCATGATTAGTAATTGCTGGAAATTATGGGTTACACCCTGATACGTAAAAAATATACGTGCATTAGGGGCTAAATCTGATATGTAATTGATACATTTGCATGTATATTTAGTGTGCTTTACTTAGTTTCCTTAGAAGGACAAGATACTGCGTATTCTTGTAACTTTTTATAGGAAATGGAGCTTAATTAAGAAGATACCAGTTGGAAGGCCCGAATAAGATGGACGAGTGCGGAGAGAAGATCGAAGAGATGAAGAAAATGGACAAAAACCATTCACATGGCTAGACCGTATGGCACCACACGTCCGTGTGACCTGCCCGTGTGAAGAGACATGTCCGTGTGAAGTGTTGGGAGAAAATATGGATGAAACCAAGCCGCACGGCCGGACTGTGTAAGGGCCACACAGCAGTGTAGAGTGACCGTGTGAAAGCCACACGGACCGTGCGACTGGCTGTGGCGGATTTTTGTCCCCTTTTCCCATTCAAACTCTACAAGTGATCTCTCCAAGCACCTATATAAAGGACCCAAGGACTGCACAAAAATTAATTCATCTATACAAAATACAACACACCAAAATACACAGGAACACAAGATCAAAGGTCTTCTGAGAGAGGAGGGCTAGGTTACGAAGAACACCACAAGGCCTTTCACATCTATGGAGGCACACGAGGTTCGAAGGCTTGCAAGGAAGATCCATCCTGAGCAGAAGAGTTTTCTTTCATAGTTTAGATCTCTTGTCTGTGCTTAAACGATGTCACAATATTGATTTCATGTTGTTCTATGAATTTGTTCCCAATGTTTGGCTAATCTTTCGGATCCTAGGGCATAATCAAAATTGTGGATTCATATTAAATCTTGATTAATTGTTTTCTTAATTGATTCATGTGTTCTATTTTATGAATTCGAGTGCTTATTCTTAATTGTCGATTATTTGGCCAATAATTTTCATGTCATACTTGTTAGTCCATACTCTGGGAGGTGAGTTCTAACGAAACAAAAATTGAATTCAGACATACTTCTGTTTGTGGGGAGTATTTCAATTCAAATATTTGTTGGGAGTTAATCATAGTTGTGATGGATCGGGAGACCCAATTATTATTAATCTACTGTTTGTGTTCCACCCGGGAGGGGAAATAAACTAGTTTACGAATTGAACCCATAGAAACACATGAATTGGTTTTGAAACATTAATTGGATTTAATATGAAGAAACATGTTGAGATTATGTGCCTAGAGTTGCTTCTGTATTTGTTGAAAATACTTGTGGGGTTCGAAAATTTATTTCTTTTTATTTTTATTGTTCTACTTTTATAAAACTCGTGATATTCGGTCCCTTCAAAAAAAATGGAATACAATGTTATTATAGCCTAAGTGTTTTGTATTCAATCCTTGAGGAATACGACATTGCTTGCCATTATCCTATAAACTACACTGTACACTTGCAGTATAGAGATCCAAATAAATTTTTGGCGAACAAGTTTTCGCTCCGTTGACGGGGATTGAAAGATTCTACTACGATATAGTAATAAGTAGTTCAATCTTAATTGAAGCTTTTGTAAACTTTTTTTATTTTTTTATTCTGGATTTTTTTTTGTAAATAATTTTTTTATTATTTTTTTTCTGATTTTTGTAATTTTTTTTTAATTTTCGAATTTATTTTCCTTTTATGAATTGTAAATATTTTTTTTATTTTCGATTTTTTTCTTTTTTTTTTAAATAATTTTTTTTATTTCTTTGTTTCTAACATCGTTTTTGTTGAATGCGACATCTTGAAATCTCACGGAGACACATGTAGCCCAAATCGCTCCTGCAGTGGGAGGCCAACATCAAAAGGGCAAATTCCCAAGCAACGTAACTTAATCCAGAAAACAAGAGAGAACGCCATTCGTCTGATAAATGGTACATAATATGAGAGCTTAAGGATTTCAACCGACACGGTTAAAAAACAGTGGTGTTAGAAATCTGAAGTCTGGCTGAAGACGTAAAACTTAGCTCTTTGTGGGAGACAACCCAAGAGGCGTCGCGACAAACTCCGTGTTTAAAAAAAAAGTTAATAAAAGACATGACAAGCACACACAAGCGTGTGGACGCACACGACCCAACCGTGCGATCTGCTCCTCCAGTTTCCAATTTCACGGACGAGCTCCCAGCTTCACCAGAACTATCCAAGTAAGTACTCTTTATGCATTTCTATTTCTTTTGATAATTTTCTCTTATGTTCGGGACGAAGCATATTTTAGGTTTGGGGGGATTGTCAAGAATACGTAAATTTGTACTGTTGCATTTAGGAGTGCATATAGAGCATAAAAATGTGCATTAAAATTTTCAATTTTCAATTTTTATTTTATTTTTATTTTTAACACGTTTATTGTTTTAGCATGTTTAATTGCTTTTGTGTGTATTTTTAATCAAGATTTTCGAAAAAAGTAGAAGACTTCCATATGATTTTACTATGAGCATTTGATTTTATGAGATGACATATTTTTGTGAATAATGCGATGAATGGTTGAGGAGATATCTTTTATTTGTTTGGTATTAGTTAAGAAAATTGGGTATTTGAGCATGTTGTGAAAAATAAGCCTGTGAGCTTTTGTGCCTTTAAACTACTTTATCTTATGCAACTTAATTTTTTTCTTTAGTGTATCATTCATGATTGCTAGAACTCTGGAACTTGCTCTGGTATCTTCATTGAAGCCATGTGTGTATGTGCAATTTTGAAAATGATTTAAAGCCATCTTTGTGTTAGCCTACTTAGCCTAAAAAAAGCCTACCTATGAACTCATGATTCTCTAGTTAGCCACTTTGAGCCTTAACATTTTATAGTTAGACACATTGTGATCTTTAAAATTGAAAAAATAATTTTATCCCTAAAATTTCTTGAGCTTATAGAAAATGAACATGTTTGGGGGAGATGTGGTGAAAATTCTGAAAAAGAGAGAGAGTGGGCAAAAGAAAGAGGGATGAGCAGTGTGTAGGTAAATGAATGATTTATGAAGCTCGGAAAGAAAAATCTCGGAAAAGAAAAAGAAAAATAGAGCAAAGGAAAGAAAAGAAAAAAAATTCGGGAAATTTTGAAAAATTGAGAGCTTGAGGCTAAAGAAAAAATAAAAGAAGGGCAAAAAGGCCTAAGAATTAAAAAGTAGAAAAAGGGTGGAGTTGAGTTGAAAAAGAAAATATCTTGAAAAGAAAAATGATTATTAGATGAAATTGGGTTGGTGAGTTGCATTTCTGTGCACTTAAATTCTATTTGCTCAAGTCAAGTCACTTAATCCAAATTTTCCCTACCCTCTCCAAAGAACCTACATTACAACCAAATGAAAAGTCCTTTTTGATTTTTAAGTTGTGTACACTAAAGTGGTAGAGATGTTAGATGATTTGCAAGCCTATGGTAGTTCTACTTTTACTGAATTGATTCTAAGCACAAACACTGTCCATACACTTTGAGAGATGAGTGATACACTACTACTTGTGAGTCGCAATGTCAAGTACCTGAGAGAGTATTAGTTATGCCGAAGCTATGATTGATGCCTTCTTAATAATGAATTGCGTGGTTTACTTAAATATAGAGTCAAATGAGATTAAAAGTTTATAGTGTTCTTGTGTGTTCTTTGTACCCCTTAATATTATTTTTCTTAATTTGCTCGAGGATGAGCAATGCTTTAAGTTTGGGGGATTAGGATATGTCTAAAATATACATGCATTTAGGAGCTAAAAAAGGTACATAATTGATACATTTGCATGTTTATTTAGTGTGTTTTAATTAATTTCTATAGAAGGGCATGATACTGCATATTCTTGTAACTATTTATAGGAACAGAGCTTAACTGAGAATATATAAGTTGGAAGGCCCGGATAAGATTGACGAGTGCGAAGAGAAGATCGAAAGACAAAGAAAATGGACAAAAACAAGTCATATGGCCGGACCGTGTGGGACCACACGGCCGTGTGACCTACCTGTGTGAAAAGACATGTCCGTGTGAAGTGTTGGGAGAAAAAAGGGACGAAACCAAGCCGCACTGCTGGACCGTGTGAGGGCCACACGGCCATGTGGAGTGACCGTGTGAAAGCCAAACGGGCCGTGCGACTGGCTATGGCGGATTTTTGTGTCCTTTTCCCATTAAAACTCTACAAGTGATCTCTCCAAGCACCTATATAAAGGACCCAAGGGCTACATGAAAATTAATTCATCTATACAACAAACAACACACCAAAAAAAACACAGGAACACAAGATCAAAGGTCTTCTGAGAGAGGAGGGCTAGGTTACGAAGAACACCATAAGACCTATCACATCTACGGAGGCACAAGAGCTTTGAAGGCTTGGAAGGAAGATCCAACCTGACAAGAAGGGGTTTTCTTTCTTAGTTTAGATCTCTTGTATGTGCTTAAACAATATCACAATGTTGATTTCAAATTTGTCTATAAATTTGTTATCAATGTTTGGCTAATCTTTCTGATCCTAGGGCATAATCAAAACAGTGGATTCATGTTAAATTTTGATTAATTGTTTTCTTAATTGATTCATGTGTTCTATTTTATGAATTCGAGTATTTATTCTTAATTGTCGCTTATTTGGCCAACAATTTACATGTCATAATTGTTAGTCCATAATCTGGGAGATGAGTTCTAACAAGACAAAAATTGAATTCAAACATAAACAGGGTAATGTATCGGGAGACTACTTCCATTTGTGGGGAGTATTTCAATTCAAAGATCTATTGGGAGTTAATCATAGTTGTGATGGACCAGGAGACCTCAATTATTATTAATCTACTGTTTATGCGCCACCCGGAAAGGGGAATAAACTAGTTTAGGATTGAAAGATTAATTAGATTTAATATTGAAGAAGCATGTTGAGATTATGTGCCTAGGGTTGCTTCTGTATTTGTTGATAACACGTGCGGGGTTCGAAAATTTATTTCTTTATTTTTATTTTTTTATTTTTATAAAACTCGTGATATTCGGTTCCTTCAATAAAATTAGAATATGATGTTATTATAACCTAAGTGTTTCATATTCAATCCCCGAGGAATACGACCTTGCTTGCCTTTATCCTATAAGCTATATTGTACACTTGCAGTATAGAGATCCACATAAATTTTTGGCAAACACACCCACAAATTGGCAAACTTCACTCGAAACCCTTTTTTCCTTTGCTCCTCCGCCATCAACACATTTCTTCATTCTTTTCTTTATTTCTTTCATTTTTTTCTTCTTTTCTTCTTTCTACTTCTTTACTCTCTCTCTTACTTTTCTCTCACTTTTTCTTTACTTTTCTTTCCTCCTTAGTTCTAGTGGCAACTATCACCCCTCTTTCTTCCTACTTTTTCTTTTTCTCTCACTTCTCCTTATGTAGGTCCCAAGGGGTGATAATGTAAAATCTAGGGGGGAGGCGGTTGAATAGACTTTACCAACTTTTCGTTTTAGTTCTTTTAAAGTCAGAGTATAGTCACGAGTCAGTTGGGTCCTTGGTGGACATCTTAGTTTACCTTCACAGTTGAGTTAGCCTCTTAATAGACTCGATTGAGCTGTTGATAAGATTACTCAGCTGATTCAATTAACTATTTAGAAATTTAGTAGACTTGGTTTTGCAGCGGAAGACTTTCACCCTATGTTTTAAATGCGTTTTTCATCACTTGTTTTAAGCTTAGTTGTTATCAGTTGACTTAGGCAAATATAACAGACCACAATATAGATATGCAAGAAAGTAAAGTGCTAAATTTAAATGACCCAGAGCAATTTTTATAGTGGTTCGAAGATGGGGTAATTATTCTAATCCACTCTTCTCCAACCCCTGCAGGAATCCACTAATGTAATGGTGACTTTGTTACAAATGATGATAGTCCAAAATAGGCCTTGATTACCCAACTGGCTTTGTTTCTGGGACTCAGCTTCTTCAACAGATTGTTGTCCTGCTACTTCAACTCCTTTAGACTCTTGGATTTGTTAACACAACCCTCCAACAAGTCCAAAGCTTCTGGTTCGAACTAGAACCTCACTACATTTCTTTCAACCTTGAATGTCTAGACCCCTTGCCTTTAAACAAGTTTCCCTCTTCAACAATTTGAAGTTGTCTTTCCTCCACTGAGTGTGTTAGATTGTTTTCCTTCGAGTTTTAGGCTTGAGGATAGTATTGAATGCTTGAGAGATTTTTTCTTTTGTTTACTCAGATAACTTGTGTCTGCGTTATAGCTCGTTACCTTCTCTCAGGGTATTCCTAAGCCTTTTAATGTGCTTGTTTGGAAAATATATCCATTGAAGAAATATATGTATTTTTAAAACTACACTTTGAGGTCGTTGTCTTGTCTTGTCTTGCAGCTTTGATTTAGACTGATCCTTGAATTTAATGCTTTGCAGCTTTTCCTTAAACTCTGCAGCTTTTCAGGGACATCCTATTGGTTTCTTGCTTTTTGCACTCTTTAAGCAAAACAACTTTAAGAATGACAGCGTGACACATGTCTATTTTCAGCAAACATTTGACTTTGCTTTGACATCGGATCTCTTCAGCTTTCTAGCATCCTCTTTGCTGCATAACCCCTTAATTAGTCAACTCCACTTGTCTGGTAGTGTCTCAGCTATCAGTCTACTTACTGAGAAAAATTTTATGTCACTTGACTGAGAGTTGTCTTTACTGCACTCACCTGCTACACAACTGATTCTTCATCTTGGTCTTGATTGACTTGATTCTTCTACTTGGCTACTTCTACTCAGCTTATAGAACCCTATCTATTACAAGTTGATTTATAGTAGAATTGGGGTGCCAATTTCCTAATCTAATTTTTACATGGTATCATCAAATTTATTACATATATTTCCCAACAATTTTCCCCTTTTTGATGATGCCAAAACTTAAATAAAAACAACAAAGTAAATAATGCATAAATAAAGAATGATTGTATGAATATGCCATTTTATTGAACGTATCATTCTTGCACTTTACAATGTGTTACAGAGTATAATGAAAAATATACAAAGTACTTACAAGTTTTTTGTGTATTTACAATCATGTAAAATTACAACATGAAGGTGTATGCTGCAGTCTTCAATGCCTCTGATGCTTCATTCTCCTCTCTTTATCCTCTTCTCTTCTTCTATCCTCTTCTGGACTCCTTCTCTTCTTATTCTCATAGGCTCTCTTGGAAGTTTCATCCTTTCTCCTTCTCTCCTCCAATTCTTGACGTTGCCTTAAATGTTCTCATTTTTGGCGCTCAGCTTCTTCAACATTTTCCTGGCAACTTCTTCATTTTCCAATTTCTTAAATCTAGCCCAGTAAGAACATCCTTCTTTTGAGGATTAATATATTGAACATTTCTTCTTGGTGGAGTGCCTCTGTCTCTTCCACCACTTCTTCCTCTTCCTCTGCCAGATTCTGCTGCTCCTTCCCTGGGACCGCACTGTACGGGCTGAGCTCTTGAAACCTGCTGACTACTTCCTTAGGTGTATAGTGCCAAAAAAGACATGGGGGGGACCGCTGCATCATAAGACTTCATGATAGTGGAGGGGACCATCATAGAAAGGGAATCTACTTATTCCACCATGGGGTTGGACGTCCAAAGAGCCCTAGGCATGGTGGGGACCGCAACTTGGATGGAGGAGGAAGGAGGGACCACCATGGAGGACAATTTGCTGCAACTTCTTGGGAGGGATGGGAGTTGTTTGAAGCATGAGAATCGGCGACATTCGATGGCGTGGGTTGCAAGTAGTATTTCGAGGACAACAATATTAATCTATTTAGGCACTATACGCCTAAGGAAGCACGCCCTCAAACCGAATGACCACGAGAAAATGGACGGCCGGTGAGAGGACGTTCAATGGAAAGAGGTCGCAATTTACAAAACAAAGGAAAAGGGGTGGTAAATGAGAAGAATGGGTTCAAGTGAGGAAACGTGGAGTCCGGCCTATGGAGAATAACCCAACGAACATCATCAATACGCTGAAACTCCTTCTCATCACTACAGGATAATGATGAGTATGAATAGGTGATGCTCATGGATAATTTGAGGGGAATGGAAACATCTAACAGAGGAAATAAGGATCACACGGAAGAGAGGGATGATTCGCGATCTCACAATCCGGACATGCGGATTATTTTGAGTGGACCCAAGTACAATGAACAAAGACACGAACAATGGCAATGTACGGGATAATGGATTGGATAAAGTTCAAAAGCAATCGAAGAAGTGGCCGCGAAGAAACCCATTAACACCTATGAGATCACTTCCACGAGCCACAAGGATAGCTTTAAAGCAATGGCGGTGGCGGCTAAAAAGCGATGGGCAGACTTGGAAGAAGAAGAACAACTAGGTAATGCTTTCATTGAGAGTATTGATTCGATCACACGCACGTGGCGCGTCCCCCCCCTAATTTATCATGAATTGCTTGTTCTAGAATGCTAGAGGTCTTGGTAATGAGGCTTCTAGATCCATGCTCAAGGAATTATGTCGTGTTTATAAACCTGATATAGTTGCGATTGCGGAGCCGAAAGTTCAATTTTCTACTATTAGCGCTTTATTTTGGAATGCTATTAGTCTAACCCTGGTTGCTGAGAGAATTTCGCGTTAATGGCATTCCGGATATTTGGGTTTTGTTCGTACTACTAACATGCATGTGCGAGTTTCATTGGGCCTCGATCAAATTGTGGTTTGTAAAGTGGGGGTCCAGAATCACCCGATTTTAATGGGTTTCGTGCATGCCCATTGTTCGTATATTGCTAGACGGAAACTTTGGCTTGATGTGCGAGCGTTAGGGGTAGATAATTTGGTTATGGTGGGGATTTTAATGCCATTCTCGGGAGCTCATGAACGATAGGGTTGAGCTCGGATCCACGACATTTCATGCGGGGAGTTCAAAATATTTGTTGATGACAACAATATCATTCAGTTCCAATGGTAGGAAACGACTATACATGGGGTATTTTCCGGCCCGGCAAGGGGTCTAATTCAAGCGAAGTTGGATAGGATTTTGGCCACTAATCGGTTCATGAATCTGTGGGCATACTATTGGTGGTTTGGTGGGTTTGAGACACTCCTCAGATCATAATCCTATTATCTTGAGATGCAATTTTTCTACACCTCCTTCGGCGGCTCCATTTCGTTTTCAATCAATGTGGCTCCATCACAAAGGTTTTAAAAAAGTGGTGGTGACTCATGGGGGATGGAGTGTCCAAACAATCATCCTATGGCCCGCGTTATGTAAAAACTTAAAAGATTACGGTCCATTCTTCGACGGTGGAACTACGGTTTTAAGAGATGTTAATCGACAGGTTGAGGAAGTGCAGCAAAAACTTACGGATTTTCAATCTCACATCTCCGCATTTGGGTATTCTGACAGCATTATTCAGCAGGAGCTTCAGTTACATAATGATCTTAATCAGCTGCTTAACAGACAATATGAGTTGTTGCGACAGAAAAGCCGAACACAGTGGTTGCAGGATGGCGATCGTAACACTGAGTTTTTTCATCGGAAATTACGCGCCAAGAGGTCTCGTAGCCATGTCACCCATATGCTTGCAAATGGGCAAATGACGGATGATCAACAGAGCATCAAAAACCACATCATTCAATATTATGAACAGCTTTTTGCGGAATCAGATAACGGTAATGCTGATTATTCCATGGTGGACAATGTGGTTCACCAAACGGTAACTCAGGAGGAAAATTCCAGGTTGTGTTCGATTCCTACAGATGATGAGATTAAGGAAGCCATTTTTAATTTGAGTCCTGATAGTGCTCCAGGGCCTGATGGTTTTGGGGGGTACTTCTATCATAGCTGTTGGGATATTATCGCTGCGGACATTTTGCCGATGTTCGTTCATTTTTGTTAGCCACAGATCGCCTAAAGGATGTAACTCGAGCTATATGGTTTTAATTTAGAAGAACAACAACGCTATTTGTTCGTGTGGAGGAGTACATGCCAATTATCTTAAGTAATTTCTTGTTCAAGATAGTTACTAAGATCTTAGCCGGCCGGTTTGGGGATATTTTGAAAGAGCATGTGCATGGTATGCAATTTGGCTTTATTAAGGAAAACAAATCCATGATTGCATTGCCTTGGCATCGGAAGGAGTTAACTGTCTTCTTAATCGCTCTAGTACGCTGAATATGATTCTTAAGGTGGACATTAGAAAAGCTTTCGATACATTGAGATGGGATTTTATCTACCCTGTTCTTCGACGTATGGGGTTCGATCGGGGTTCTTGAGTTGGGTGACATCGATTTTTAACTCAGCAAGGATTTCGATTCTATTAAATGGGGGTCGGAGGGATATTTGAAGCACTCGTGGAGTCCGTCAAGGAGACCCTCTATCTCCACTTCTTTTCTCGGCGGAAGACGTATTAGCGCGTACATTGGATATGGCTATTCAAAGAGGGATATATTGCTCGCGTTTAAAACAACCCACAATTTCGGTCTTACTCTGTGTTTATTATATGCAGATGATATCCTTATCATGACAATGACTTCTTGGGAGAATTGTCATCATATTAAACGTATTTTGACTAGTTATGGGCGCATCTCGGCCAAAGAATTTAATCCGAAAAAGACGAAGGTCTATTTCCGTGACAATACGCCTATTCGGATTATGAGAAGAGTTGAATCATCTCAGATTATGCATGGCACTTTTCCCATCACTTATTTAGGAGTCCCCTTGTTCAAAGGGGCACCCAAAATAAGATATTTCACTTACACATGATAAAATTCTGTCCAAATTTAAAAGGTGGAAAGGTACGTCCTTATCGATGGTCGGGTCGCATTACTCTTGTTAATTTCTGTCATCTCTAGCTCGTATGTTCACTCGATGCTTGTATATCGTTGGCTGAGGACATTGCTCAAATCAATGGAAAAGGCGATGAAAAATTTTATCCGTGCAGTGATATTAATAAGAAAGGTGCGGTGACAAGAATTGGGCGAGGTGTTGTGCACCTAAAGAGGAAGGAGGATCGGGAGTTCGATCTCTTGTGGCGGCTAATAAAGCATTTCTTATGAAGGTGCATGGAAGTTGCTTCAATCTAGGTCTATGGTTTTCGAGATTTTTGCGGCATAGATATTTCAATGGTGGGCCCGAATGGCATATATTGGATCGTTGATTTGGTCGGGATCATGCGTCCGGTGGTCTTGGAGCGATTTCCCAATCACTGCTTTGGATTCCGGGAAAGATCTCGGAGTTCGGTCTGGTTGGATATCGGTTAGGTTACTCAATTGCGAGATCGCATTGGTATTCCGCCTCATCTGTTTCAATATTACGCATACCCTATTTCGGATTACTTTTATAATGGGGTGTGGCATTTCTCGAGGAATTCATTGTGGAGTATACGGGGTTGTCATTGATATTCTTAATTTTCCGATTGCCCCACATTCGACGGATGACGCGTGTGGATTCACTCTAAGGGAGGGGACATATCCTCTAAGGAGGCTTACACTTTGGCTCGTAATCAATTCCCAAAGGTTCAATGGGGTAAGTGGATTTGGTCTTCACACATTTCGTTGAGAAGATCAATCATGTTTGCGATCAATTCATAATCGACTACTGTTCTTGATAACATTCGTGGATCTTGGGGTCCACAGACTTGTTCATTATGCTACGCAGATTCGGAGTCAGTTGATCATTTATTCACACGGTGTCTGTTTGCTTTGGCGATTTGGGAATGGATTCAAGACGCTTTCGAGGTGCAAATGCCACTTAATGGAGGCGTGAATCATTTTTATGTTTGGGCTATTCAACAACGCGTTTCATCAGTCATGACTTGCTTCACTTTGGAAAACGGCTATCATTTCGACTATTTGGGTTATTTGGCATGCACGCAATGAATGGATATTCGGGGCGTTAGACCCCTTCACACCGCTATCATTTTGGTTAAGGCATCCATCATGGAATCAACAACCAAAGATTGCAACTATATGTCCAACTCGGTTTATGATCTTTTATGCTTAAGAAGGCTATATGTACGGGAAGGCCAAAACATTTTTTGTCATCAAGCACGTTAGATGGTACCCTCCATTACCAGGATGGATGAAGGTGAAATCGATGGATGTGCGCGAGAGCACCGGCGGATGTATGGCGGCGGGCGTCTTTCGAAAGCTCGCAGAGGTTTCTTCACAGGATGTTTTAGTCATAATCTAGGTAGAGGCTTTGCTTTTGAATCGAACTTATTGCAGCAATGACATTTATCGAGAGGGCGTTTAAGCGAGGATGGATCAAGTTGTGGTTAGAATCGGACTCAACGTACGTATGCGGGTTATCGGAAACAAGATCTCTTGGTACCATGGAAGTTCTTAGCTAGATGGAGGATGACACTTCACTATATCTCTCACATGGAGTTCGAGTCTCACATATCTACGGGGAGGGCAACAAAGTAGCGGATAAACTTTCTAAGATGGACGCCCCTTGGAGTGGTCATACACGATTCCTAAGTCGATTGTCACCGAGTTGAATGAAGGCGATGATGAGCGGCGATTTCATTTCGGTTTACATAGTTGGGGTACTCTTTTTTCCTATCAAAGGTTTTTCCTCTCGGGTTTTACTTTGATAGGTTTTAACGAGGCCCCAATTTTGGCTATCTCGCTTGGCTTGTAAGCGTTTCATTAAGTTTCTTTTGATCGAACTTTGAGGCATTTCACTTTTGGTTTATGCTAGCTGCTTGGCTTGTAAGCATCACCATCTTTTTCTTTTTTATATATCTGATCACTTTATCAAAAAAAAAAACTATTCGACAAATTTCTTGGCCTTCTCCAAGTACCAATCCCATGCCTGCTTGAGAGTTGTTCCCATAAAATATCCTTCGATTTGAGCGCCGGAACTCCTCTAGCGATCTAGGCTCGATCCGCATCCGAGCCGCTTCTTGAGGAGCTTTACAACCGGGAGAGTCTTGACGTAATCTTGACAGGGGACCATGATACTTGGAATGAAGATCTTCAATGCATCCAAGCTTCCTTTGGTCAACTTCTGTTTCGATTGCAGCTTTTATCTTCTTAAAAGCTAAGTCAACTTTTTCTTCTGCTGACAAGCCCTGTGGCAGCTGTGATAAGAGAGAGTTGGTTGATGAGCCAACTTTCGATTTATCCAAAATGATTTTCAAGGGGGGATGGGGGTCTTCTTCGATAGATCTTCCCCCTTACTTCCACTTCATTCCCCCTTACTATCTTACCCCTTTTTGGCATCATCACTAACATCAGGGAGAGAGGTTTGAGAAATACCAGTACGAATGCGATCCAGTTTGTCGTGAGTTGCTGAGTGTGTTGCTCTATGCTCTGATTGAAGAGCCTTCAATTCTGCATTCATGATCTTCATCTCTGCGTTCGTTATCATCATCTCCGAACGTAGATATCTTTCAACTTTTAGAAGGTCTTGCTTGTGTTGAGCCTTTAGCAACTCCATATATGTTTTGTCCGTCTGGTCTATTCTGAACATATGATCCCGCTGTCTCTGCTGAAATTTTGCATTGTCGGCACTCCAATCACAAGCTTGGCAAAAAAGGATTTGAAATAGCTGACTTATTCTCTTCTCAGTGCCTTCATCTGTGCTGTCCATTCCCGAATCCTTAGAACTGATCCTCGAATATCTGCAAAGATCATGGCATCATGATTGTCCAAATATTGGTTGAGTGTAGCAAAACCTCTTTTCATATTGTCTATTTTCGAACAAATAACCTTGAATGCTTTTCGGAAGTGTACTGCCTCAGGTGATTGTTCTTCTGGCCACACTGCGTCGAAGTCAAACCAAAAGGCACAACTCGTAAGTCAACTAGAGCGTCAAGTTCTTCAGGATGGATGTCAACAATATACTTGGCACATTCTTCAGCAGATTCAGTCTCTAGTGATACCTCCACCACAAATGGGAAATAGTTTGAGAATAAATCATCTGGAACAATAGGAACATCTCCTACTTCTCCTTCAATAGGCTTTCCTTTGTTCCTTAGACTGGCTTCAGCTCTATGTGCCTCAACTGTGTTAGCGTCATCGACAGTCGCAACTTTGTTAGCCTGCAGAGCTGACTGATCCTCATCTATCTTAACAACCTCTTTGGTCTCAATAAGTTCTTCCTCTTGAGTTTCCGTGGCCTTAACTATCTCATTAGCATCACGGGTTGGTGATGGCGCCATTGGGGGTGGCTCATCAACCTATACAAATTTTGATAAGGCAGTTTCCGTGCGTGCCTTCTTCATTTCTACAGCTGTTTCTTTAATTTATAGGTCCTCTACGATTTTCCTTTGGGATTGGACTCAACTTCATTTTCAAAGTCCAAGAATTCGACGAACACATTTTCTTAAGAGTCATGCAATGCGCGAATCTCTTCCATTTCATCTTACTTTGGAGGAGGAACTTGCATTTTTCCTTTTTCAGCAGCAATTTTACATAAGGAAGTCTCAACCTCCTTAACAACAGTCTCAACCGCTGTAGGGCCCTCTACACTCCATTTTGCAGACTCAGCTACATTAGGGTCTTGGACATTCCCTTCTGTAGACTTAACTACATTAGGGTCTTGAATAGTTGCATCGTTCGAGGTCTCAAGCTCTTGGATTGCACTTTTAGGACAAGCAGTCTCAACTGCCATGGTTTCCTTTCCATCCTTTGCCTCAGCTACAACAGCAGCGTCCTTGGCCTTCAGCGCAGTTGGAATTTCAGCTGATACAGTCTTAACCATCTGAGCCTCATCAATCCCACTCTGCTGTATCGTTTCAGTTTCCCCATCGCCTCCTAACTTCAAGTTTGTAAGGTTTCCCACAACTTCTTCCAACCTGACTTTGGTGTGTGCAGTTTCCCCTCAGCTAGCGCACCAGCTGAATCACGGTTAGTGGAATCACTGGACACAAGAGACTCGACCGTTGTTCCCTTTGAGTGATCAGCCGACTGGGTAGTTTTCTCAACAACTGTCTCAAAGTTTGGCTCAGCTAAGTTGCCCTCTACATCTCCATTCCTAGCTTCATCACCAGTGTACTTTGGAGTCTTGTTTGGTAAGGTAGGAGCATCAATAGTCCTCACCATTTCTAGGATGTCAGGGGCAGGAGAGATTTGAATAGATGATGACTCTCCAGGTCCCCTTTGCAACGATTGTTCATGCAACTCCTTGGAATCTTTCAAGGCTTGTTTGACTCCAGCTTTCTCGGTTGGATCAACAGCGTCCAACACTTCCTCATCACTGTCACTGCTGCTGGCTCTTTCCAAAGCCTCTGGAGGATGCTGGGATCATTCAGGCCACAAACATGAGGTTTCTGGGACTCCTCAATAGCCTAGGCCTTCTCAATTGCCTTAACCTTTTCATCATCCTTTCTTTTAGAAAGAATATTAGTGCATCAGTCTTCGTCCAACGCGGTGCGAACACGAATATTTCCCAAGAACTCTTGGAGGTATTCTTCCTCCTCAATGAACTCACGCCTTTCAGATTGAAACCTGGCAGGACCTACCTTCCATGCCCTCCATATGCGTAGACTCTCTTGAATGTCTAGATAAGCAGGAGATAATAAAATAATATCATCATCATCTTCCTGCTGCATAGGCTCTTTAGAAGCCTACCCTTCCTCAGCTACAATGGTATCGGTCTGAGGAGATTTTGCAGCTAACTCTTCTTGTCTGTTGTCAGCTGCATCATGTTCCGATTCGTCAGCTGTTGACCTAACAACTGTCTCTTGATGTGGCTGAGCAGCAGATTCATGCCCAGTTGCCTCCACACCACTTTCATCCTTCGATGTCTGATGTTCCTCGACAACAACCTCTTCCTTCTCAGTTGTCCCTGACTCAGCTGGCTCAGCAGCTAAGCCGGACTTCTTCACAAGCCTTCTCCTTGTTTTCCTTTCAAGAGGAACTTCAACTTCCACCTCTTGTTCTTCGACTATGGAAGCAGACTCTGCATCTTCAACTTCTTTGTTGTAGCTCACTTGTCAGGCGTGTTTTGTTCTTTTCTTCCTCACTATTGGAGAGGGAGCAGAGTAGTAGGGCTTTCTTCGCCGGTGCGGGGGCGGAGCAGCTTAGTAGAGGGGCCTGGCGAAACAACTCGTCATTCGGGACATGTTTTGATTCCCCATTCGATAGCGATTTCTTGGCATGTGCCTGTCTTTGGGAACTGCAGGACAAATTTGCCCTAAACATCTTCTTATTGGCGTGAAAAGGCTTTCCATCACGGAGATGAACACCCTTCTTCTCCAGAAGATGACCTAACAAGCTTCCAAACATCCCATCTTCACCAAAAGTCATATTCATCACATTTTGGCACAACTTGCCAAATATGAACTCCGCCCAGTTCACTTTCTTCTCTTCCATAATGGCCGCCATAACAATCAGCTTATCCCGAGAGAGCTAATTAAACGACCCAAACTTCATATCTATGCACTTTACTACCACATCCATTAGCTTATGGTAGTCTTCTTTAACGACTTTCTTCAGAGCTGAAAAATTATGTTTTCCAGCAGCCTCAGGTTTGGCAATCTCTTTTCAGGCAGTAGCCAAATCCACGCCCTTCGCAGTTATCCCCTTCATCCCACTGGTAGTGAGATAACAATGCTCAGCAATGTTAGCAGCAGTCAACTTAAACGATTTGTGGTTGACTGATGAGCGAAATCTCATCATCGTGAACCTCAGCATTCATGTAGTACAAGGTAACATCCTCAAGATAGGTGGGCGAAAACTCCATAGCCAAAAATTTCTCGAGGCCTGCTTTTTTTCAGCAATCTTCTTGGGCATCACCTTGTCCACGCCCTGTTTGACAAGGCTTTCGAAATGCAGACTTGTGCTAGTATGGATCTTCTCAGCGAGCTCCACATAATCGTACATAGGTGCCATTTCCCGTCTTTAATGATGAAATGAACAATGAAGAAACTAGGGTTTCAGAGAGTTTCTTTGCAGATAGAGAACTCGAAGATTTCTTTGTGAGCAAGAGTATAAGTGAGGAGAGAGAAAATCAAAATTCTCTATATAAGGGATGTTAAAGGACAGTTTTTGGAATTAAAAAAGTCTAAAATTGATAAACGGTTGAGATCAAGTTTGAAAACTGCATTAATTTTCCTGCATTAAATGCAGCAGCATTTATGTAATCATGGGTAAATTGCCGCAGGCTTTTGTCTAACATCACTTATTATGCTGATGTCAAGCCTAAAAACATTCCCGCTCGCAGAAAAAGACTGTGTTTTGTCACTTACCTCATAAATCACTCACTTTCTTCATTTATGGCTCAACTCGCTTCTCTCTTGAAGGAATGATCAATTGACTATGCGAGTTCTCTTTTCCACAACCCTTTGAATGAGTCTTGAGCTTCATAACACAGCTCAATCAATCCAAGCTCATTCTTAAGCTCTTTAAACATTGATTCACATAATGGTTTGGTGAATATATCAACTAACTTAATCATTTGATACGTATTCCAATGTGATGTCTTTCTTTTCAAAATGATATCTTATAAAATGATATCGACATCAATGTGCTTGGTTTTTGAATGCGATACTGGATTCTGAGTAATTGCAATGACACTTGTGTTATCACACATAATTGGAATCTCTATTTCTTCAATGTCATAATTTCTCATATGTTGCCTCATCCATAAGACTTGGGCACAACAACTGCCTATAGTAATATACTCTACTTCAGCTGTGGATGTAGCTATTGAATTTTGTTTATTGCAGAACCAAGAAACCAACCTATTTCCAAGCATTTGACAGGTACCTGATGTACTTTTCATGTCAACTCTACATCCAGCATAGTCAGAATCAGAATATCCAACTAGCTTGAATCCTCGTTCCTTTGGATACCATAAGCCAACTTACTGGCATCCCTTCAAATATCTTAATATTCTCTTGGCTGCAGTCATATGACTTTCTTTTGGAGCATATTGAAATCTAACACATACACCTACAACAAAGGTGATGTCTGGCATTGTCAAATAGATCAATGATCCTATGAGGGCTCTCTATCTTGTTTGATTAACAACTTTGACTTCAACATCCATATCCATCTTGAATGATGTATTCATGGTAATCTTCACATATGACTATTTTTCCATACCAAATTTCTTCATCAAATCTCTGGTATATTTGGTTTGACTTATGAAGGTTCCATCCTTCATTTGCTTGACCTGAAGACCTAGAAAGAAAGTCAGTTCTCCCATCATGCTCATCTCAAACTTTCCTTGCATAAGGTTTGAGACTTTGTTACACAACTCTTTGTTTGTGGATACAAATATGATGTCATCCACATTATTTGAACAAGAAGTATACTCTCCCCATATTGAATTTTGAAGAATGTTCTATCAACTTTGCCTTTGGTGAATTCATTGTCTATAAGAAACTGAGACAATGTGTTATATCCTGCTTTTGATGCTTTCTTCAAATCATATAATGCTTTCTTGAGGTTGTAGACTTTATCTCTAATAGTTTTTTGCTCAAAACCTGGAGGTTGTTCCACATAAGCTTCTTCTTCCAAAAGTCAATAAATAAATGCACTGTTCCCATCCATATGATAAACTGTGAAGTTCTTGTGTGCAACATAAGCAAGAAACATCCTAGTTGCCTCCAATCAGGCAACAGGTGCAAAGTTTTAATTAAAATCTATACCTTCTTCTTAGCAGCATCCTTTGGCTACCAATCATGCTTTGTTTCTCATTACTGTAGGTCCCAAAGGGTGTGGTGTAAGGTTTAGAAGGAGGGGATGGAGTTGAATAAACCTTACCAAATTTTCACTTCTTTTAGTCCTTTTAAAATATTCAACACAGTTGACTCAAATCAGCTAAGTCCTTGGGGGACAGCTAGGTTGGCTTTCTTTAGCAAAGTTACCCACTCAACTGACTCGACTGAGCTTTTGATAGTATAACTTAGCTGAGTCAGCTGACAATTAACTTTTAGATGATTTGGTTTTTAACAGCGGGAGACTTAACAAACTTTGTTAATTTTAAGCTTGTTTTTAACACTTGTTTTAGCACTTAATATTATCAATTAGATAGCAATATAACTTATCAGCATATATGAAAATATAAGCAAGAAAGTAAATGCTGAAAGTAAATGATACAAGCAAATTTATAGTGGTTCGAGGACGGGGTAATTCCTCTAATCCACTCTTCTACAACTCCTAGAGGAATCCACTAGGTAAAAAATCAAGTTACAAAGTAGTTCTCAGTCTAGAGACAGCCTTGATCATACTATTGGCTTCTCCTGCGACTCAGCTTCTTCAGAAGACAGCTGCCTTGCTACTTCATCTCCTTTCAAGTCTTTGGAATTGATCACACAACCTTCCAACAAACTTGAAACTCCTGGTTTCGACCTTGAACCTTTCTACAGCTCCTTCAACTTGGAGAGTAGACCCCTTTTCGTTCTTTAAACTTTTCCTCTTCAACTGGTTGAAGTATTTTTTCCTTCACAACGTGTGTTGGATCGAGTTCCTTTGAGTTTTAGGCTTGAGGAATTCTTAGATTAGCTTTGAGAATATTGCAAGTCATGCTTGCTTGAATATTGGTTGATTCGTTTGTGCTTGGTTCAGGTTACCTTTTTTCAAATTCTTCCTCAGCCTGTTATAGTGCTCATTTGAAAATTTGCCCGTTGAAGTGATAGGTTATTTTCAAATAACACTTCTTGTTTGTTGGCTTATATTTTCTTGGCCTACAAAGATATGATATGGACCCTTCCTCGTATTAAATGACTCTGCAGCCTATATGGAGGTCGACACATGCTCTAGTGTTTCCCATTGGTTTATTTCTTTTGCATATTTATGGGCCAAACACTTTAAGACATGGCCGCTTGGACTTATTACTATATCGAGTAATATTCTTGAATTCCTTCCAACAGATCAATGCCAGTTGTCTTGACTTGACTGCTGCCTTTACCCCTTTACCTTGAGTCTGCTCCAATCATGGGAATGACTCAACTGTCACTTCAACTTTTAGACTTGGCTCTTTTTACTGACTTGACTAACCCTACTTCATACTTCACACAGTTGTTCCTCAGTTGGCTCTCCTTCAGTCGAGTCCTTATCTTCCATTTTGGCCATACTCAGTTGACACACATCGGTGTCTTCAATCTAGTCTGCAGTTGACTTCTTGCATTCTTCGACATAGCTGACTTCACTCAGTTCTTTCAGTCATATCTATTACAACATAGAATTACAAGAAAAATGGGGTGCCAACTTCCTAGTTTAAGTTTTACATGGTATCATCAAGATCTTACAAATATATATCCCAACAATTTCCTTTTTGATGATGCCAAAACTTAAATAAAGTAAAGAGCAAACACAAGCAGTGCAGTAATAAAGAATGTATGCTTTAAATAATCAATTTTATTGATCATAGCATTCTTGTCCTTTACAAAGCTGTTTACAACAATATACTCTATACATTTATTGAAATACAAGTATCAGAGCAAACTTACAAAGAAGGTATCAGAGCTAACAACTATCTTACAAAGAACTTACAGCTGTGTATTTACAAAGTAATATATATAATGGGGCTGCAGCCATCTTCAACGCCTTGACTGCTTCCTTTTTCTCTCTTCATCTTCTGATCTTCTTCTGTCCTCACCATCTCTCATTCTCTTTCTTTCTTATTCACCCCTCTTCTTCTTCTTATAGGCACGCCTTGCAGCGGGGTCATCCCTACGCTGCCTTTCCTCCCATTATGGTATCGTTCGTTCATTTTCAGCTTCCTATCTCCTCAAAGCTTCTTCATTCCTGCGCTGAACTTTCAAATTTGAAAGATGATCATATCCAGCCCAGTATGTGATCCCTTTCTTTTGCGGATCAATATACTTGATGTTCACGGGATTTGGTTGCGGTCGAGAACCTCTACCTCTTCCACTTGATCTTCCCCTTCCTCTTCCCGACTCAGCTCCTCTGGGAGTGTGGTGTTCTGGTTCTTTACCTTTTCTAGCTGAGTGACTGCTAGAACTCTGTTGCACATCAGCTAGGTTACACACATCAAGACCCTTTTCCCAGTACATATCCTAGGCTTGCGGTAGAGTCGTATCTCTGAAATAGCCTTCTGCCTCTAGAGTTTGAAACTCCTCTAGGGATCTGGGCTCAGACCCAACATCTGGCATAGAAATGTCTATTGGGGGCTTGATCGTAGGGAAGTCCTTTCCTACTGGATGACCATCATATTGCATCCTTATGTTCTTAATCCGCGCAGAATGCTTCTCAGCCACCTTTCTGAACTCATCTTCGATGGCTTTCCTTGATTCTTTCACTGCCAACTCAGCTTTCCGTTCCACTGATAGCTCTTTTGGTAGATTGCTGAGAAGTGAAGCTGTAATCTCTCCTTACTGAGAAGTCTGGGCATACATAAGCTTCAAAGAGGGGTTTTTCGAGCTTCCTTCCCCCTTAGCTTGTACTTCCTTCTTTCCCACCTTATGACTCCCTTTGCTTTCCTTCAGTTCCTTCAAGGCCTCATCTTCCCCTTTTTTGACATTTTCACCAAACGAAAGGGTTAGGCCAGGGAACAATCTACTAAAAATGAAGTCAAGTCGCCTGTTCGTAGAATTTTTCTTGTCATCTGCTTTGGAGAAGGTTGTTCTAAATTCTGATCGCGCAACCTTTGACTCAGCTGCCATTAATTTCATTTATGTCTGGAGAACACTGAACTGCTGGTTCATGTTGGCCTCCAGTCTTGCACTTTCGCTCTTGTGTTGCAGCTTAAGTAACTCCATGTCCGACTTGTGGGATTCTTTGATTCTCACCATATACTCCTTTTGCCTCTGTTGAAACTGTATATTGTCCGCACTCCAAATGGGCAACTCTGTAAAGAGTGACTTGAAGTAACGGACTTGCTCTAATCTCATAGCACTTGTCTGAGCAGTCCATTCTTTGATTCGAAGGACAACACCTTGAATATCCCCCCTGATACTTGCATTACGGTTCTCCAGCCTTAGGTCTAACGATGCCAAGCCATGCACCATTTTCTCAATTTCTTTGCAAATGGCCTTAAACGCCTTTCAAAAGTCGGCTGTAGACGCGGACTCTTCCTCAGGCCAAACAACATCGAAGTCAAAACCTATAGGCACTATCATTGATTCAGCTGGGACACCAGGCTCTACTTCCACAGGATACTTGGCTTGCTCTCTAGCAGACTCGGCATCCAAAGGTGGCAACCCCACTTCAAAATGGAATATCTCTAGAAACATGTTATCTGGGACGAGGGGGATTCCCGTAGGTCCAACTTGTGGAGCCTTTCCCTTTTCCCTTTGAGTTGAGTCATCTTGACTTGCCTCAGCTATACCAGCTTCGGCGGCATTAGGAGCAGTTGTCTTAGCCTGCTCAGCTGACTGGTTTCCAGCTTGAGCAGTTGTGTTAGCCTGCTCAGCTGACTGACCCTCAGCTTTCTTAACAGCTTTCTCGATATCATATTGCATTTCTTTTTTAGTTGACTAGTCCTCAATTGTTTTATCAGCATCATCGGAGTGTGATGTAGCCATTAGGTTTGGCTCATCACCGAATACGAACCTCATCGGAGCTGTGTTATCACTGACAGTACTCTGAGAGTCTTGAGCATCCTCAGCCTTGTCCTTTGCAGATTCATCAATAAGTGTGGACTTGGCTTCATTGTCGGATTCTAGAAATGTCGTGTCAATGTTTTCCTGGGTATCACTAAGAGCGCTGATTTTATCTTTTTCATCAGCCGTCTCGACATGAGGAATATGCTCTTTCTCAACTTCCTTACCTAAGGAAGTCTCAACCTCCTTTAGGCATTCATTACCCCGAGCAGTCTCAACCACTGTAGGGCCTTCAACATCTCTATGTGCAGTCTCAACTGCAGTAGGGTCTTGGACAAATTTCCCCGCAGCAGACTCATCTGCTTTAAGGTCTTCATTGGCATCCATCGGAGTCTCAACTCCTAGAATTTCACTTTTAGGACCTAGAGTCTCAACTCCCATGGTCTCCGTTCCATTCATTGCCTTAGCTGCATCAGCAACGTCATCGGCCATCAATGCAGAAGAAGTTTAAGCTGAGACAGTCTCAACCGTCTGAGCTTCGTCAACTTCACTCTACTATTCCATTAATGTCTCACCTTTGCCTCCTAACTTCATAGTTTGGTCTCCCACTTTGTCCTCGACCTATTGTGGTGGAGAGAGCTTTCCCCTCAGCTGGCGCACCAGCTAAGTTAATGGTTGTGGGGTTACTCTGCTCCTGAGACTCGGTTGTTTGTCCTTTTGAGTAATTAGCCATGGGGGCAGGTGTCTCAACACCTTCAGGGGTTGGCTTGGCTAGGGTGCCTACTACATCTCTTTCCCTAGCTTCATCGCCGGTCCCCTGAGAGCCATTTTCAGAATGCACGAGGATGTGGTGGTAGCAATAACAACAACAATCTTCTATGCCACATCCAAGGGGTTAGAGCTGGGGTAGAGGTTAGAAGATTCTCTCGGACCCTCTTGCAAATGTTGTTCGTGCATGGCTTTTGATTTCTTTATGGCCTGTTTGAATACGGCCTTCTCGGTTGTTACATCATGATCAATCTCTTCCAAGTCACTTCTGTTAGTCGAGTCCATGGAATGCTCATGACTACCGGTGAACATGCTCATTTTTGACTTTTCAGCGGCTTTGGCCTTCTCCAAGGACTTTTCCTTTTCATCCTTCTTGATGGCATGAAGGGCTTTCATGTCGAAATCTTCATTAAGGGCATAGGAGACAGAGATATTTCCTAGGAAGCTTAGGAGCTCCTCCTCTTTTTCGATATACTCTGGGTGTTCAAATTATTGTCTAAAGTAGTCCAGCTTCCAATTTCTCTAGTCGTTCAGTCTCTGCTGAATATCAGGATAGACATGAGACAGTATAATGACATCATCATCATCTCCTTCTTCCTGAATCGTAGTAAGTGGAGCATTCTCCTCCTCAGGTTCATTTGTATCAGTCTGAGGGGAGTGGACAACTCTTTCTTCGGGCAACTTGGCTATCTCAGCTCCTTGCTTTTCAAGAGCTGTCTCGCAAGTAGTTGGGTCTTCTACACTCTGCTGATCAGTATCAACAGTCTTCTCTGCATCCATGGTGGCTGCATCTCCACCATTTTTCTTTTGAGACTGCTCTTCTTGAGCATCAGCAGTCTCTTTGGGCTTTTCTGGCTGAGTGGAAGACTCAGCTTTCTCAAGCTCAGACTTCCTAAAAAGTCTTCTTCTCTTGGTTCTAACAAGAGGAACAACATCCTCTTCGGCTTCTTCAGTTGTGTCTTTTGGCTCCACCATCTTTATTTTTTTCGCAACAGCTGGCTTGCAGAACGCATCTGTGTGCTTCTTCTTTACAACCGGAGAGGGTATATGAGAATCCTTCTTGGTCTTGGCTGCATGGGCAGTGGCTTCTAGGTCGACTGCTGGGGCAGGTGCTTCTGGCTCGGCTGCAGGGGCAGGGGCCTTCTTAGACTTGGCTGCAGGGGCAGGTGCTTTCTTAGCTGCATCAGCTCTCTTCTTCTGAATAGGCATGGGGGAGAGAGCTGGAGCGGTTGAAGCCGTGTCTTCAGCAGGGTCAGCTGACTCACCCTCTCTCGTGTCAGCTTTCCTGGCATGCGCCTTCCTCTGAGCTCCAGAAAGGTTTGCCTTGAACATCTTCTTGTTCACATGGAATGGCTTTCCAAGGCACAGGGCAATTCCTTCCACTTCCATCAAATGGCGAATCAACAGGCCATACCCCAATGAGAATTCAAAAGTCCCATCTTCCTTAATGGACTTATTGATCACATTTTGGCAGATACGACTGAAGATAAACTCAGCCCAGTTAATCTTCTTTTCTTCCATGATCGCAGCCATCACAACCAGCTTTGTCCTAGACAGCTGGTTAAAGCTTCAAAATTTCATATCCACGAACTTGGACACGATGTCCATCAGTTTGTGGTAATCTTCCTTGATCAACTTCTTCTTGGCTGTGTAGATAGCCTTCACAGCTGACTCATGCTTGGCTATCTCTTTCCAAGCCGCAACAATGTTGACATCCTTCTTGGTGATCTCTTTCTGCCCATCAGTAGGCATCTTACAATGTTCAGCAAGGTCCACAACAACGATCTTGATAGCCCTACTGTGAACAGATGAGTGAATCTCATCATCATGCACTTCCGCGTTTACATACAACATCATGACCTCCTCTAGATACGTGTGAGAGAACTCCATGGTGAGAAAGTCCTTCAGACCAGACTTCTCAAGTTTCTCAGCGATCTTCTTCACTAGGGCTTCACCAGTTCACTGTTTCACCATCCCCTTGAAGTCCACTATCGATCCTGAGTGGATCTTCTCAGATAACTTAACAAAATCATAAGATGCTTCAGAGAAAATAACCGGTGAAAAAATGCGTAAAATCTTGAAAGGACGGTTTTGGAATTTGAAAAACTTGATCAAAATCGACGGTCAGGATTTAACCTTCAAAACCACATTAATTTCCCGCATTAAATCCGCAAAGCATTTATATCCAATCATATGCTTAACCTTGCAGCTTTTTGTATCGACAACATAATAATTACGCCGACTTTATCCTTAAAAACATTCCCGGCATAAAAAGCATTGCGTTTTTGTTACTTAGCTCATAAGTAACTCAACTATCATCAAACGTGACTTAGCTCGCTTCTCTCTTCACATTAGATGACTCATTTGTCGCCTAACTCAAACAATCGATTTCCGTCTAGGTTGTTTCACTGTTAAAATGTGAAACTTGCTCATTTTTTCATTTTTCTTCTTTTGTCTATGTTGATTGAGTCTTCTAAGTACCCTAACTCAGCTCAATTAACCCTAGCTCATTCTTAAACTCTTCAAATCCCGATTCACATAGGGGATTTTGTGAATATGTCACTAACCGCTTATCGGTTGAGATGTATTACAAATCGATGTCTTTCTTTTCAACATGATCTCTTATAAAATGATATCTCGCCATTAATTGTGGTTTGTTCTTGATTGCAACACTAGATTCTTAGTGATTGCAATAGCACTAGTGTTATCACACATAATTGGAATCTCTCATTCTTCTATATCATAGTCTCTCGCCTCTTTGTCTCATCCATAAGACTTGGGCACAAGGTGCCCTACGTTATGTACTGGTCTTGTGTGGATGTAGCTATTGAATTTTGTTTATTTTGAACCAAGAAACTAATATGTTTCCAAGCATTTGACATGTACCTGATGTACTCTTCCTGTCATCTCTACATCCAGTAGAATTTGAGTCTGAGTATCCTACTAGCTTGAATCCTTCTTCCTTTGGATACCATAAGCCAACCTCTTGGCATACCTTCAAATACCTTAGGATTCTCTTAGTTGCAGTCATGTGACTCTTTTTTGGTGCAGATTGAAATCTAGCACATACACCTACTTTAAAGGTGATGTCTGGCCTGCTTGCTGTTAAATAGAGCAATGATCCAATGAGGGATCTATACCTAGTTTGATCAACAGCTTTGCCATCTACATCCATGTCCATCTTGACCGATGTATTCATAGGAATCTCCATCGATGACTTCTCTTCCATACCAAATTTCTTCATTAAATCTTTGTTATACTTGGTTTGGCTTATGAAGGTTCCATCATTCAATTGCTTGAATTGAAGTCCTAAGAAGAAAGTCAGCTCTCCCATCATGCTCATCTCAAATTTGTCTTGCATGAGGTTTGAGAACTTGTCACACAGCTCTTTATTTGTGGATTCAAAGATGATATCATCCACATATATTTGAACAAGCAATATACTGTTCATCTTGAATCTCAAGAGTGTTCATTCAACCTTGCCTTTGGTGAATCCATTGTTATTTAGAAACTGAGATAATGTATCATACCATGCTCTTGGTGCTTGTTTCAATCTATACAATGCCTTCTTGAGCTTGTAGACTTTATCTCAAATAGTTTTATGCTCAAAACCTGGAGGTTGTTCAAAATAGACTTCTTTTTCTAACAGTCCATTTAGAAATGCACTATTCACATCCATTTGATATACAATGAAGTTCTTATGTGGAGCATAAGCAGGAAACATCCTTATTGCTTCTAATCTGGCAACCGGAGCAAAGGTTTCATCGAAATATATACCTTCTTCTTGGTAATATTCTTTGGCTACCAATCTTGCTTTGTTTCTAACTACAGATCCTACCTCATTCGCCTTGTTCCTGAATATCCACTTAGTACCAATAACATTTTGGTGGGTTGGCCTTTGAACTAATTCCAATACTTTGTTTCTCTCAAACTGATTCAGCTCTTCTTGCATGGCCTGAATCCAATATGTGTCTTCTAATGCTTCAGACACATCTTTAGGCTCTATTTGGGAAATAAAACAAGTGAACATTACTTCATGATGTGCTCTGGATCTGGTACGTATGCCATCTCTAACATCTCCAATAACTAACTCTGGTGGGTGGTCTCTCAGCCATCTCACATCAAGTTGGAATAAGTCTGCTGGATTCAGCCGTCTTGCAGCTAAGTTGTCTTGAACAAATCTTTCATCTTCATTCAGCTGTAGACCTTCCAACTGTCTTTGAGATTCAGCTATCACATCTTCATCTAGATTGAGTGCTCTTATTTCAGCTTCCACATAAGGACTCTTCTGCATAGTTGGCTGATTCAGCTTATCAGCTAACTCATCATTGTCTTCTACATTCACATTTGGCTCATCAAATACCACATGGATAGACTCTTCCGTAACCATACTCCTCTTGTTTAGCACTCTATAGGCTTTTCTCTCAGCTGAGTATCCCATAAAGATACCTTTATCAGCTTTAGCATCAAAAGCCCTCAAATTGTCCTTACCATTATTGTGGATGAAGCACTTACATCCAAATATCTTGAAATATCCAACATTTGGCTTTCTCCCTGTCCAAATCTCATAGGGAGTCTTGGTTAATTGCATGTTTATCATGCATATATTCTGAGTATAGCATCTTTGTATTTATGGCTTCAACCCAAAATCTCTTAGCAATCCAAACTTGACTAACATTATCCTTGCGGTTTTTGAGAGTTATGTTCCTTCTTTCAGCTACTCCATTCTGTTGTGGAGTCCTCGCTGCTGATAACTCATGATAAATACCATTTCAACACAATACTGAGTTATAATCCCATTGACAAACTCCGTTCCCCTGTCAGATCTTATCTTTATAATTGTTTGACTCTTCTCATTTTGAACTCTTCTCATCAGCTGAGGCAACTTCTACAGTGTTTCCTTTTTTTTACACATGAAATTTGTCCATGTATATCTTGAATAGTCATCCACCACCACTAAGGTGTATCTCTTTCAACTGATGCTAGCGGGCTCAACAGGACCAAATAAATCCATATGCAACATATGCAATATCCTGGTTGAAGAAGGACTTGGCTTATCCTTGAATGATGATTTGATCTGCTTTCCCATCTGGCATGCATCACATATACTTTCTTTCTTGTATACTGAGTCTGGCAATCTTTCCACAAGATGACTACTTGCAAGCTTGTTGATTGTCTTGAAATTTAGGTGACTCAGCTTTTTATGACACAACCAACTGGATTCGGTTGTACTCCTTGCTAGCAGACATGTGCTTGGTGTAACATTAGACCAATCCACTACATGCATATTATTTTGTCTTGTTCCTTGCAAAACAATCTCATTAGATTCAACATCCTTGATATGGCATATTCCCATGTTGAATCCCACCTTATAGTCTTTGTCACAGAGTTTGATGATGCTTAACAGGTTGAAGTTGAGGCCTTCAACATATGCAACATTTGTGATCTCCAGTCCATTTTTCTTTATGGATCATGTGGCTTTGATATCCCCTGGAGGTTCATTTCCTCCAAATATGACTTTTTCACCTCAGATCTTCTTGAATCTTGACAGATTTCTTTTATTTCCTATCATATGCCTAGAACAGTCACTATCCATGTACCAGGTTCCTTGGCACTCAGTTGTTCCTTGAACCTGCAATCAAGGAAATCAATGTTTAGGTACCCACACTTGCCTGTGTCTTAAGGGTTAGTGCAATAAGATGCTCCAACCAACTTATAGCCATATGATCTAACTCTAAGAGGCTGCCATCTATTAGGACCATAATAATAATGCACATTGGAAAATTGCTTGGGTGTTTTAGGATCACACAGATGTCTCTTTTGTCTGTATGCCTGTGTGTTTGTTTTAGCAACTGCTTTCTTGGGGTTGTTGTGGAATTTCTAGGTGTAGTGCTTGGGTGCATAAGTGTGCTGATAATAGCTCTTTTGCCTTAGGAATGACCTTTGTTGAGGTTGAGGTCTTTGCCATTTTGGCTTGTATCCCATAGGTCTTTTCTGATATTTCACAAGGTTATTCCAATCAGCTTGGTTTGGATAGTTTCTACCATTCACATCATATGTATTTTTTTGATGAAATTTCTGGGGCTTTTGGTAGCTCTGTTTGGCTCTTACAGAGTATTTTCTGTTCGGAGTCTGTTGATGGACCTGTCTGAATTTCTTCTCAGCTGTCCTTTTAGCATACTCTACTGGATTCTTTCCTTTTCCCTTATAACCAAGGCCAGTATGATTATGATTGTGTTTTGGTGTGGATGTTGGTGCAACATATGGTGTTTTAAGCTATTGGAATCCCTCATTGCTTGAGGATCCTTTTTCCAAAATCACTCTTGGAGCTTGACTATGCACAAAGAAATTGAATCATATGCTTGTCTTGTCTCCACACTCTTTTTGACTCATAATAAGTTAATCCAATGATTTGGATGCTTTGGTAAATGAGGCAATCACATTTTTAAGATATTTTTCTCTTTTCTCAATAACAGCTAACTCTGCTAAGATCTTGGCATTTTCAACCTTCATCTTAGTGTTCTCATCAGCTATGTGACTAAGAGTACTCAGCGCTTTGGTCAGCTATGAGTTTTAGCTTTTAAGCTGGATATTCTCGTCATTCAAAAGTGTGTGTGAGGTTTTAATGTGCTCAAAATCTTTCATAATTTTGCCTAATGAATCATAAAGATTTGTGGGTGATGAAGTGTGTGTATCACATTCACTATCACTTGAATAAGAATGAGTTGAGTCAGAATGTACCTCATCTTCTTAATCTTGTTCTTTAGCCATGAGGCAGATCAAAGCCTCTTCCTCAATATCACTTGAGTAGTCAGTTTCACTGCTATTTGAGTCTGCTGCTTTTTTGCACTTGGTTGGCTCGGCAGTCTCAGCAACTAACATGACTTTCTTCTTTTCTTGTCTTCTTTCCGTGAAGACTCTTCTTTCTTCCTCATTTCTATATTTGTTGACTGGTGGATACAAACAGTCAACATCAAAGTGTACTGGTTATCTGCAATTCCAACATAGGTTTTCAGCTCTCTGATCCGCTCTCTCGGCTCTCTAATTATCAGCTCTCTGATGTTCAGCTCTTTGATGTTCAGCTCTCTTGGGCGGTCTCTCCTCCCTTGCTTTAGAAGGTGTTGAATGTCTCCTGGAGGTTTCACCCTTGTTCTTTTTATAGTTCTTGTTGAAGAACTTGTTGAATCTCTTTACAATGAGGGCAATTTCCTCCTGGTCAATGGTCTCATTTGGCTCAGCTTTCTTCCCTTCACTGGCCAACAGTGCAGCTATCTTGGGTACAATTGTTTCCTCTTGCTCTTTCCTTCTCAGCTCAAATTCCTAGGCTTTGAGGTCTGAGAATAGCTCATTATTAGATGTTCTTGAGAGGTCTATTGAATGTCTCAGGGCCATGACCTTCATTTCCTATTCAGCTGGGAGGGCTCTTATTATCTTCATGCACATCTCCTTCTGAGTGTACTCTTTCCCAAGAGCTGAAAGCTCATTTGTTATCTCTTCAAATCTGGCATCCAGCTGATTCAAACTTTCTCCTGCAAGCATTTTAAAATTTTCATATTTTTTAACAGCAACAGTTAATTTATTCTATTCTGATCCTTCACAAATCAGGGTTAGCTTATCCCAGATTTCTTTGGCTGATTTGCATGACTTGACTTTGTTGAACATCGCCTTGTCCAACGTCTTGTAGAGGATATCCTTAGACACATTGTCCATGTTATATCTCTTTCTATCTTCCTTAGTCCATTCAGTGCGAGGTTTTTCAACCATGGCTGGTCTAACTTCTACAACAACTTTTCCTTCAGCTGGAGGTGCTGCTCTTGCATCAGTGTTGACTTTGAATATTTGTAGTGGCCCATCTTCTATCACAAGCAATATTTCATCGTGTAAAGCGATAGGTGAGCTCGCATGCGAATCTTCCGGTCATCAAACACTTCCACAATAAACATAGGAATACGAGTTAGATTTTCTTCCATAACTTTGCTTTAAAGATGAAAGATCGACAATAACTTTGCTTTAAAGATGAAAGACTTTGAAAACACAAGTGTTAAACCTTTTGAAAAAGATTGAGATCTAGTTCATTAACCAGTGTGGAAGGCTCAATGAACCAACCTCTCTGATAACACTTGTAGGTCCCAAGGGGTGTGGTGTAAGGTTTAGAGGGGGGTTGAATAAACCTTACCAAATTTTCACTTCTTTTAGTCCTTTTAAAATATTCAACAGAGTTGACTCAAATCAGCTAAGTCCTTGGGGGACAGCTAGGTTAGCTTTCTTCAGCAAAGTTACCCACTCAACAGACTCGACTGAGTTGTTGATAGTATAACTTAGCTGAGCCAGCTGACACTTAACTTTTAGATGATTTTGTTTTTAACAGCGGAATACTTACCACTCTTTGTTAATTTTAAGCTTGTTTTTAACACTTGTTTTAGCACTTGTTATTATCAGTTGGATAGAAAAATAACTTATCATCGATATGAAAATATAAGAAAGAAAGTAAATGACACAAGCAAATTTATTGTGGTTCGAGGATGGGGTAATTCCTCTAATCCACTCTTCTCCAACTCCCTGAGGAATCCACTAGGTAACAGATCAAGTTACAAAATAGTTCTTAGTCTAGAGATAGCCTTGATCACACAGCTGGCTTCTTCTGCGACTCAGCTTCTTCACAACATAGCTGCCTTGCTACTTCAGTCCCCTTCAAGGTTTTGGAATTGATCACACAGCCTTCCAACAAACTTGAAACTCCTGGTTTGACCTTGAACCTTTCTACAGCTCCTTCAACTTGGAGAGTAGACCCCTCTTCATTCTTTAAACTTTTCCTCTTCAACTAGTTAAAGTATTCTTTACTTCACAACGTGTTTGGATCGAGTTCCTTCGAGTTTTAGGCTTGAAAAATTCTTTGATAAGCTTTGAGAATATTGCAGGATTCGTTTGTGCTTGGTTCAGGTTACCTTTTATCAAATGCTTCCTCAACCTTTTATAGTGCTCATTTGAAAATTTACCTGTTGAAGAGATAGGCTATTTTCAAATGACAGTTCTTATTCATTGGCTTGTCTTTTCTTGGCCTGCAGGGATATGATGTTGACCCTTCCTCATATTAAATGACTCTGCAGCTTTACAGGGTCTGACACATGCTCCAGTGTTTCCCATTGGTTTATTCCTTTTACATATTTCTAGTCCAAACACTTTAAGACCGGGAAGCTTGGACTTATTACTATATCGAGTAATATTCTTGACTTCCTTCCAATGGATCAATGTCAGTTGTCTGGACTTGACTGCTGCCTTTACCCCTTTGACTTGAGTCTGCTCCAATCATGGGAATGACTCAACTGTTACTTCAATTGTTAGACTTGGCTCCTTTTACTAACTTGACTAACACTACTTCATACTTCAAACAATTGTTCCTCAGCTGGCTCTTTTTCAGTCGAGTCCTTATCTTCCATCTTGGCCATACTCGGTTGACACACAGCAGAGTCTTCACTCTAGTCTGTAGTTGATTTCTTGCATTCTTCGACATAGCTGACATCACTCAGCTCTTTTAGTCCTATCTATTACAATATAGAATTACAAGGAAAATTGGGTGCCAACTTCCTAATCTAAGTTTTACATGGTATCATCAAAATCTTACAAATAAATTTCCCAACAACTACAGATCCTTCTTCATTAATCTTGTTTCTGAATACCCACTTAGTACCAATAACATTCCGGTGGGTAGGCCTTTGAACCAGTTCCCAAACTTTATTTCTTTCAAACTAATTTAGCTCTTCCTATATAGCTAGAATCCAATGTGTGTTATCCAATGCTTGCAACACATCTTTAGGCTCAATCTAGGAAACTAAACAAGTGAACATTGCTTCATGTTTAGTCCTGGATCTGGTTCTCACGCGATCTTTAACATCTCCAATTACTAATTATGGAGAATGGTCTCTCAGCTATCTCACATCTGGTTGGAGTAAGTATGCTGGATTAAGTCTTCTTGTAGCTAAGTTATCTTGAACAGCTTCCTCTTGATCATCATTCAGCTGTAAATCTTCCAGATGTCTTTGATATTCAGCTATCTCATCTTCACCAGGGTTGATTCTTCTGATATCTGTCTCAACATATGGACTCTTCTGAACAGTTGGTTGATTCATCTTGTCAGCTAACTCGTCAATGTCTTCTCCATTAACATTAGGTTCATAAAAAACCACATGGATAGACTCTTCTGTGACCATAGTTCTCTTGTTTAGCACCCTAAAAGCTTTACTCTCACCTAAGTATCCCAAAAGATACCTTCATCAGCCTTAGCATCAAAACTTTTAAGTCATCCTTGCCACTGTTATGAATGAAGCACTTACATCCAAAGATGTGAAAATATCCAACATTTGGCTTCCTCCCTGTCCAAATTTTAGAGGGGGTTTTGGACAACTACCTATTGATCATACACCTATTCTGAATGTAGCAGGAAGTATTAAGGGCTTCAACCCAAAATCTCTTAGGCAATCCAGTTTCCACTAACATGGTTCTTCTGACTTCCTTGAGAGTTTTGTTCATTCTTTTAGCCACTACATTCTCTTGTGGAATTCTTAGAGCTGATAACTCATGAGAAATACGATTCTCTATGCAATACTGAGTTGTAATCCCATTGACAAACATAGTTCCTCTATCAGACCTTATCTTGATAATGTTTTGAGTCTTCTCATTTCGAAATCTTCTCATCAGCTAAGGAAACTTCCGCAAAGTTTCCTTCTTTTTACACATAAAATACTCCATGTGTATCTTGAATAGTCATCTACCATCACTAACGTGTATTTCTTTCCACTAATATTGGATGGTTCAATAGGACCAAAGAAATCCATATGCAATAAGAGCAATACCTTGGTTGAGAAAGGACTTGGCTTGTCCTTAAATAAAGATTTGATTTGCTTTTCCATCTGGCATGCATCACAAATGCTCTCCTTCTTGTATATTGAGTCAGGCAATCCTTCCACAAGATGATTCCTTGCAAGCTTGTTGATTGTTTTGAAATTCATGTAACTCAGCTTTTTGTGCCACAACCAACTTGATTCAATTGTACTCTCTGCTAGCAGACATGTACTTGCTATAGCAGTTGACCAATCCACTAAATACATGTTTTTTTTTTGTCTTGATCCTGATAGCACAACTTCATTCGATTCAGCATTCTTAATTTGGCATATTCCTATGTTGAATCCTACATTGTAGCCCTTGTCACAGAGTTGGCTGACACTCAGCAGATTGAAATTCAAACCTTCAACATAGGAAACATCTGTGATTTCTAGTTCATTTTTCCTTATGGATCATGTGCCTTTGATCTCCCCTGGAGCTTCATTTCCTCGGAATATGACTTTTTCTCCTTTTGCTTCCTTGAAATTTTATAATTTCTTTTTATTCCCTGTCATATGTCTGGAACAACCACTATCCATGTAGCAGGTTCCTTGCCACTTAGCTGTTCCTGAGGGGTTAGCACTATAAGGTGATCCAACCAACCTATAGCCAATTGATCTGACTGTAAGAGGTTGGCACCTATCAATTCCATAATCATAGTGAATATTTCAAAATTGCTTACAAGCTTTAGGCTTATACATCTGTATATTTTGTCTGTATGCCTGTGGGTGTGCTTGTGCATTTGCTTTCTTAGGAACATAATGAAACATATGTGCATTTTGGGCATAGCGCTTGGGTGCATATGTGTGCTGATAATGGTTCTTTTGCCTTGAGAATGACCTATTTTGAGTCTGAGGTCCTTGCCATATGGGCTTGTATCCCTTAGGACTTGGCTGATATCTCATTTGATTATTCCAATCAGCTTGGCTAGGATAATTTCTACCATTCCCATCATATGAATTTCTATGCTGAAACCTCTAGGGCATTTGGTAGTTCTGTTTTGATTTCACATAATACTTTATGTTTGGAGTCTGCTGATGGCTTCTTGCCTTTGCCTTTATATCCCAGGCCAGCATGGTTGTGATTGTGCTTGTGAGTGAGTGTGGGTGCAACATATGGTGTTTTTTATTTTTGGAGTCCCCCATTACTTGATGATCCTTTTTGCGTAACCACCTTAGAGTTTGAGCATGCACAAAGGAATTAAATCCTATGCATGTTTATCTCCACATTCCTTTTGTATCATTATTAATTCAACCAATGATTTAGATGCCCTGGTAAATGATGCAATCACATTTTTCAAATATTTTTCCCTCTTTTCTGTTTCAGCTAAGTCTGCTTTGATCTTAGCTATCTCAGCATTTAGCTCAGTGTTCTCAGCAGGTATGTGACTTAGAGTACTCAGCTCCTTCGTCAGCTGCGAGTTTTGACTTTTAAGCTGGCTATTTTCCTCATTCAAAAGTGTTTGTGAGGTTTTTACGTCTTTGAAAATCTTCTATCATTTTGCCTAATAAATCATAAAGATCTCCGTGGGTGATGAAGTGTTTGTGTTGCTATCACTATCATCAGAATTAGAATGAGATAAGTCAGAATGTACCTCATCTTCCTGTTCTTTGGCATCTTGTTCTTTGGCCATGAGGCATAACCAAGCCTCTTCTTTGGTGTCCAAGGAGTAATCACCTCACTCTTTGTTGTCCGACTTAATTTGGATCATTGCACTTGGTTGTGCCGGTTTCATCAAGAAATGTGCTTTTTTTTTCTTGTCTCCTTTATCTGAAGACTTTTCTTTCCTCTTCATTCATGTACTTGCTGACTGGTGGATAGAGGCAGTCAACAATGAAATGTCTTGGCTGTCTGTAATTCCAAAGACAGTTCTCGCCTTTACGGAAGTCACTGTCACTCTCTTATATTCAAGTCCTACGATGGTTAGCTCTCTTGGGTGGTCTTTCTTCCTTGCTTTAGAAGATGTTGAATGTCTCATGGATGATTCATCCTTGTTCCTTTTGTAGTTCTTGTTGAATAACTTGTTAAATCTCTTTACCATAAGGGCAATCTCCTCTTGGCCAATGGCTTCCTCGATTGATTCTTTTAGATTCGCGACCATGAGTGCGGTATCTTAGGTAAATCTATCTCTTCTTGATCTTTCCTTCGGAGCTCGAATTCATAAGCTTCTAAATATGAGAATAGCTCATGGTTGGATGTTCTTATTAAGTCTATTGAGTGTCTCAAGGCCATCACCTTCATTTCCCACTTAGTTGGGAGCGACCTCAGTATCTTCATACACATTTCTTGCTGAGTGTATTCTATGCCAAGAGTTGAGAGCTCATTCGTAATCTTTGTGAATATGGCATCCAGTTGATCCAGAGTTTCACCTGCAAGAATTTTAAAGTTTTCAAATTTTCAGACAAAGAACAAGTTAATTTATTTTTTTAATTTGATCGGATCCTTCACAAATTAAAGTCGCTTTTTCCTAAATTTCTTTAGCCATTCTCGCAAGATCTTGTGTGGTACATGGCTTTATCGAGGGTTTTATACAAAATGTTCTTGGCAACATTATCCAAGTTGTATCTCTTTATGTCCTCGTTTGTCCCCTCGCATCGAGGCTTCTTGGCAAGGCTGGTCTTGGTGCCGCAGTACAACAGGACAAGAAGAAGAAGAACACGTGCTTGCGACCTCTCCTCGGATGTGGGTGCGGTTGCCTCGGGAGCGGGGAGTCTTAACAAATGTTGTGTTCACTTACATTATTTGCAGTGGCCCATCCTCAATGACGTACCACGTTTCATCAAGTGGAGCCAAACGATGTGCCTGCATGCATATCTTCCAATCATTAGATTCCTCGACAGTAAACATATGAATGCGAGTTAGATTTGCTTCAATGAGAATAACTTGTTTTGCAAGAAAATCTTCAAAACTGCAAGTGTTGTTTCCTTTGAAAAAAATGAGATCTAGCTCAGTAACCAGTGCCGAAAGCTCTATGAACCAACCGCTCTGGTACATCTTGTAGGTCCCAAGGGTGATAATGTAATGTCTAGAAGTGGGGAGAGGGTTGAATATACTTTACCAACTTTTCGATTTACTCCTTTTAAAGTCAGAGTTTAGTCACAAGTCAGCTCAGTCCTTGGTGGACAGCTTAGTTTACCTTCACAGTGGAGTTAGCCACTCAACAGACTCGACTGAGCTGTTGATAAGATAACTCAGTTGATTCAGTTAACTCTTTAGAAATTCAGCTAACTTGGTTTTACATGCGTTTTTCAACACTTGTTTTAAGCTTAGTTTTATCAGTTGACTTAGGCAAATATAGCTGACATCAATATAGATATGCAAGAAAGTAAAGTGTTGAATGTTAATGACCCAGAGCAATTTTTATAGTGGTTCGAAGATGGGGTAATCCTTCTAATCCACTCTTCTCCAACCCCTGGAAGAATCCACTAATGTAACGGTGACTTTGTTACAAAATGGTGACAGTCCAAGTTAGTCATTGATCACACAACTGGCTTTGCTTCTGGGACTCAGCTTCTTCACAAGACAGTTGTTCTACTACTTTAGCTCCTTTAAACTCTTGGATTTGTTAACACAACACTCCAACATGTCCAAAGTTTCTGGTTCGAACTGGAATCTCACTACACTTCCTTCAACCTTGGATGTGTAGACCCCTTGTCTTTAAACAAGTTTCCTCTTCAACAGTTTAATGTTGTCTTTCCTTCACTGAGTGTTTTAGATTGATTTCCTTCGAGTTTTAGGCTTGAGGATAGTATTGAATACTTGAGAAATTTTTGCTTTTGTTTGCTCAGATAACTTGTGTCTGCGCTATGGCTCATAACATTCTCTCAGAGAAATCCTCAGCCTTGTATAGCGCTTGTTTGAAAAATATATCCGTTAAATAGATATATGTATTTTTCAAACTACACTTTGAGGTCGTTGGCTTGTTTTGTCTTGCAGCTTTGATGTAGACTCGATCCATGAATTTAATGCTCACGCATTTCCTTAAACTCGCTAGTTTTCGTGGTCTTTATGAGCTTTGTCTTTGCAATCGTTTCAAAGAAAAACAGACTTTAAGGATGGCGATCGACACATGCCTATTTTCAGAAAAAAATTGACTTTGCTTTGACAATGGATCTCTTCAGCTTTCTAGGATCGTCTTTGCTGCATAACCCCTTAATCATTCAACTCCACTTGCCGGGAGTGACTCAGGTGTGAGTCTGCTGACTCAGACATCTTTTCTATCACTTGACTTAGACACGTCTTTACTGCACTCAGCTGCCACACAACTGATTCTTCAACTTGGTTTCAGTTGACTTCTGCATTCCTCAACTTGGCTGCTTCCACTCAGCTTATAGAACCTTATCTATTTCATGTTGATTAACAGTAGAATTGGGGTGCCAACTTCCTAATCTAAGTTTTACATGGTATCATCAAAATCTATTACATAAATTTTCCAACACCTTCTCTTTCCCGTAATCCCAAGTCCCTTATTTCTTTTCTTTCTTTTCCCTTTTTCCAATCTTCATTTCTGGTCTATTCTCCGTCTCCCTCAACTCGACTTTTTTTTAGTCACCAGTTCTTATTTCCAATCCAAAATTTGTAGTCAAGTGTTATTCCATTATGATCCTAATTCTCATGTATTCCCCCTCCCTTGTCATCCAATACTCTGGACAAAGACACACACACACACGCATACACACACACATCTCGCAATGACCAAAAGTGTTGGGCCGCACTCACGGGGAAGGTGGCACGCGTTCGAGGGTGGTTCGGACTCGTGATTTTTGGGTATTTTCGATGAATTACGCAACAAGTTGATTGGGATTTAGATGGCCGAAATCTAGGTAGAGGGTTAGTTGCAGTTTGGCAGAGAAGTGAATTTGAGGGAAAAGAATTATGTTTTGCTAGCGAAAGGTATTTTGTTCGGATCATGGTATAAATAAACATATGGCCCGAAATTCTAAGATAGTTGGATTCAAAAAATCAGATTAAAAGATAAGCTGAATTTTTATATTTTGTAATTCTTGATAAGATGATAGGTACAAAGATGGAGTTTTACAATCTTTGAAAATCGGAAGACTTTATCTAAAATTTGGAATTTTATCTGGATGAGGATTTAATAATGGGATAAAATAATAATGAGTTAAACTTGAACTTTGGCTAATAAGGTATAATTTGAATATTGGGCTAATGATTGATGGGAACAATTTAGCTTAATAAGATTCTTAGGGTTAAGAAATTAGATTATTAAATAAGAAGTTAAGAAATTTAGCCCATAAATGACTAAACTTACCATCTTAAACTAAATAATGTATGGGTGTTACAAACTCTCTCTCTTATAAAAATTTCATCCTCGAAATTTAGTGAACTTAATTATTAAATCCAATAACGTCTAAATATCTTGCTAAAATTTTGTCATTTTTTTCCCAATTTGCCTTGACGTGGCTCAATCGTTGCTACAAGTAAACTCCACTAAAGGTAAATATATTTCCCAATTACCTGAAACCCAAATTACATGCCCTTTAGAATTCACTTGTTCTTTTGGTATGTCCATTCGTCTATGTTCTAGTAAAACTTGGCTTTATTCTCACGAACTTTTACAAGCTTCTACAAATATTGAAAGTGAACTAGTATCTCTATCTGATAGTCTCACTATTTCTCTTATATACAATTGTCAAATAAATCTAAACCGCATATCATCTGTAGAAAGTGTGTAGATCTGTTCAATCGGTCAAAAATAACCCATATCATGATTTTCCTTAGTTGATCGCGACAAACCTACAACAAAGTAAATATCTATATGCTCTCAACTTCCATTCGAGGATATCAAGTGTCTAAAGAAATACAGACGGTCGTTGGTGTTGGACCTTAACTTGTTGACGTGTCATCCATCTATCTACAAAGTTCTGATACTTCCTATCATATTTTTCCAAAAATATGTTTCACATATCTCAATAAATCTTTATAACTCATAGGTGAGCGGTGTACAAAGTATAAAGTGCTTATCCTAATCTCAGTTCTTAGGCATTCTTTCGTAGGTACAACAAAAATTCCTTCCTAGGCCAATTCACCATTAGCAACTTAACAATTCCGTTGAGGTCTTCGATTAGATAATGGTTTCTCATCTTGCATAAACTTATATGTCACTTGCGCCTTATTAGTCATCTCCAAGTACAAGTCATTTAACCATTGTTGGAATAATTGATTTCAATCTACTAAAATGTGTTAGGATCTCAGTTCTCAACTTAGCAAACTCTTTCATCAACTGTTCGTGTTCTATAGGTCAACCCTCCTTTAAGTTATTAAAAATATTCTTCACACTTCATACACTTATTGAAATTTAGTAGGTGATATCGAGGCCTCAAATCGATCCTAAATAAGACACTAGCTCATTTAAGTAATCAAGTGAATCATTTGCTCTTCTTATTGGATATTTATTTTCTAATCAAATAAATCCTCCATGTAACCAATATACTCCATACACCAAGCTTATGTTAACAAAAATGATTGGCTCTCCTCATGGTGATACTTGAAGTCGGATAAGTCTTTTAACCATTGATTCTTGTAATTGCACATTCAACTCTTGTAATTCCTTCGATGTGATCCTATAGAGTGATGTTGAAAGGTGATGCCCCAAGTAAAAGTCAATAGAGAATTTTATTTGTCTATCCAGTGGAATCCCAAATAATTTGTTTCTAAAATATATTTCATAGTCTCGAATAATTAGCACATTGGCCACTATCGAATCAAAAGATTTGGAACCTACTACACTAACCAAATACCTCTGAAAATTTCATTTCTTAAACTTTATATTGTCTTCTTTCTTGACACAACTTGGGGTACTGTACTTAACCTTTGTTCTGTAGAAAATAAACACATCATCTTTGTATATTGAAATACTATCTCCTTATGTGATACCCTATACATTTGCGGCTCTTACTAAGTTAGTAGATGACTAAGATCCCATAAATTTGTTCCTTCATATAAATCAATTTCTAAATCTAGTCCACTAACTTTCAATTTCACGAATTTAAACATCCGAACAATAATTATTGTCTTTCAAAATGGTATACTAAAATCCTAACCATCTCAAATTATTATCATCAACTCTTGGAAAAAAAGATCATGGCGTAAATCATGAATATTCAACTCAAAAGCCATTAAACTCTATCCAAAATTTATGTTTCTAATAATCTACTCATAGTCAGTCCTAACATATTAGACTGCCTATAAATTTGTAATGAACCTCATGTATTGTATCACAAGTCCTCTTGAGTCCTCTAGAGTTTGTATTGTTCTTTATGTCTGTGTATAAAATTCAACTATATCTCGCAATAGAACAATAGTCACTATCTATCGTATATGCTATGCATCCATGAAATTTAAGTTAAATCATTTTCTTTTTCCAAGCGAGTAGATATCATATAATTTTGTCGAGCAATAGCAATGGCAATTGAATTGGTTATAGCGAGAAAAAGACAATGTCAATAACAAAGAGAAGCGAGGAGTAGAAGTTTTGAAAATTTAAATTATTTACTCTTTATTATTAGAGTTGCACAACTGAAATTACATATATATATATATATATATATATATTGCAAGCCTTCAGGAAAGTAGAACTGTTCTGATAGCACCTGTAATGCCCCAAAATTTTTGGACTATAAAATATACATATACATTATTTTTATCGAATAAATTTTGGACTATAAAACTTCTCCTTATAATGATCTATTTAATTTCCAAAACAACAATAATTACAGCGGAAGCAATCACGTGAAATAATTTGAATAATAGTTGATATCTACATATAATTCTAACAGGCCATTTTACAGTGAAAGACATTGAGAAATTCAAGTACATACATTTATTTCATAAGAGAAAATCGGCATGTAAACATAATCCAATGAAAATTTTGATAGCAACAATAGAAACAAGTTATAAAGTATAGAAATTTTAAATACACCATTCATTTCTAACAAAATCATACAATTGTCAATTAATAGAAAAATATCCCTTTAAGTCTATCTACATAAATAAAACTTAGAAAATCATAGTAATTCGACATTTACTATCCCAAAATCGAAAAATCCTATAAGTTGGAATTTGTTTTCTCAATACCAATAAATTATTCACACCAAGTCTAATAGCATAACTAAATACTTAGAAATTGTAATTTTTTAAACAATTTATTATCCAATTGAAAAACATTAAACATATAGACATTACTCCAGTACTTTCATGTTAGGAAGTTTATTGTATAGATTTTGACGATGCTTAAAAAACTTGACATTCAAAAGTTGGTACCCCAATTTCTGTATGTAATTTCAACTTTGTAATAGTTAGAAAATTAGTTGAGTCAATGACCAGCTATGTTGAAGATACATAAGACTTGGATGAGGTAAATTTTAACTCATCTGATTCCAATTCTGATGACAGTGATCATGATACACACAGTTCATCACCCATTGATATATATGATTAATTAGGAAAAATGATGAAATACTTTGAGCACATTAAATCCTCACATACTCCCCCAAATGAGGAAAACAACAAACCCAAATGCCAAAACTCACAGCTGACTAAAGTGCTAAGTACTCAAAGTCACATAGTTGATGAAAACAAAGAGTTGAAAGCTGAGATAGCAAAGGTTAAAACAAACCTTGCTAAGAAAGAAAAGAGGGAACAAGAACTGAAAAATGTGATTGCATCACTCAGCAAATGATCTAAAACATTGGATGAGTTGATGATGATACAAAGGGAGATTGGAAATAAAGCAGGCTTTTGATTCAATTCATTTGTCAACGCTCAAACTCCAAGAGTGGTTCTGGAAAAAGGATCCTCAAGCAATGGGGGAATCATAAAATCCAAAACAACATATGTGGCACCCACACACAATCAGAAATACTCACATGCTGATCATGGATAGAAAGGAAAAGGAAAGAAGTCATCTGAGTATGCTGAAAGAATAGCTAAAACAAAATTCAGAAAGGTTCAACAACAGACTCTGAACTAGAAATATTTTATAAAGTCAAAACAGAACTACCAAAAACCCAGAGGTTTCATCAAAAGAAACCATATGAAGGGAATGGTAAATATTATCCAACTCAAGCTGATTGGAATCCACCAATCAAATATTAGTAAAGTCAAACGGGATACAAGCCCAAGTGGCAGAGACCTCAAACTCATTATAGGTCATTCCGTATGCAACAAAATCAACACACATATGCACCCAAACACAATACATACCATGCAATGAAGTTTCCATATTTTCCTAGAAAAGCAAATGCACAAACACGTACGCATGCATACAAATAAAAGAGACAGTTGTATGTTGCAAAAGCACCAAAACAATTTGCTAAGATTCACTATGATTATGGAACTTATAGGTGGCAACCTCTTAGAGTCAAATCTTTTGGCTATAGGTTGGTTGCAACACCTTATAGTGCTAATCCCTCAGGACCCAAACATATATAGGTACCTAAAGTTTGATTTCCTTGATTGTAGGTTCAGGGAACAATAAAGTGCCAAAGAACCTGGTACATGGATAGTAGTTGTTCCAGACATATCATAGGTAATAAAAAGAATTTACCAAACTTCAAGGAATCAAGAGAAGTCAATGCCATATTTGGAGGAAATGAAGCTCCAGCGGAGATCAAATGCACTGGATCCATCAAGATAAATAGATTAGAAATCACAGATATTGCTTATGTTGAAGTGCTGAATTTCAATTTACTAAGTATCAACCAACCTTGTTATCTGATACAATGTTGGATTCAATATGGGTGTTTGCCAAATCAAGGATGCTGAAAACAGATGGGGTTGTGCTATCAAGAATGAGAAAGAAGAATATCGATGTAGTGGATTGGTCCACTGTTACACCTAGCACATATCTATTGACAAAAAGCCCAGCTAAATCAAGTTGGTTGTGGCACAAGAAGCTGAGTCATCTGAATTTCAAGACTGTCAACAAGCTTGCAAGAAGTCATTTTGTTGAAGGCTTTCCAAACTCAGTATATAAGAAGGAAAGCATTTGTGATGCAAGTCAGAAAGGAAAGTGAATCAAGTCAGGTTTCAAGGATAAGCCAAGTCCTCCTTCAACAAGGATTTTACATTTATTCACATGGATCTAGTTGGACCTGTAGATCCAGCGAGCATAAGTGGAAAGAAATACACCCTAGTGGTAGTTGATGGTTTCTCAAGATACACATGTACTATTTTTATGTGTAATATGAAGGAAACTTTGCAATAGCATCCTCAGCTGATGAAGAGAGTTCAAAATGAGAAGAGTCAATCTATTATCAAGGCAAGGTCTGACATAGGAACTGAGTTTGTCAATGGGATTATAACTCAGTATTGTATGGAAAATGGTATTGCTCATGAGTAATCAGGTGCAAGAACTCCACATCAAAATTGAGTTGTTGAAAGAAGAAACAGAACCCTCAAGGAAGCTGCAAGAACCATGTTAGCTGAAGCTGCATTGCCTAAGAGATTTTTGGCTAACGCAATCAACACAGCTTGCTACACTCCGAATAGGTGTAGGATCAACAAGCAATTGTCCAAAACCCCCTATGAAATTTGGACAGAAAGAAAGCCAAATGTGGAATATTTTCACATTTTTGAAACTAAGAGTTTCACTCATAATATTGGCAAAGATAATCTGAAACCCTTTGATGCTAAAGTTGATGAAGGCATCTTCATTGGATATTCAGCTGAGAGCAAAGCATTTAGAGTGCTGAATAAAAGGATTATAATAACATAAGAGTCCATCCATGTGGTTTTTGATAAACTTAATGTGAATGGAGAAGACATTAATGAGTTAGCTGAAAAGATGAATCATCCAACTATTCAGAAGAGTCTTTATACTGAGACAAAACCCAGAAAACTTGATCCTAATGAGGACGAGTTAGCTGAATCTCAGAGACAGCTGGAAAGATTGCAGTTGAATGAAGATGACCAAGAAAAAGTTGTTCAAGAAGAGTTTTATATCTGAGTTACTCCAACTAGGTGTGAGATGGTTGAGAGACCATCCACCTGAGTTAGTTATTGGAAATATCAGAGGAGCAAGAACAAGATCCAGAACTCAACATGAAGCAATGTTCACTTGTTTTATATCTCAAATTCAACTAAAGGATGTGTCACAAGCATTGGATGATACACATTGGATCCTATCTATGCAAGAAGAGTTGAATCAGTTTGAAAGGAACAAAGTTTGGGAATTGGTTCAAAGGTCTACTCACCAAAATAACTTTGGTACAAGTGGGTATTAAGAAACAAAACAAGAATGGTAGCCAAAGGTTATTGCCAAGAGAAGGTATACATTTTGATGAGACATTTGCACATGTTGCTAGATTGGAAGCAATAAGAATGTTTATTGCTTATGTTGCACGTAAGAACTTCACAGTTTATCAAATGGACGCGAATAGTTCATTTCTAAATGGACTTTTGGAGATAACCTCCAGTGTATGAGTAGAAGACTATTGGAGATAAAGTGTACAAGCTCAAGAAGGCATTTTGTGGATTGAAACAAGCACGAAAATCATGGTATGATACATTGTCCCAATTCGTAATAAACAATGGATTTACCATGGAAAATGTTGTTGGAACACTTTTCAGAATTCAAGATGGAGAAAGCATCTTAGTTGTTCAAATATATGTGGATGACAACATTTTCGGATCCACAAACAAAGAGCTTTGTGAGAAATTCTCAAAACTAATGCAATGAATGTTTGAGATGAGGATGATGGAAGAATTGAATTTCTTCCTAGGACTTCAAGTTAAACAAATGAAGGATTGGAACCTTCCTAAGTCAAACCAAGTATACCATATATTTGATGAAAAAATTTGGTATGGAATAGAAGTCATCTATGAATATTACCATGAATACTTCAATAATGATTTATATGGATGCAGAAGGCAAACCAATGAATCAGACAAGATATAGAGCACTCATTGGATCGTTGCTCTACTAGACTGCAAGCAGACCTGACATCACATTTGCAGTAGGTGTATGTACAAGGTTTCAATCTGCTCATAAGGAAAGTCATATCACAGCAGCAAAGAAAATATTGAGATATTTGAAAGGAAGCCAAGAAGTTGGATTGTGGTATCCTAAGGAAGGAATCTTCAAATTGATTGGATACTCAGATTCAGATTATGCTGGAGGTAGAGTTGACAGAAAGAGTACATCTGGTACTTGTCAATTGCTTGGAAATAGATTGATTTCTTAGTTCAACAAGAAACAAAACTCAATAGCTACATCAACAGCTGAAGCTGAGAATATAGCGGCAAGTAGCTGTTGTGCCCAAGTTTTGTGGATGAGACAACAACTGAGAGACTACGATATTGTAGGAAATTCCTATTATATGTGATAACACAAATGTTATTGCAATTACTCAATATTCAATATTTCACTCAAGATCAAATCACATTGATGTCATATATCATTTCATAGGTGATCACTTAGAAAAGAAAGACATAACATTGGAATATGTCTCAACTGAGAAGTAGTTAGCTGATATATTCACAAAACCCTCATGTGAATCAAGGTTTGAAGCTGAAGAATGAGCTTAGAATAATTGGGCTATGTTAATAAACTCAAAAGACTCTTTCAACAGAGTTAAAAGTGGAAGAATTGTATTTTAGAAGAGTTTTACTCGTTCATCGGAGTAAAACAACTATATTAGATGTTCAACAGAGTTGAGTCAACTGAACAACTGAGTTCTATCAGTAGACTGAAGAGAGAAGCAGAGTCAAGCCAAAATGAGTCAGCAGACACATTTATTGGCTAAGGGACAAAACATGGTCATTTTCATTAAAGGGGGAATGTTTTTGAGATGAATGGCAATGTCATTTAATGTTGCACAATAAATGCTGCTACAAGAGGCATATGATTGGCCATAAATGTTGTGTGCATTTAATGCGATGAAATCAAAGCCTCACGGTTTAATCTTAACTGTTGATCAAGATTCAAAATGATACCGAAGTATTCTCTTCACGTCCCATCTATATCGGATATCATTTTCTCTCTCTTCTCCCTTTGCATTCAAGCTATCAATTTTCAAAACTCTCTCTGCAGAAAACCCTTCAAAAGTTCTTCAAAATTTCTCATAAATTTGTCATGGCACCAAAGATCTTCCAGTTCTACCCTTAATTTTGCCAAACTATCCGAGAAGGTGTATTCCAGTGCACTTATTGATACTGAGGGGCTTTTGAAATATTCGTCTGACAATGAAAGAGCCATGTATTTGGATACCTTGAGAAATTACGATTGCTAGAGTTTCTCACATTGCCCATGCCTCAAACCTTGTTGTAGGAGGTCGCGATGTTCTATGTGTACGCTTCCGTTCACGATGATGGCATCCATTTATCTGTGAATGGAAACTAAGTCAAGTTAGCTACCCAAGACTTAATTGAGCTGCTTCATCTTCCTAGCAGTTGACTCACAGAGCTGAAAGACTATGAGTTCGATTTCATGAAGAATTGGAAAGTGATTGCTAAGGACAAAGTAGATTGCTAAGGAATCAGCTATGAAGAAGGCAGTTGAGGACTCTGAGACCGAATCTGTAGAAATCCCCATGGAGAGGCGATCCAAGAGGAATCAGGAATTGCAGTCTCCTGCAGAAGCCCCTTAGTTGAAAGAGTTGCAGTGGACACAGCTGCTATTGCGCCATCAGCAACTGAGCACGAGGAAGCTATGGTCAAGGACACAACTACATTGGTACCTAAAAAAGTAGAAGAATAAACTGATGCTAGAGACACAAATGCCTCTGATGAACGAGGATCCCACATTTATCTTGATATCAAAGCAAGGTTGCACATGTGGAGGACGTGGAAATTGAGTGACAGTCGCATTCAATTTCAGAGGCAAGAGATGATTAATTAAGAGGAGTGGCTTCTTATGTTCTTGAAGAATGCCTTAATTGTCCAGGATTTGGATGAGCTTTATGCCTACTCCATCCTTTTCGAGAAGCAAGAAGAAAAATAGAGAGAAATAGCTAAGGGAAAGAGCACAACCGAGAAACACAGATGCCTTTTTGGGGACATAGGTCAATGAATTCCCAAGTACGACGTCAGCATCAATGATGACGAAGAGATAGAGGATGCTGATGCAGTTGAAGCTGCACAATTGAAACACGCTCTACGTGAATACCTTGAGATGGCCGAACAAGAAAATTTGTCTGAGGTTCGGGATACTTCATCTCCCACCCAAATCATCGAAGGAGTGCTGAGAGACAAAACAACTCTCTCATCACCTGCCTTCTCTCACGATGAAGTTGCAAGAAATGAGGATGACGATGATATTGGGGTTGAAGTAGTAGACCTTGAAGAGGAAATTAAGAAGGGTAACCTAGTGGAGCCACACCCTAAAGATGCTGTTGAGACAGCACAAGACAAATTAGCTGAATATTCAAGCAAAACAACCATGTCCCCGGTGACAGTTGAGCCCAATCCTATTGAGAATCTGTCAGCTAGTAAGCCAACTAAAGGGAAAATGGCTCACACTACATCCAGGTCGGATGAGGCTGTAGAGTACCAAGAAATGTTGAAGTTTGGAGGAGAAGGATGATGTTCTTGCAAGTGAAGTTGTAGTAGTTGAGACTATTATAGCCGAGGCACCAGCAGAGTTGAAGGCTAACGAAGTTACGAAGGCTGGACCACTATAATAGAGGCAAATGATGGATCAACTAAGACCATGACAGTATAGAATGTTGGTCATATTGAAAGTGCAATCCCAGAGGTTGAGACCTCTAAGGATGCGACTCTTGTAGAAGACCCTGCAGTGGTTCAGACTGTTGAAGGGATGGTCGAAGACTCTTCAGTGGTTTAGAATGTTGAATGGATGACAGAAGACCTACTGGTAGTTGAGACTGCTAGGGGAAATGTTGAACTTTCTTGTGATGCCCCTATGATTCCTGAATCTGAATCAACTGAGCCTATGGTCATCGATGCTCTTGCTAAAATTGACTCATTGGCTGAATTTTCTGACATAGCTGAAGACCTTGATGAATTAGCTGAAGTTGAGAAGGAGGCCAGTCATTAAGATGTGAGTCTTAAATACACCTGAATGAGATTTATACTTGTTGATACCCCACCTCCACTAGTCAAATCTCCTGCACATGACGTTGTTCCGACATCTGATGCCCAGTCAACTCAAAATGAAGTTCCAACTATTGCCGGTGAAGGCATTCGGAGCATTGAGGCAGGATCACTCAACATGTTTCTATAGTTGCGTCTGCAGATGAAGCTTCCACAACCGAGGCAAATTGAGTTGTTGGTTAGGGAGATGAGAGAAGTGTTCCCGAAGGAGGAGTTGGACCTTCCTCTAATCCTAGTGACATGTTGAGAATGTTGCATTTCCCATTCTTCGAAGAAATTCCGTTTAAATTAGAGTCCGAGGAAGAAGTTGCCCGATTCTATTTATGAAGAACCAGTTGCAAGTATTCAGCTCCAATTAAGAAGCAGCAAACTCCAGCACTCATAAGAAACTGGATTCCCTTCTTCGATCAGTCCAACTGTCTTCTCAAGGTGATGATGCCAAAATGGGGGAAAAGAAACTTAAGAAAGCACCCCCTACAAAATTGATCATTAAAGTCAAAGGCACCACCTCTATCTATTCTCAGCTCGCTCCATCATTGTCAGCTGAAGAAAAAGTTGTTTTAGCTTTTCAGAAGTCTAAAGAAGAAATCACAAAGCTGAACAAGAGTCAAAAGGAGAGGACTCAAAGATTAAACATCGAATATGGCGGTCCACCAGTAGAGATGCTCCCGAGTGAAGAAGCTATTCCACCTCCTGGTCCCTTGGAATAAAGTTCCAACGAAGAGTTTGATACTCTTTTATCAGAAGGGTAATATGAAGGGATGGAATTAGCTGATGCATGGGACTTGTATTAGAAAAAGGGCTTAAGAGATATAGAAGAGACTAGGAAGCAGCCGACTCAAGGAAAGCCTTCCAAGAGTCAGCAGACTTCTAAGAGTCAGCCAGGAGCCAAGTACCAGGAGAGGGAGCCTTGCAGAGGGAAGAGGTTCAGACAGAGGTCGGGATTCTCACTCTGGTGGGAGAGGCAGAAGCTCTCCATCTACAAGAGTTAGCGATATCATGGACATCAATCCTTTAAAATTAGTTGCACCACACTGGATAGGCCTGGATAGAGCTCAGAATAGGGAAGGTGAATGTAGAGCCAATGAGCTGGCTCGAAAATATGAGCAAGATGAGCTAAGGTTAAGAAGAAACACTACAAGAAAAACGCTAATAGACATTGGTTTTTAACGATGTCTAAGAAAAAAAACCGATGTTGAAACCCCTGTTGTTAGGGGGTTTTCAACATCTGCTTAAAACCGATGTCAATAAGTGAAACAACATCGGTTAATAAATGATGTTTGTTAAGAAAAATAAGCAATGTTAATGCCTTTGTTGTTAAAGTGTGGATCATTTAACAGCGGTTTTTCACTGACGTTGTTTCCTATAACAACATTGGTGTTTAACCGATGTTGGTTCTTGAAACCACAATGACTTATAAGTGTTGTTGTTTCGGTTTAATTAGTTATGAAATGATTTCGGTTTCGAAACCGATGTTTATATTAGAATAACTGTTGTCGTTATATTTTAACACATCACTTTACAACCGATGTTGTTTGTTTTAAACTTGATTTCATTTTGCTCAACAATATCGTGCTTTTTCACCCCTCTAATTAATGACAATAGTACTGATATTCACCAATCTAAATCAACAAACAATTAATTACAATCGAAACTAACAAATATAACCTGCAGTGAGCCATCCATTCAAAATGTGCACAACGAGTATATATAAAGGCCAAAATGTGGCTATCAAAATGAGTACTTAAAGGCCAAAATGTAAACATCCTCACAGTTCCCAATTTGTCAACTTACAATGCAAATCCTTACTAGCAAAGTTTTGAAACAAAATCCAACGAGTGCTAGTGAAAATGGAACATACACATCCTGAATCATCCTTCGACCCTTCTGGTAAAACAACCTGAAATTGGAGATTCCATGTGATATTTAGTAACAAATGTGAAATATCAAAGCATGAAAATATCAAAATAAGGCAAGAAACATAATGAAAAATATTTGTTTTAAAAAATACAATACGGAAGCAGATTTTTGAAATAACATATTTAGCTTTAAACCCTCGTGCATATTACACATAAACATCCTTCGACCCCTCTGGTAAAACAACCTGAAATCGGAAAGTCCATGTGATATTTAGTAACAAATGTGAAATCTCTAAGCATGAAAATAACAAAATAAGACAATAAAATAGAATGAAAAATATTTGAAAACAAAAGAAAAATATTTGTTTTAAAAAAATCAATGTACAAAAGAAGATTTTCGAAATAACATATTTAGGTTTTTCCTGTAAGGGCTCATATTTCATTCGGTGTATTTTGATCATGCTCGTTTTGGGATATATGAAAACTTATTGATATGAAAGATATAACAATTTTCCAGAATATTTGAGTAGACAATAATACTAGAAAACCAAATGACATAATCCATGATAGTTTGTTAAAGAAGGTGAAAAAAACATTAAAGTAGATAATAATTAATGATTTATGTTTCAAATCTAATAAATTTTTGTCAGAGATAATTAGAAAATAAAAGATGAATTCTAAAAAATATTCTAGATGAAAGACATGGACTTTTTGACTTACCTCTGAAACTAATCTGTGTCAACACACTTCAGACAGAGCTGCAATTTAAAGGGGAAGGTAAGAGTCAAAGTCCACCTCTGATGGACAAACATTACTTTGAAGGTTCTGCAATATTTAGTAGCTTGTTCACTATTGTCATTAGAAGGAAACTCGAAGTCATGGCCATACGGAATGTTTCTTGTATCTGATGGAACATGCAAATCTTCAAGGTTCACATGAACATGGAATCTATCAGCCTCTTCCTCTGGCTCTTCTTCTAATGGAATTACTTCTCGGAATGGAAAATGTAACATACCCAGTTTGTCAATAGGATCTGAGGAAGGTCCCACTCCTCCTTCGAGAATCCTTGCCTCGTCACTCTCACCAACAACTCTTTGTGCCTCAGCTGAGGGAGCTTCATCAGCAGACGCAACTGTATGAACCTGCTGAGCTGACTGCGCCTTAGATATCTTAACATCTTCACTGGCAGCAATGTTAACTTTCTTTTGAGTTGTCATTGCATCAATTGTTCCAACAACTTCATTTGTGGGAGATCTAATTTAGTTAAGAAGGGGGTCTACTAATACAAAACCCATATCACTTGATCTTTTTTTTCATGATCGAATTTAGCAGAATCGTTGAATGTCATTATCACATCAGAATCGGAGTCTGCTGCCTCTGTATCTTGCCCTTTTGATTTAGCAGGATTAGGATTATCAACATCATCGTCACCTGGTGCTTCTATTACAATTGGCTCAACACACGGTTCAACCGACTCTGATTCGGATTCATATTCTCTTCTTGATTTCCCGACCATTTCTACATTTCCAACAACAGATCTCAACTACTAATGGGTCTTGAGCAATCCCCGCATCACACTCAAACACTGAAGGATCTTCTACAAATGTGGCATCCTCAATTGTCTCAACCTCTGGGATTGCCCTTTCAGTGCCAACAACAGTCTCGACTATTGTGGCTTCAACTACTCTTCCAACTTGTGACTCGATTATAGTAGTCTCAACCGTTGTAACTTCATTGGCCTTCAGAGAGCTTTCCAAGACTTCTCCATTGCCTCCAAACTTCAAAGGATTTTCCTCCCATGCAACCCTGTCAGGAATGTCAGATTGGATCTTGGCTACATTGTGCTCAGGTTCCCCCTCAGCTGGCTCACTAGCTGACTGATTTTGAATTGAGCTGGGTCAACTATCACTGGGACTTGGTTGTTTCTCTTGAATGCTCAGCCAATTTTGTCTCAAAATTGTCTCAACAAAGCGATTTTAGGGGTGGCACAATTGGGTTCCCCTCCGCATATCTTCACCAAAATTCACCACTTCAACACTAACTTCATCGCCAATGCCCTTATTTTCAACTTCCTCTCATGAGAGTGAGGGTGTGATGAGAGAAGCGATTGTGTCTCTCACCACACTTTTAATGGTAAGGGGTGAAGATGATGGTTCCCCAACCCAAGATAACCTTGCTCTCTCAATCATCTCACTAGACTCCCGAGTTCTTGTCTCGGTTGTGCAGCCTCTATTGCATCGCTCCTTCAAAGATGTTCCTCATTGTTTGTAATTAGAAAGAGCCCACCGACCAAGGAGACAATTGTGGGTCTCGATTGTTCTTCTCTTGTTGGCCATTTCCTTCTACTTCTCATCCCGTTTGTTCTCAAAAATTACACCGGGCGTATATCTCATCAGAGCTTGAGTAATGGCGCTTTTTGGAAATGCTAGAAGGTACTTTCTTCTTCAATCAATTTAGGCCTCTTAAACTCGAATGCGACTCTTGCTCAACATCCATTTCCTCCAAACATACAACCTAGCCTCAACGTCAGGATAGATCGGGGATTCAGATCCTTAAGGAGCATCAACCTCATCTCTCAGAACAACTTCTTCAACTTGTGGCCTTACGTCCACAACAAGTTCTAGAGTTTTCTCAACAACTTCTTTTTAAGTTACCATCGCAATTGTGTCCTCGACCCTGACTTCAACAGTCTCAACTACTATTTTTTCCATAGCAGATGATTCCACTGCAGCTCTTTCAATAGCAGAAGCAGCCGCAGGAGGTTGCCTTTCTTAATTCCTCTTGGAGCGCCTCTTCAAAGGAATTTCTATCATTCCCCAGAAACCTCAGCTTCAACCCTGACGTCTAATTCTTCTGCCTCGTCCCTTAAGTCTCTTTTGGGCTGCGTTTTCAGCTTCTTCACAATTGCCTTGCAAGGAGCAGTTGTTCTTATCTTCTTGGGGACAGCTGGGGCAGGAGCAAGATCACTGTCTCTTCAACAGAGGTACTTTCAACAGTTTTCCCCTAAGAAGCACCCTTCATTTTGGCAAGGGCCTTATTCTGTGCCGTTGACAAATTGCCCTTGAAGAGTCTCTTGTTCACATGGAATGCCTTACCTTTTCTCAACGGCAATCCCTTCTTCTCGAACAAGTACCCAATTACTATTTCATAGCCAAGGTATTTTTAAATTTTCCTTGACTAACTCCATGTTCTGTACATTTTGACATAGCCTATCAAAAATGTACTCATTCCAGTTCACTTCCAGCTCTTGCATAATGGCTGCCATTACAGTTAGCTTTGTTTGGACAGCTGATTGTAAGAGCCAAATTTGATATCGAAGCATTTTTATACTACATCCATCAACTTTGTGGTATTTGTCTTTGATAACAACCTTCATGGCATATGGATTGTACTTGGTAGCGCCTTCCTCAATAGCAATATCTTTCCAGATCTTCATAAAGTTGAACTCATAGTCTTTCAACGCCTTGAGTCCACTTGGGAAGGCGGCGATTGATCAAGTCGGTGCAACTAACTTAACTTCCTTTCCATTCACAAAACAATGGATTCCATCATAGTGAACGGAGGCGTTCACATAGAACACAACCATTTCTTCCAGAAATGTCTATGGGATTGGCAATGTAAGAAACCTCAGCAAACCAGATTTCTCAAAGTGCATGACGATATTATATGCTATTTCTTGGTCAGTAGACTGCTTAACAAATCCCTCGGCGTCAATAGATGCACCAGAGTACACTTTCTCGGATAATTTCGTAAAATCCTGAGCAGAGCATGATGTCTTCTTTGGTGCCATAGCAAATCTTTGAGAACTTGAAACTTCAAAATTAGGTTTTTCTTGAGAGAGTTTTTGGAATTTTGAGAGAGTTTGAATGTAGTTTGAAGAGCGATAAATGAATTGTTTGATATATATGAGACTTGAATAGAAATTTTCAGGATCGTGCAATTTAAAATTTTGATCAATGGTTGAAATTAATCCAAAAAGTTGCTTTAATTTCCCTATATTAAATGCCCGTAGCATTTCTAGCCAATCATAGGTCTCTTGTAGTAGCTTTTACTATGTCGCATTTAATGATGCTAACATCATCTCAAAACATTCCTTTTTTAATAAGAACGACCATGTTTTGTCTTTTAGCTAATAAATGTATCTGCTGATTCATTTTGGCTTCCTTAACTCTGCTTCTCTCTTCGGTCAATTGATAAGACTCAGATGTTCAGTTGACTTAACTCTGCTGAGAATCCAATTTAGCTGATTTTACTCTGCTGAAAGAGTAAAACTCTTCTGACATACAATTCCTTTGCTCCTAACTCTGCTGAATGAGTCTTTCAAGCTTATTAACACAACTCAGTTAATCCAGGCTCATTCTTTAATTCTTAAAACCTTCATTCACATAAAGGTTTTTTGAATATATCAGCTAACTGCTTTCAGTTGAGACCTATGCCAAAGTGATGTCTTTCTTTTCAACATGATCTCTAATAAAATGATATCTGAGATCAATGTGCTTTGTTCTTGACTGCAATACTGGATTCTAAGTACTTTCAATAGCACTTGTGTTATCACACATAATTGTAATATCCTTTTCTTCAAATCATAGTCTCTCAGTTGTTGGTTTATCCATAAGACTTGGGCACAAGAGCTGCGTACAGCAATGTACTCAGCTTCAACTGTTGATGTAACTATTATATTTTGTTTCTTGCTGAACCAAGTAACCATTCTATTTCCAAGTAGTTGACATGTACCAGATGTACTCTTTCTGTCAACTCTACCTCCAACATAGTCTGAATCTGAATATCCAACCAGTTTGAAGTCTCCTTCCTTAGGATACCACAATCAAACTTCTTGGCTTCTTTTCAAATATCTCAATATTTTCTTTGTTGTTGCCATATGACTTTCTTTTGGTGAAGATTGAAACATTGCACATACACTAACTGCAAAGGTGATGTCAAGTCTCCTGGCAGTCAAGTAGAACAATGATCCAATAAGTGCTCTATGTCTTATGTTGGGGAATTTAATTAATAGATTTTGATGATACCACGTAAAACTTAGATTAGAAAGTTGAAGATTGTAGGACTTGACTGAAGATTGAAGAGAAGACCTAGCTATATGGAAGCTGACCGAAGTGCAGAGAAGTATCAGTCAAGTGACATAAAATTTGTCTTAGTCTGCTGACTAACAGCAAAGTCATTCCAAGATCATTGGAGTTAACTGTCCAAAGGGTTATGCAGCAGTAAGGATCAAAGAAAGCTGAAGAGATCCATTGTCAAGGCAAAGTCAAGTGTTTGCTGAAAATAGGCATGTATCAGACTGCCTACCTTAAAGTTGTTTTGCTCAAAGAGTGCAAAAAGCAAGGAGCCAATGAGATTTACCTGAAAACCTGTAGTGTTTAAGGAAAGGATGCAGAGCATTAAATACAAGGTACAATCTACATCAAAGCTGCAACACAAGACAATCCAACGATCAAGAAGTTGAGTATGAAAATGTATCTCTCTCTTCAACAGATACATTTTCGAACTGCCACTATAAAAGGCTGAGGAATACACAGAGAGAAGGTTACCCAGGCAACTTATGCAATCTAAGACACACAAGAGAAATCAAGCAATCAAAGCATAAACTCTCTCAAGCACTCAAATCATATCCTTAAGCCTAAAACTTGAAGAAAATCGATCCAACACATTCAGTGAAGGAAAAACAACTTCCATTTATTGAAGAGGAAAAACTTGTTTCAAAAAACAAGGGGTATGCACTCCAAGATTGAAGGAGGTGTAGTAAGGTTCTAGATCAAACCAGAGGCTTTAAACTCGTTGGAGGGCTGTGTGAACAAATTTAAAAATTTGAAGGAGTTGAAGTAGCAGAACAACCATATTGTGAAGAAACTGAGTCCCAGGAGAAGCCAACTGTGTGATCTAGACTGTCACAAACTGCCATCCTTTTGTAACAAAGTCAACATTACTTAGTGGATTACCTCCAGGGATTGAAGAATAGTAGATTAGAGAAATTACCCTATCCTCGAACCACTATAAAATTGCTTGTGTCTTTTACATTCAACATACTTACTTTCTTGCAAATTATTATTGTTGTTTGTTAATTTCCTAAGTCAACTGATAATAACTAAGCTTAAACAAGTGTTGAAATACATATTTAAAACTAAGGGTGAAAGTCTTCCACTGTTAAAAAACCAAGTCAACTGAATATTTAAAGAGTTAACTGAATCAGCTGAGTTACATTATCAACAACTCAGTCGAGTCTGTTGAGTGGCTAACTCTGCTGTGTACGTAAACTAAGTTTTCCATCAAGGACCCAACTGACTTGAGTCTACTCTGAATTTATAAAAAAGGACTAAAATAAAAAAGTTGGTAAAGTCTATTCAACCCCCTCTTCTAGACTTTACTTATCACCCCTAGGACCTACAAGTGGTATCAAAGAGGTTGGTTCATTGAGCCTTCCGCACTGGTTACTGAACTAGATCTCATTCTTTTTCAAAGGAGGGCCACTAGAAATAATGAGGTGAACACAGCTGTCAGGGCTCCTGCTCCTGAGGTTGCTACTGATGCACTTGTAGGAGAGGTTGCTGCAGCTCCTACTGCACGTGGTGCACGTGCTGCTGCTGCTGCTGTACCAAGACCTACAATGGTAGAAAAGCCACGATGCGAGTGCACAAACTAGGATAGAAAAAGATACAACTTAGACAATGTTGCCAAGGATATTCTGTATAAAACCCTCGATAAAGCCATGTTCAACAAAGTGAAATCCTATAGAACGACTAAAGAAATATGGGAGAAACTCATTTTGATTTGTGAAGGACTTGATCAAATTAAAACAATTAATTGTTGATGTACAAAAATTTGAAAATTTGAAAATGCTTGCAGGTAAAAAAGTGGATCAGCTGGATGCCAGATTCATAAAGATAACCAATGAGCTCTCAGCTCTAGGCAAAGAATATAGACAAAAGGAAATGTCTATGAAAATTTTCAGGTCACTCCCAGTTGAGTGGGAAATGAAGGTGATGGCTCTGAGACATTCAATGGATCTTACAAGAACATCCAACCATGAGTTTTTTATAGAGCTTAAAGCATCTCCGAAGAAAGGAGCAAGAAGAGACAATTGTACCCAAAATACAGCTGCACTCATGGCGGGAGAGTCCAAAAGAGCTGAATCCAAAGAAGCCATTGACCAGAAAGATATTGCCCTTATGGTAAAGAGGTTCATCAAGTTCTTCAGTAAGAACTTCAAAAGGAACAATGGTGAATCATCAAAGAGACACTCAACACCTTCCAATGCAAGGGAAGATAGACCACCCAAGAGAGCTGACCATCAAAGAACTGAATATCAGAGAGCTGAAAGAGCGGACTTCCACAAATCTGAAAACCTATGTTGGAATTGCAGACAACCAGGACATTTTGTTGTTGACTGCCTCTATCCACCAATCAACAAATACATGAATGAGGAGGAAAGAAAGATCTTCAGAGAGAGGAGAAAAGAAAAGAAGAAAGCCATGTTGGCAGCTGAAGCTGCTGACACAGTGAAGTGCAAAGAACCAATTGAGTGAGACAGTAGTGAAGCTGATTACTCCTCTGACACTGAGGAAGTGGCTTTGATATGCCTCGTGGCTAAAGAAGAAGACTCCAAAGATCAAGAAGATGAGGTACATTCTAACTCATCTCACATTAATTCTGATGATAGTGATAGTGACACAAACACTTCATCACCCACAGATCTTTATGATTCTTTTGGCGAAATGATGAAAGATTTGAGCACATAAAATCCTCACACACACTTTTGAATGAGGAAAACAGCCAGCTCAAAAGCCAAAACTCACATTTGACTAAAGCGCTGAGTACTCTAAGTCACATAGCTGCTGAGAATACTAAGAAGAAGGTTGAAATAACTATGATCCAAGCTGACTTAGCTGCAACTGAAAAGATGGAAAAATATTTAGAAAATGTTATTTCATCATTCACTAAGGCATCTAAATCATTGGATGAACTTAGAATGATTCAAAAGGAAAGTGGAGACAAGACATGCATAGGATTTAATTCTTTTGTGCATGCCAAACTCCAAGAGTGGTAATGGAAAAATGATCCTCAAGTAATGAGGGAGTCCAAAAATCCAAAGCACCATATGTTGCATCAACACCCACTCACAAGCACAATCACAACCATGGTGGCCTAGGATACAGAGGTAAAGGCAAAAAGCCAACAAAGTATGCTGAAAGAACAGCTGAAACAAAATTCAGAAGAGTCCATTAGTAGACTCCAAATAGAAAATATTATGTGAAATCTAGACAGAACTACCAAAAGCCCCAGAGGTTTCAGCAAAGAAAGCATATGATGGGAATGGTAGAAAATATCCCAGCCAAGCTGATTGGAACAATCAAATGAGACATCAGCCAAGTCTAAAGGGATACAAGCCCAAGTGGCAAAGACCTAAGACTCAAAACAGGTCATTCCCAAGGAAGATAAACCATTATTAGCACACATATTCACCCAAGCACAATGCCCAATATGCACAAAAGTTTCATTACTATCCCAAGAAGGCAAATGCACAAGCTAACACACAAGCATACAGACAAAAAGAGACAGTTGTATGAGCTAAAGCTCCTAATCAATTTGCATATATTCATTATGACTATGGAACTGGTATGTGACAACCTCTTAGAGTCAGATCTTTTGGCTATAGGTTGGTTGGATCACCTTATAGTGCTAACCCCACAGGACCCAATCAAGTATGGGTACCTAAAAAATAATTTCCTTGATTTTAGGTTTAAGGAACAGCTAAATACCAAGGAACCTGGTACACGGATAGTGGTTGTTTCAGACATATGACAAGCAACAAGATAAATCTTTCAAAATTTAAGGAAATAAGAGGTGCTAAAGTCATATTTGGAAATGAATGAAGCTCAGGAGAGATCATAGGCACATGATCGATAAAGAAAAAAATGATTAGTAGTCACGATATAGCTTTATGTTGAAGGGCTAAATTTTAATCACGAGCATGTTGATTAGTCGTGATAAGGGCTACAATGTAGGATTCAACATGGGAGTTTTCCAGATGAAGGATGTTGAATCCAATGAAGTGCTACTACAAGGATCAAGACAGAAAAGCATGTATGTAGTGGATTGGTTAATTGCTACACCAAGCACATGTCTTCTAGCAAAGAGCACAACCGAATCAAGTTAGTTATGTCACAAGAAGCTGAGTCACCTAAATTTCAAGACAATCAACAAGCTTGCAAGGAGTCATATTGTGGAAGGATTGCCAGACTCAGTATACAAGAGGTATGCATCTTATGGAGGGATTGCCAGATGAGAAAGCAAATCAAATCTTCATTCAAGGACAAGCCAAGTCCTTTTCAACCAGGATATTGCACTTATTGCATATGGATTTATTTGGTCCTGTTGAACTAGCCATCATTAGTTGAAAGAGATACAACTTATTGGTGAGATGATTATTCAAGATACACATGGACCATTTTTATGTGTAAAAAGAAGAAAAATTTGTCGAAGCTTCCTCAGCTGATGAGAAGAGTTCAAAATGAGAAGAGTCAAACCATTATAAAGATAAGGTCTGATAGAGAAAATAAGTTGTCAATGAGATTATAACTCAGTATTGCATAGAAAATGGTGTTGCTCATGAGTTGTCAACTGCAAAAACTCCACAGCAGAATGGAGTAGCTGAAAGAAAGAACAAAACTCTCAATGAAGCTGCAAGGACCATGTTAGTTGAAGGTGGATTGCCTAAGAGATTTTGGGCTAAAGCCATTAATACTACTTGCTACACTCGGAATTGGTGCATGATCTATAGGCAACTATCCAAAACCCCTTATGAAATTTGGACAGGGAGGAAGCCAAATGTTTGATATTTTCATATCTTTGGATGTAAGTGCTTCATTCACAAAAATGGCAATGACAACTTGAAAGCTTTTGATGCTAAAGCTGATGAAGGTATCTTTTTGGGATACTCAGCTGAAAGTAAAGCTTATAGAGTACTAAACAAGAGAACTATGGTCATAGAAGAGTCTATACATGTGATTTTTGATAAACCCAATGTTAATGGAGAAGACATTGATGAGTTAACTGACAAGATGAAGCATCTAACTATTCAGAAGAGTCCATATGTTGAGGCAGATATCAGAAGACCCAACCCAGATAAAGATGAGATAGCTGAATCTCAAAGACAGCTAGAAAATCCGCAGATGAATGATAATGAGGATGATGTTCAAGACAACTTGGCCGCACGACGACTAAATCCAATAGACTTATCATTGGAGATGTTAGAGAAGGAGTAAGAACCAGATCGAACTCGCCGAGTGGCTAACTCTGCTGTGTAAGTAAACTAAGTTGTCCACCAAGGACCCAACTGACTTGAGTCTACTCTGAATTTATAAAATGGACTAAAATCAAAAGTTGTTAAAGTCTATTCAACCCCCCCTCTAGACTTTACTTGTCACCCCTTGGGACCTACATCTTATTTGATCCACTCGTTTGCCTTCTGCATCCATGTCAATTTTCATTGAAGTATTCATTGTAATCTTCACAGATGACTTCTCTTTCACACCATACTTCTTTATTAAATCTCTGGTATACTTGGTTTGGCTTATGAAGGTTCCATCCTTCATTTGCTTAACTTGAAGTCATACGAAGAAATTTAATTCTCCCTTCATGCTCATCTCAAACTTTCCTTGCATTAGATTTGAGTATTTATCACAAAGTTCTTTGTTTGTAGATCGAAAAATGATACCATCCACGTTGATTTGAACAAGTAAGATGCTCTCTCCATCTTGCATTTTGAAAAGTGTCCTATCAACTTTTCCTTGGCTAAATATATTGTCTATTATGAATTGAGACAATGTATCATACCATGCTCTTGGTGCTTGTTTCATTCCATAAATGGCTTTCTTGAGCTTGTAACACATTCTCTCCAATAGTCTTTTGCTCAAAACCTAGAGGTTGTTCTACATAGAATTTTTCTTCCAAAAGTTTATTTAGAAACGCACTCTTTACATCCATCTGATAAATTGTGAAGTTCTTATGTGCATCATAGGCAAGAAACATCCTTATTTCTTCCAATCTTGCAATAGGTACAAATTTTTCATCAAAATCTATAACTTCTTATTGGCAATATCCTTTGGCTACCAATCTGGCCTTATTTATTACAACTGATCATTCCTCTTTCATCTTGTTTCTGAATACATACTTTGTACCAATGACATATTAGTGAGTAGGCCTTTGAACAAATTCCCAAACTTTGTTTCTTTCAAACTAATTTAGTTTTTCTTGCATAGCTAGGATCCAATGTGTGTCATCCAATTCCTCTGACACATGTTTTGGTTCAATTTGAGATATAAAACAAGTGAACATTGATTCATATTGAGTTTTGGATCTTGTTCTTACTCCTTCTCTGACATTTCCGATCACTAATTTAGGTGGATGGTCTCTCAGCTATCTCACATCTGGTTAGAGTAAGTCAGCCGACTGATTCTTCTTGCAACTAAGTTGTCTTGAACAACTTCTTTTTGACCATCTTCATTCAGCTGCAATCTTTCAAGCTCTCATTGAGATTCAACTAACTCATCCTCATCAGGATCAAGTCTTCCGGGTGTTGTCTGAGTGTAAGGACTCTCCTGAATAGTTGGTTGTTTCATCTTTCCAATTACCTTATCAATGTCTTCCACGTTGATATTTGGTTCATCAAAACACACATGAATAGATTCTTCTATAACCATTGTCCTTTCATTCAGCACTCTAAATGCTTTGCTCTCAGTTGAATACCCAAGAAAGACACCTTCATCATCCTTAGCACAAATGCCTTCAGATTATTTTTTCCATTATTATGAATAAAGCATTCACTTCCAAAAATGTGAAAATATCCCACATTTCGCTTTCTTCCGATCCCAAATTTCATAAGGGTTTTGACAATTGTCAATTGATCATACATCTATTGAGTATAGCAGGGGTGTTAATTGCTTTAGCCAAAAATCTTTTAGCGATGTAGCTTCAACTAACATGGTCCTTGCAAGCCTTCTTTAAGTGTCCTATTTCTCCTTTTAGCCACTCCATTATTTGAGGATTTCTTGCGGTGATAACTCATGAGCAATTCCATTTTCCATACAATTCCGAGCTATAATCCCATTGACAAACTTATTTTCCTCTTTGAGCTATAATCATATCTTGATAATTGATTGACTATTCTCATTTTAAACTCTCTTCATCGGCTGAGGAAGATTTTGCAAAGTTTCCTTCTTTTTACAAATAAAAATGGTACATGAGTATCTTGAAAAATCATCTACCACCAAAAGGGGGTATTTCTTTCCATTTATGCTTGTTGGTTCCACTAGTCCAAATTTATCCATATGCAACATATTCAAAATCATTGTTGAAGAAGGACTTGGATTTTTCTTGAAAGATTGATTTGATTTGCTTTCCCTTCTGACATGCATCAAAGATACTTTCCTTCTTGTACACTCAGTTTGGGAAGCCTTCAACCAAATGACTTCTTGCAAGCTTATTGGTAGTTTTGAAATTCAGATGACTCAGCTTTTTGTGCCACAATCAACTTGCTTCAACTTTGCTCTTTGCCAATAAACATTTGTTTGGTGTAGCAGTAGACCAATCCACTACCTACATATTCTTCTTTTTCATTCCTGATAGCACAATTTCATATGTTTCAGCATCTTTGATCAGGCAAACACCCATATTAAATCCAACATTGTATCCCTTATCATAGAGTTAGCTGATACTTAGCAAATTGAAATTCAGCCCTTTAACATAAGCAACATATGTGACTTCTAACCCATTTTTCTCGATTGACCCAATGTATTTACTTTACCCAGGAGGTTCATTTCCTTCGCATATGACTTTGGCTCCTCTTGATTCCTTGAAGTTTGATAGATTTCTTTTATTTCCTATGATATTTCTGGAACAACCAGTATCCATGTACCAGGTTCCTTGGCACTTCGATGTTCCTTGAACCTACAATCAATGAAATCAAAACTTTGGGTACCCAAATCTGTTTGGGTCCTGATGGGTTAGCACAATAAGGTGTTCCAACCAGCTTATAGCCAAATGATCTGACTCAAAGGGGTTGCCACCTATCAGTTCCATAATCATAGTGAATTTTAGCAAACTGTTTTGGTGCTTTAGGTACATACAACTATCTCTTTTGTTTGTATGTTTGAATATACATTGGTGTGTTTACTTTTCGGTGGAAATATGGAAACTTTTGAGGTCTTTGCCACTTGGGCTTGTTTCCCTTAAGGCTCTGCTGATATTTCATTGGTGGATTCCGATTAGCTTGAGTTGGATAACTTCTACCATTCCCTTCATATGATTTCATATGTTGAAACTTCTGGGGTTTTTGGTAGTTCAGTTTGGACTTCACAGAATATCTCCTGTTTAGAGTCTGCTAAAGACCCTTCCTGAATTTTGTTTCAGTTGTTCTTCTTTCAGCATACTCAGCTGGCTTCTTTCCTTTGCCCTTATAACCAAGGCCATCATGTGTCTACTTGTGATTATATGTGGGTGCAACATATGGTGTTTTAGATTTTTGAAATCCCCCATTGATTGAGGATCATTTTTCTAAAACAACTCTTGAAGTTTGAGCATTTACAAAGGAATTGCAACCTAAGCCTAGTTTATCTCCGATTTCCATTTGGATCATCATCAATTCATCCAATCTTTTAGATGATCTATTAAGGATGCAATCACACTTTTGAGTTAATGTTCCCTCTATTCTTTCGCAGCAAGGTCTGCTTTAACCTTTGCTATCTCAGCCTTCAACTCTATTATCATCAACTATGTGACTTAGAGTACTCAGCTCTTTAGTCTGCTGTGAGTTCTGGCATTTGAGTCGGTTGTTTTCCTCATTTAAGAGTGTGTGTAAAGATTTAATGTGCCCAAAGTCTTTCATCATTTTGCCTAATGAATCATAAAAATCAATGGGTGATGATGTGTGTGTCATGATATTTGAATCAGATGAGTTACAATTACCTCATATTCTTGTTCTTTGGCCATGAGACAGATCAATGCCTTTTCTTCAGTATCAGATGAGTAGTCAGCTTCATTGTTGTCTGACTCAACTGTTACCTTGCACTTGGCTGTCTTAGACTCTACAACCATCATTGTTTTTTTATTTCGTAGTTTTATTTCCCTGAAGACTTTCTTTTCTTCATAATTTATGTACTTGTTGACTCGTGGATAGGAACAGTCAACTGCAAAGTGACCTGGCTATCTGCAATTCCCGCATAGATCTTCAGCTTTCTTTTCAGCTCTTTTGGGGGTTCTCTCCTCTTTTCTTTTAGAGGGAGTTGAGTGCCTTCTGGAGGATTCTCCTTGTTGGGAAATTATTTTGTAGATTTTGATGAATGCCATGTATAACATAGAATAGGAAGTTGGCACCCCATTTTTGTTGTAAATTGCATTGTAATAGATAGGTCGCCGAGCCGAGTTAAGTCACTATGCCCGAACATGCAAGAAGACAACCGGAGACTAGAAGGAAGACTCCATTGTGAAAGCGGTGAGTATGGCAAAGAAGAGAAGATAGGAACTGATGAAGGTGCGGTGAGATGCGGTGAGTGAAGTATCGATCCAAGTCAACTCAAGTTGAAGTGACGGATGAGTCATCCAATGATTGGAAGTCGAAAGAAGTCACCTGGGGAAGGCAAGGAAATGCAAATAAGTCGAGATAATCGAAAGAGATCCGTTACGTAAATCAAGAGAATTACTTAAACAAGTAATACTTCCATACTACCTTTCTTAAAGTGCGATCCCCGAGAAGTGTGCAAAAGAAATAAACCAACGGGAAGCACGCACCGTGTCGAGATCTCACGAAAAGTCAAGGATCATGTATACGAGGAAATGTCAATTCCAAGAATCGCAACAAGACAAGCCAACGACCACAAGTGACTTTCAAAAACAAGCCTATCTCTTCAACGGGCAGATTTTTGAAAGACCACTATAAAAGGCTGAGGAGTTTATTTGAGAAAAGGTTACCTTGACCATCCGAGAATTGAATACAAGCAAGAAAGAAACATTTGTAAACCGAAATATTCTCAAGTTATTAAACGCTCAATCCTCAAGCCTACAATACGAAGGAAATCAATCCTACACTCACCTGTGAAGGAAAGACGACTTCAATCAGTTGAAGAGGAAACATTTGAAGAATCAAGGGGTCTACATTCGACGAAGGATTGTAGGAAGGTTCAAGGTCGAACCAGGCTTAAGTTATTTGGAGGGCTTCGTGATCAAATCCAAGGAACTTGAGCAAGTGGGCTGTAGTAGCAAGGTTGCCTGCCTGAAGAAGCCGAGTCGTATGAGAAGCGTTGTTGGACCAAGGCATCTCGGACTAAGTCCTAAAGGATCAAGTGTTGTGTGATCAAGACTTGTATCCGGTTGTTAACCACTCGGATATTGATCAATACTTAGTGGATTCCTTCAGAGTTGGAGAAGAGAGGAGTAGAAGAATTACCCCATCTTGAACCTCTATAAAAACTTATTGTGTCATTTAAATTTAAAGACTTTAATTTACGCACATTACATTTATATCTGCTGATAAATTTGCTATCCAATTGATAATCAACAAAGTGCTAAAACCAATTATTGAAACAAACTTAAACCAAAATCAAAGGGTGTTAAGTCTTCCAATGAAAACATATCACAGTCAAGTTAAGTCTTTAGTCAAAACAATTTGAGTTATTCTATCAACAAATTTCGATCGAAATCGTTGAGTGACTAACTCCGCTGATTATCTAACTTAGCTGTCCATCAAAGACTTAGCTGTGTAGTATTAACTATGAATATTTAAAAGGACTAAATTTGAAAAGTTGGTAAGGTTTATTCAACCCCCCTTCTAAACCTTACACTCACACCCCTTGGGACCTACAAGTGGTATCGTGAGCGGTTGGTTCATTGAGCCTTCCGCAGTTATTATCATGGAAGCAAATTTGACACGCATCCTGTGTTCACTATTGAGGAATTTGATGATTGGAAAATTCTTATGCGCTCATCTATCAAAGATTGCACGATGAAATGTGGATAGTGATAGAAGATGGGCCACCGCAAATTTTAAAAGTGAACACAATCAAGTTAGGAGAGTTGCGGTGAAGGTGAAGAGGATGTTGCTCCCTGCACTACGGCTATGGTTGAAAAACCGAGAGCTGAATGGACAAATGATGACAAGAAAAGATATAACTTGGACAATGTGGCTAAGGACATTCTTACAAAACTTTGGACAAAGCCATGTTCAATAAAGTCAAATCATGCAAAACGGCTAAAGAAATTTGGGACAAGCTAACCTTGATTTGTGAAGGCTCGGAAGCAAATCAAAGAAAATAAACTATCTGTTGATGTACAAAAATTTGAGAATTTTAAAATGCTTGTAGGAGAGACCTTGGATCATTTGGATGCTCGGTTCACGTAAATTACCAATGAGCTATCTCGCACTTGGAAAAGAATATACACGAAGGAAATGTGTATGAAGATTGTAAGAAGTCTCCCGGTGAATGGGAAATGAAGGTCATGGCGAGGCATTCCATGGACCTATCCAAGACATCCAACCATGAGCTATTCTCGATCTCAAGGCCTACGAATTTGAGTGAGGAGAAAAGACCAAAAGGAGACAAGTTGTGCCCAAAACGACTTCTCTAATTGTTAAGGATGGCAAGAGAGCCGAGGTCAAAAAGACATTGACCAAGAGAAATAGCTCGATGGTTAAAAGGTTTAACAAGTTCTTCAATAAGAACTACAAGAGAGGCAAGGTGAATCCTCCGAATACACTCGGCTCCCTCCAAGTCAAGGGAAGATAGGCCAACCAAGAGAGCAGAGCATCAAAAAGTTGAATATCAAAGGGCCGACAATCCAAGAATGGAAAGAGGCGATCAAAAGGTTGAAAACCTATCTTTGGAACCGCAGACAACCAGGTCACTTTGCCATTGATTGCCCATATCCCGTAGTCAACAAATACAGGAATGAAGAGGAAAGAAAAGTCTTGAGAGAAAGAAGACAAGAAAAGAAAAAAGGCAATGTTGGTCATAGAACCGGCCGAGACAAATCAAGTCAAAAGACACAATCGATTCGAGAGGTGAAGTCAATACTCTAGTAACTCAAGAAGAAGCCTTGATCCGTTTAATGGCCAAGGAACAAGACCAACTCGACCAAGAAGATGAGGTACACTCTAACTCATCACACTCGATTCTAGTGATAGTGATTGTGACACACACACTTCATCACCCACTGATTTTTATGATTCATTAGGCAAAATGATGAAAGACTTTGAACACATTAAATCCTCACACACACTACTAAATGAGGAAAACAACCTACTCAAGAGCAAAACTCTCGGTGACTAAGGAGCCGAGTACTCTAAGTCAAGTAGCCGATGAGAATAAAAGTCTAAAATTTGAAAATGCTAAGTTAATAGCGTAAATAGCTGCTATAGAAAAGAGGGAGAATGACCTCAAAATGTGATTGCCTCATTCACTAAGGCATCTAAATCCTTGGATGACCTTATTATGAGTCAAAGAGAATGTGGAGACAAGACAAGCTTAGGATTTAATTCCCTCGTGCTATGTCAAACTCCAAAAGTGATTTTAGAAAAAGGATCTTCAAGTAATGAAGTATCTCAAAAATCCAAAACTCCAAATGGTGCACACACATTTATTCCAAAGCACAATCACAAGCAAACTAGCCATGGTTGTAAAGGAAAAGGAAAGCGGCTTGATTGAGTGTCTTGAGAGGACACTGGGAAGAAATCCGGCCGAGTTCCTCAACAAAATCCAAATAGGAAATACTCAGTAAAGAAGAAACAGAGCTACCAAAAGTCCCGTAAATTCTATAAAAGGAATATATATGATGGGAATGGTAGAAACTACCCAAGCCAAGCTAATTGGAATAATGTGAACTATCAAGAAAGATCTATGGAATATAAGCCTAAATGGCAAAGGCCTAAAACTCAACAAAGGCCATTCCAAAGGCATAAGAGCTATCATCAAAGACACTTATGCACCTAGGAACTACACTCATAAATATCACAACTACCCAAATACAAAGAATTGCTAAAACATATTCACAGCATACGACAAAAGAGACAATTGTATGAACCTTGAACCCCAAGAAATTTGCTAAAGTTAATTATGATTATGGCATCGATAGATGGCAACCTCTTGAGTCAAATCATATGGCTATAGCTGGTTGGATCATCTTATAATACTAACCCCTCGGGACCAGGCAAGTATGGGTACCTAAAATCTAATTTCCTTGATTGCAGTTCAATGAACAGTGAGTGCCAAGAAATATGGTACATGGATAGTGGTTGTTCGGACATATGACAGAAACAAGAAAAATCTGTCAAAATTCAAGGAAGTCGAGGTGCAAAAGTCATATTTGGAGGAAATGAAGCTCCAGGAGAAATAAGGGCAATCGGATCCATCAAGAAAAATGGATTAGAAATCTCGGATGTTGCATATGTTGAAGGGCTCAACTTCAACTTTTTATAATGTTGGATTCAACATGGGTATATGCCAAATCATGGACATCTGAATCAAATGAAGTTGTCGCAAGGATGCGTGAAACAAAAGAACATGTATGTGGTAGATTGGTCAATGCAACACCAAGCATTTGTCTCTAGCAAAGAGCACAACCGAATCTAGTTGGTTTGTGGCACAAGAAAGTCGAGTCACCGAATTTCAAAACAATTAACAAGCTTGCCAGGAGCAATCTTGTATAAGGACTTCCGGACTCAGTGTACAAGAAGGAAAGTGTATGTGATGCATGCCAGATGGGAAAGCAAATCAAATCATCATTCAAAGAAAAGACATGTCCATCTTCAACTAGAATATTGCACCTGCTACACATGGATCTATTTGGTCCAGTTGAACCAGCTAGCATAAGTGGGAAGAAATACAACTTGGTGGTAGTAGATGACTACTCAAGATATACATGGACAATATTCATGTGTAAGAAGAAAGAAACTCACGAAACTACCACAATGATGAAAAGAATCCAAAATGAGAAGAGTCAAACCATTATCAAAATAAGATCCGGCAAGAGGAACTCGAGTTTGTCAATGGTATAATCACTCACTCTTCGTATTGAAAATGGTTTTGGTCATGAATTATCTATGCAGCAAAGGACTCCACAACAAAATGGAGTTGCAGAGAAGGAACAAAACTCTTAAAGAAGCAAAAGAAGGACCATGTTAGTCGAAACAGGGGCTACCTAAAAGATTTTGGGCCAAAGCAATAAACACAAAGATGCTATACTCAAAATAGATGCATGATAAACAACGGTGACAAAGACTCCCTATGAGATTTGGACAGGAGAAAGCCAAATGTCATATATTTTAGAATATTTGGATGCGAGATGCTTCATCCATAATAATGGTAAAGATAATTTAAAGGCTTTTGATGCTAAAGTCGATGAAGGTATCTTCTTGGGATACTCGATTGAAAGCAAAGCCTACGCTGAGTACGCAACAAGAGGACTATGGTTACGTGAAGAATCCATCCATGTGGTGTTCGATGAGCCCAATGTAAATGGAGAAGACATTGAAGAGTCAACTAATAAGTGAATCAACCAACCATGCGAGAAGAGTCCCTATGTTGAAGTCAAGCCGGAATTATAAACCAGGAAGAAGATGAGATAGTTGAGTCTCAAAACAGTGGAAAATTTGAAGCTAAGTAATGATGAGAGAAGCGATCAAAATAACACAAGTGCAAGACGATCAATCGGCTAACTTACTCCAACCTCGATGTAAGATGGTGAGAGACCATCCACCGAGAACTAGTCATTGGAGATGTAAGAGAAGGTCTCAAAACTAGATCCAGAACTCAACAAGAAGCAATGTTCACATGCTTCATCTCACAAGTAGAACCAAAAGATGTCTCAAGCATTGGATGACACACATTGGATTCAAGCTATGCAAGAAGAGTGAATCGGTTTGAAAGAAATAAAGTGTGGGAATTGGTTCAAAGACCTACCCATCAAAATGTTATTGCACTAAATGGGTGTTCGAAAACAAGATGAATGAGGAAGGTTATGTGGTAAGAAACAAAGCAAGATTGGTAGCCAAAGGATATTTCTAAGAAGAAGGGATAGATTTTGATGAAACATTTGCTCTGTGGCAAGATTGGAAGCCATAAGGATGTTTCTTGCCTATGCAGCTCACAAGAACTTTATTGTATATCAAATGGATGTAAAGAGTGCATTTCTTAATGGTTTATTGGAAGAAGAAGTGTATGTTGAACAACCTCCAGGATTTTAGCGAGAAGACTCTTGAGAGATATTTGAAAGGAAGCCGAAGTTGGCTTATGGTATCCAAAGGAAGGTGGATTCAAGCTAATTGGTTATTCGAGACTACGGCTATCTTGGATGTAGAGTTGTGGGAAGAGCACCTCGAGCACATGTCAAATGCTTGGAAATAGGCTAATTTTCTGGTTTAGCAAGAAGCAAAATTCAATAGCCACCTCCACATCCGGCAGAGAATACATAGTTGCAGCGTTTGTTGCTCAAGTCTTATGGATGAGACAAAGAAATGGTGAGAGACTATGAGGTTGAGGAAAAGAAATTCCAATCATGTGTGATAACACAAGTGCAATTGCAATCACCGAAAATCCTGTGTTGCATTCAAGAACAAAGCACATTGATGTCGATATCACTTCATAAGAGATCATGTTGAAAAGAAGGACATCATGTTGGAATATATTTCAACTGATAAACAGTTGGCTGACATTTTCACAAAACCATTATGTGAGTCAAGATTTGAAGAACTCAAGCATGAATTAGGGTTAATTGAGCTGAATTGACACTCAGAAGACTCAAAGAAAAGAGATGAAACATTAAAAGAGGAAAAAGAGTGAACTCGTAATTGACTAAGTGAATCACCGATCGGAAAGTCGTTGTTGTGCGAGTTAGGTGACAATTTGAGTCACAAGAAGAATAGAGAGAAAAAGATTGAATCGCCTAAGGAGTGTTTGAGTCATTTATGAGCAAAGTGACAAAATCGCAATCGCTTTTACTAAGCGGGAATGTTTTTAAGAATGACGTCAAAGATAATTATGACGTGTGCGTCAAAAGTTGAACACCAAGCTTATTATTGGATATAAATCTTTGCCACATTAAATGCGAGAACTTAAATGCTAATCGGCGTGCAAGATCTAAGCCGTTGATCTTGATTAAATTTCAAAAAACCACCCGCACGCCCTTTCATAAACCATACTTAAACCATTTCGTTCGTTTCTCACCAACTTTACCCAAAACTCATCATCTCTCTCTCGAAAGCAAAAGCAAAAATTTTCTCTCAAAACCCTATCAATCCTCGGTTAAGTTTTCAAGTTTCGTTCGGTAAAACATCTCGAAATGGCATCTACTCATGATTTTGTCAAGCTAGGAAAGCAAATCCACAGGGTCTACTTTGGACTTCGATGGTATGGTTAAACAAGGGTCCGACGACATCCTCGTGAAGAAGATTCTTGAGAAACTAGAAAAATCTGGATTAAGACCATTTTGACGATGGAGTTCCCAATGACCTACGTAGAAGAGGTCGCACGAGTTCTACGTGAACGTTGAGGTTCGCGATGAGAGGCATCAAGTCCTCTGTTCATGGAAAGGAGTTCACCATTATCGCTAAGGATCCGCGGAACACGCTTGTTGCCTTGGAAGGGTGCGAAATTTATGAAGGCGATGTCGACTGTTTCCGCTTGGAAGGAAGTAGCCAAGTCCAACCGGTCCGCGAAAGTAGTCTATCTGACTAATAAGAGGGTGAAGGAGGACTACCACAAATTCTTTGGACATCATTGCCAAATGCATAGACATCAAATTTGGGAGCTTTGACCGATTGTCCAAAGCAAAGTTGATCGTGATGGCCGCGATCATTGAAGAGAAGAAAGTGAAAATTTGAGTTTGTATACACGCAGACCGCGAGAATATTGGGAATAAATCCTTCAAGAAGGATGGAACATTTGGAGGTTCCTGGGATATGGCCCGGTGATTGGCCGAATGATGGAAGTAAAGGAAGTCCTCTTCGACATGGAAAGGTGTTCCATGTAAACAAGAGGATGTTTCGATCAAACCTCTCCAGCGCACTGAAGAGAGCCTACGCTAAGAGAGGCGATAGGAGTGAGGCGGAATCACCGGTGACCCCCGATGATACTGATTGTCTCCCCTCCTCAAAAGAATTTGCTCGCAGTTTGCTAAGAAGATCACGCCCCTGCGAGAAAAGAAAAAGAAATCTGCTCCCGCCCCCGCAATGAGTCACCTACTCCCGCAGCCGTGTCTCCTACCTCGCACCCACGGCGGAGAAGGAATCTCAAATACCTCTCCGGTCTTCAAGAAAAGGAGAACTCGATAAGCCACGACGGCCCGGCTCCTCGTAAGAAAACGACGGCCCCCGCCGCCCAAGACTCGAAGAAACCTTATCTCAACCGGAAGTCCCCTCGGTACAAACAAAAAGAAGAAGAAGAATCTTCAAGCGTCGAGCTTGAGAAACTTAGGTTAGTCACCACTCACCAAACAGATTCCGGAGAGCTGCCGGAGATGTAGAGTCTCGAAATTATTGATGAAACAACCAAGTCTGCTTTCAAGGCAATCGAGAGGCAAATCAAGACACGGTGTAGTTCGACCAATCGAGACACAAGAAGTAGCCGAGAAAGCAAACTCACCGAGTTGATAGGTTATATCCCCTCCCGCAAAGACGCGGTGATGGTATGGAGCACCAAAGCTTGCTACCTTCTATCCCGAGAATGAGGGACGGCTAGAGAAGATGATAGAGATGATGATGATGTGATGATCCTATCCCCACCTTATCCGGACATCAAAAATTGTCGTGAGAGTGGAGGAAGTGGAAGTTGAGGCGATCCAGGAACAGTTCCAAAGACCGGAGTTTATCGAAGAATAAGAGGAACTCGTTGAACTTTCTTGGGGTGACCTTTGTGGTCCAAGCATCGATGAAGAAAAAGCGCACAAATATCTTGCAGATCTTCAAGGACAAGGAGAAGGAGAGACAGCGAGAGGAGGCCGAGGCTCGTGAAAAGGCCGATCTTGTCCTTTCTTTGGAACCATGAACATACACATCCTCATCTCGACATTTTCTCCGAGAGTGAAGATGATGACCGGACCGCCGCTCTGAGAAGAATTAGAGATGCAGCAAGCCATGCGGGAATCCGAGCCCTACATGAGCAAAGGATGTTGGAATGACCAGGGGAGTCTTCCACTTCACGGTGAAGTTGATCCCATGGGAGTGGTGCAGATTGCCACTCATCGTTCTTGCCACCACTTTCCTAACTCATTCGGAGGAAGGTGTTAAGGAACTGGCGATGAAACCGGGATTGTGAGGACCCCAATCAAGCCAACCCCTAATGAAGGTGTCTTACCACCGCCCCAACGGCTGCATACTCAATGGGAACAAGGGAGTCCTGAGACGAGTGACCCCATTCAAGTCACTCACCGGTGTGCCACCGGTGGGGAAACTCCTCCACCTGCGGCAAGGTCGGAGGATTGCGGTGACTCCACAATGAGTCTCGGAGGCGAAGTGGAGAAGGAACAATCACAAATATACACAACAAGTTGTCATCAACGAGGCTCGAGGCGATTGAGATGTCTCGGTGAGGTGCCAACCGCTCCGCAGCCAACCAACGCCGCTGCGATGCGATTGAGGCCGTAGGAAGGAATCGCCCGGGAGTTAACACTCTTGGCATTGAAAGTGCAATCCATGGAGTTGAGACTCCAGTGGATGCCACCACGAGAAGACCCTAAGACACCGACACCTGTGTGGAAGGGGATGTCCAGGCCTCACCGAGCTTGAGACTGCGAGGGAGGTAATGAAGGCCACCCGGCGAGGTTGAGACTTCCGGGGTAAAGAGATCGAGGCACAAAACATCCCTCCCGCCATCATTGATCCATCGTAAAAGGAGATCGTGCTCTTCACGACTCCCAGGATAATCTTAATGTAACTTTTCCGGGATCCGAAGGTGAAGATGAAACCGAGTCATCCCCTATTGCGCACCCAAAAAGACTCGGTGAGGATGTTCCAACCACGAGTAAGTCGACCTCAAGACTACTCGCCAAACATTCAACTTTGATGATGAGCCACCCATGGCAATCTCGTCATCATCCGATGACGCTCCGATAAAGGCCGAGGACCGATCAACTCATTTGGAAAAACCATTTGAGACCAACGGCTCGTTGAGACAGTTTGAGGCTCGGCTGTCGGGTCGACTTCACAAATGCAGACCACGGTGAAATAGAGTCCATCGCGGGCAGGCTCCCCAAGCCGCAGCAGGTTCGACTCCACGAGGGGACTTCACGAGCACCGTTTATCATTGAATAGATTCCGATTTGCCCGTGATGATCCTTTTGTAGAATCATTTACTTTCTCTCTCTAGAGGTACCCGACCTCCTGAAGAATCGCTAGAGATCGCGGGCGCTTCCACTGCACGACCTGTTATTCCATCGGACACCATTGTTCCAAACTAACTATGACTTTGACGCCAATGGCCGTCACCAAACAGAGGAGACAATCAAGTTCGGGAAGTTTTCAAAGCCTTATTTGCCGAGATTGAAAAGATGGAGAGGCACCTGGCCTCACTAGACATGAGGTCGATAACGCGAGACGCCAACCTACTGGCGATTTGCGAGGCATAATAGTCGAGGATCGGGAGTGGTGGCAACGGCGAAGCAGACAATGCGTGTGGAACAAGCTCGATATTTCAGACATTGTTCAACAAGTTGCTAGTCCGGCGGCCCGAGAATGCCGATGCAAAGACAAAATTACAAGAGCACATCGAACAAATGCATGAATCTCACACCACGAGAGATAAAGTCTTTGTGTGAACACAATAAGAACGAGCTCGCGCGTGGAAGAGAATATGGATCGAAAATTCAGTCTTCTCATGGCCGAGATGAAGTTGGTAGTTTGAATCCAACGCCACTCGCACCGAGTTCCGTGCAAAGATATTCGCAGCCAGATTCGAAGCGTAACTCCTGGCTCGGCTATCAACGGCTAGACTTCTTGCTTGCTAGCATGTTTCGGGGTTCCTCTCGTCCTTTGATGATGCCAAAAAGGGGAAGAGGAATACCTAAAAGGCGCCGAAGGGATCCGAAGGCGAGAAGGAGGAAAAATTTGTGAAGGGAAAGACAGGTGAGGAAGTAATAAGAGAGAAGAAAGGGAAGTCTATTGAGGGGGAAGGTTAGAAAGATGTGACCTTGATGATTGCAAAAACCCTCAACAAGGTCTTGTCACGGTGATATTATCAGCAAACTCCCGATGACTCCGCCACTCCAACACTGCTATACCTATGGCCGAAAAAGAAAAGCGATTGAAGCGAGGGATGAAGGAAGTGGAAGGAAGGATGGATGCGAGTTATGGATATTCGAAACAACATGGAGGCATTCCAATGACAGAGACACCTATGCCATTTCGAGATCTTTGAACCGAGCCAAGATCATTAATGAATTCAAGACGCTACTTTGAAGGTTACTTCGCAAATATGTCCACGGCTCAAGCCTGGGATTTGTACTAGGAAAAAGGTCTCACACTATGTGAAGAAGCGACGACAGCAATGGACTCATGCGCGATCTCTCTCTTCACGGTCACTCGCTAGTCACTCAGTTTGGGAAAAAAGACCCCAATCAAAGACACGCCCGAGAGGAAGAGGAAGAAGCAGAGGTGGAGGAAGAGGTTTTAGACCTAGACCTCCGCCCCAAAAATATTGAGTATATAGATCCAGGCAAGAAAGGAGGGATCTATTGGGCCGATTTGACGAAGTAGCCAACCCGGAAGTGGCTAAGAACAATGTTGAGTATGTGAAGAGAATTGAAGAGGAAAATAAAAGACAAACTCGGCTATGGGAGGAAAGACAAGAAAGAGGCGAGAAGAGATGAAGGCGCCGAGGAAGGGCGTATGAAAAGAAGAAGGCGGTGAAGATGAGAAAAAGAGAAGAAGGTCGAAGAAGATGAGAGTGAAGAAGATGAAAGAAGGAGGCGACAAAGGAGATGAAGTGTTATTGTCCACCCCTTCGTGTATTTTACTATGTAAATACATTTTTATGTAAGTCTTACGTACATTGAATAAAATTGTACAATTTCTATACTTGTGGAGATATAGAACAACATGGTTACTTTGAGGTACATTTAAGCTCGATACATTTTATTTTGATTCAAGCTCGATACGTTTGTGCTTGACTATGTAAACAACAAGAATGTTATGATCAATAAAAGATCGATTCTAAGCACACATTCTGTGATTTTACATTTGCCTGTATGTATCTTTTTTTGTTTAATTATTGATGTATGTTTTATGTTTTGGCATCATCAAAAGGGGGAAATTGTTGGGAAATTATTTTGTAGATTTTGATGAATGCCATGTCAAACTTAGAATAGGAAGTTGGCACCCCATTTTTTGTTGTAAATTGCATTGTAATAGATAGAAATTTGGTCGAAGTTGAGTTAAGTCACTATGCCGAACATGCAAGAAAACAACCGGAGACTAGAAGGAAGACTCCGTTGTGAGGCGGTGAGTATGGCAAAGAAGAGAAGATAGGAACTCGTTGAAGGTGCGGTTGAGATGCGGTTGAGTGAAGTATCAGTCAAGTCAACTCAAGATAGCCAAGTCTCAAGTTGAAGTGAAAGAAGAGTCATCCAATGATTGGAATCGACTCGAAGTCACCTGGGAAGGCAAGGAAATGCAATCAAGTCGAGATAATGAAAGAGATCCCTTGCACGTAAATCAAGAGAATTACTTAAACAAGTAATACTTCCATACTACCTTTCTTAAAGTGCATGATCCTAGAAGCGTGCAAAAGGAATAAACCAATGGGAAGCACCGTGTCGATCTCCGAAAAAGTGAAGGATCATGTATACGAGGAAATGTCAATTCCAAGAAGCGCAACAAGACAAGCCAACGACCACAAGTGACTTTCGAAAACAAGCCTATCTCTTCAACGGCGATTTTTGAAAGACCACTATAAAAGGCCGAGGAGTTTATTTGAGAAAAGGTTACCTTGACCATCCGAGAATTGAATACAAGCAAGAAAGAAACATTTGTAACCTGAAATATTCTCAAGTTATTAAACGCTCAATCCTCAAGCCTACATTATGAAGGAAATCAATCCTACACTCACCGTGAAGGAAAGACGACTTCAATCAGTTGAAGAGGAAACATTTGAAGAATCAAGGGTCTACATTCGACGAAGGATTGTAGGAAGGTTCAAGGTCAAACCAGGCTTAAGTTATTTGGAGGGCTTCGTGATCAAATCCAAGGAACTTGAGCAAGTGGGCGTAGTAGCAAAGGCGGTAGCGCCTGCGTGAAGAAGTTGAGTCGTATGAGAAGCCGTTTGTGTGACCAAGGCATCTCCGGACTAAGTGGCAAAGGATCAAGTCACCGTGTGTGATCAAGACTTGCATCCGGGACTGTTAACCACTCGTATATTGATCAATACTTAGTGGATTCCTCCGGTGTTGGAGAAGAGAGGAGTAGAAGAATTACCCCATCTTGAACCTCTATAAAAACTTATTGTGTCATTTACATTTCAGCACTTTAATTTCTGCACATTACATTTATATCTCCTGATAAATTTGTTATCCAATTGATAATCAACAAAGTGCTAAAACCAATTATTGAAACAAACTTAAACCAAAATCAAGGGTGTTAAGTCTTTTTGAAAACATATCACGGTCAAGTTAAGTCTTTAGTCAAACAATTTGAGTTATTCTATCAACAGCTCGATCAGTCGTTGAGTGACTAACTCATTGATTAACTAACTTAGTTGTCCATCAAGGACTTAGTGTGTAGTATTAACTCTGAATATTTAAAAGGACTAATTTTGAAAAGTTGGTAAAGTTTATTCAACCCCCCCTTTCTAAACCTTACACTCACACCCCTTGGGACCTACACTTCTTTGTTCCTCTTATAATTCTTGTTGAAAAACTTGTTAAACCTCTTGACCATCAAAGCAATTTCCTCTTTGTCAATGATGTACTTGGAATTAGATGACTTGGATTCTCCAGCTATCAGTGCAGTTGTCTTCGGTGCAACTATCTCATCTTGCTCTTTTCTCTAGAGCTCAAATTTGTAGGCCTTCAAAAATCAGAGAATAGCTCATAGTTTGAGATCTTGGTCGAATCAATTCAATGTCTTATAGCCATCACTTTTATTTCCCACTCAGCTGGGAGTGCTCTCAAAATCTTCATACACATTTCTTTCTCTGTATATTCTTTGCCTAAAACAGACAATTCATTTGTGATTTCTGTAAACCTTGCATGTGGTTGATCTAGTGACTCTCCAATCATCATCTTGAAATTCTCAAACTTTCGAACTACAATTGTATGATTCTTCTCCTTTATCTGCTCTAAGCCTTCACAGATAAGAGTCAGCTTCTCCGAAATTTCTTTGGCAGTCCTGCAAGATTTAACTTTATTAAACATAGCTTTATTTAAAGTTTTATATAATATATCTTTGGCCATATTATCTAGATTGTATCTCCTCCTATCCTCGTTTGTCCATTCACTCAAGGGTTTGTCAACCTCATCATTATCTCCTACTGGTCTTACAGATGTATTCACTTTTGTGATTCTAATGGGTCCTTCTTCAATGACCAACTACATTTCATCATGAAGTGCAGAGAGGTGTGCCTGCGTATGAATTTTCAAATCATCAAATTCCTCGATGGTAAACATAGGAATACGGGATAGATTTCCTTTCATGATAATAACTCAGAAAAAAACTTTTGAAAATTCAAATGTTGAAAAGAAATGAGATCTAGTTCAGTAACCGGTGCAGAAGATTCTTTGAACCAACCGCTCTGATACCACTTATAGGTCCCTAGGGGTGTGAGTAAAGTCTAGAAGGGGGGTTGAATAGATTTTACCAAATTTTGATTCTTAATAAAATCAGAGTATTACAAGAAATCAGCTTAGTGTTTCGAAAGACAGTTGTGTTAAGCTTCAACAAAAGAGTTAACCACTCAACCGACTCTCAGAGAGTTGTTGATAGAGTAACTCAGCTGCATGAAGTTAACTTTTAGAAATTCAGTTTTCTTGATTAACAACGGAAGTGTTACACCCTTTTTTAAACTTGGTTCATCAACACTTATATGTTTCATTGGTTATTATCAATTGGATAGCAAATATAGCAAGTAAATAAATTTGCAGAAATTAAAGTGCAGAATATAAATAACACAGAATATATAGAGGTTCGAGGATGGGGTACTTCCTCTACTCCACTCTTGTCCTACTCTAGGAGGAATTCACTGATGTAACGGTGAATTTGTTACAAAAGTGCAACAGTCCAAGATAGCTTTGATCACACAGCCAAGTACTCTTCTAGGACTCGGCTCTTCGCAATGCATCTGTCTCACTACTTCAGCTCTTCAAATCTTCAAGAATTGATCACACCGCCTTCCTTCATATCTGACTTTGGTTCGACCTTGAACCTCACTATATTCCCTTCACTTCTTGGAAATATAGACCCCTTTACTTTGCCAATTGTTTTTTCTCTTCAACTTTGAAGAACAGTTTTTATCTTCCACGTGAGAGTGTTGGATAAAGTTTCTTAGAATCAGGCTTGAGGATATAAGAATTTTCGCTTGAGAGATTGTTTGCAGGTTTTGCTTCAATGCTTGTAATTCTTTATTATTGCTTCGAATAATTGCTTTCTACATGTCTCTGAAAATTCCTCGGCCTTTTATTGTAGGAGTACAAATTTTGTCCGTTGAAGAGATAGACAATATTCAAACTCTTACTTTTTGTTTGTTGGCTTGTCTTGTTTCTGCAGCTTTGATGTTGACCTAACCTTTGAAATCTGGTACTTGAAGGCTCCTGAAAAAGGTTCAGAGTTCTGCAGGCTTCTCATTTGCTCAAGCTTTTGCACTCTTTCAGCAAGAATGCTTTAATATTGTAGGTGTGTCTTCATTACCAAAACAGGTAAGTCTTTGACTTTCAATATAACGAATTTCCTTAGTTGTCTCTAAGACGTTCAGCTGATTTACCCCTTGAGTTGAGTCATCTCCATCATTCCTTGGTTGACTCTACTGTAAGTCTTCTAAAAGACTTAGGTGATGTACTTGAGTGAACGTTTTCTGATCCACGCAACTGCGACTCAGCTGATTCTTCTTTGCATTCTTCAGCAAGTCTTCTACATACTTCTACTTAGCTGATATTTGACTCAGCTAATTTATCTATATAGCACACAACAGAATTTGCATACAAAATTTGGGTATACCAACTTTCTAATACAATGATTTCTAAGCATCATCGAAATTTAACCAATAAATTTCCTAACAACTAGATTAATTTTCGTGTTTAGCAGTTGAACAAAATTTGGCGCAATTAGCGGGGAAGTCTTTAGTTATAATAATTATTGTGTTTATTTTTCGTGTTTTTATTTTAGGATTCCTTTTGTTAGCTTTATGATTTTAACTTTAATCAAGAGGTGTGTTTGATCTAGTTTTCTGGTAATTTTTATGCAATGATGCATAAATCTCGACCTGGACTTTTTGCCTTTCATGGACAACATCCATTGGGTTCCAAAATGCACAAGGGCAAAATTGTTCTTCTTCCAAAAGTAGCTAGAGCACTGTTGAATACTAAGACCAAGTTCCAAAAGAAGAACATGAAGATTACAAACTAGGAATGGGCGACAATAAAAATGAAAACAACGTGGAGTCAAGTCAGCCTTTGATGCATTAGTTCGCCCATCCTTTCATTGGGACAAGACCTCTTGCATCACTTTGGGATAGGCAGCAAGGAACTATGAGCTAAAAACCATACAATTCAATCGGTTGTCGTCTTTCTTTTGGATGCCCAATGAAGATCCTGTCAACTTCATTCGGGAATTCTATTTTGCCATTCAAACTTTTTCTTTGTAAGATTTGAATGAGGACCAACTTTGGATGCTCTGTTTTCCATACACTCTGAAGGATCAGGCAAAAACTTGCCTTATGTCTTTACTTCCCAACTCTCTCACTAATTAGGAGGCGGTGTAAAATAAGTTCATGGGAAAATACTAGTCACATCAGAAGACTTCGGACTTGTGAGCTAATATTACTACTTTTGGCCAAATCGATGGTGAGCTTTTTCATGATGTTTGGTATCGTTTCAAGGGCTATTTATTTAATTCCCCCATAATCAATACCTATTGGAGCTATTGCGTGAATTCTCTTACGATGGGTTGTCACATAATTATCAAATATATGGTCTATAATGCAGCTGGGGGTGAACCCAGAAATTTATGATCTCCTGGAGATGATGAAAATTAATTCGCAACAAAAGAGTGTCAAGAGAAAATAGACTATAGTGAATGAAGTAGCCCCGACCTATGATGTGACAATTCAATTGGTAGAGATGTCTAAGCAAGTATGATTATTGGCTACACAGGGGCAAGTACCAGCCGCCCCATGTGACAAGTCGTGCGGTATTTTTGGTGGATTTGGTCATGGGGCTAATGTTTGCAATGTTGTTCTTGAGCAACAGATTGAGGATGTTAACGCTATCCGAGAATATCAGCAAAGGCCCCATAATGATCATTTCTCTTAGACCTAAAGCCAAGGTGGGCGATATCATCCAAACTTTAGTTGGGGAAATTCACAAAATCCATCTCAGATGTATCCGAGGCTGTTGCAACCCCAAGGACAGCAATCAAGCTAATCACGGCCTCCATCCATTGAAGAAAGGTTGATTCATCCATTCAAGTTAGCAAGAAACCCAAGAGGCAAACAACCAATGGTTTGAGTCTATAGAAACCTTGGTCAAGCGTATTGAGACTCAAGTTGGCCAATTGGCCACTCAAGTCTGTGTAATCGCTCAACATATGGTTAATAAGGTAAAGCTTCCAAGCCAACCAGAACAAGCCCAAGTTGTCACCTTATTACAAAGGGGTACGGTCATTGATAATAAAGTTGAGATTCCATATTCTACTTCTTCAATTAACCCAGCAGATGATGAAGAGATTACAAAGGGTGAGGACCCAAAAGACACGCCAAAAGAGATTAAGGGATTTGTTTTGGACAAAACCGACAATCCCTAAAAACCTCTGATTCTTTTCCTAAGTTGCCTTAGGAACGAAAACTAGGATAAGCGGTTCTTGGATTTCTATAACTTGTTATCTAAGGTGAATGTCAATTTACCGCTGCTAGATGTTATTAGAAAAGAGCCACCATATGTCAATTTGTTTAAAGAACTCGCGTCTAACAAGAGGAAGTTTGGAGACCACAAAAAGTTAATAGTTTTTGAAGTAGCAAGTGCAATTCTTTAGCACCAATTTCTTCTTAAACAACGAGATATGTGTAGTTTTATTTTTAGGGGACTTGAAGTCCACTAGAATGTGTCTTCAACTTGCTAATAGGTTTGTTAGGTATCCAAAAGGTATTGTGGAATATATTTTGATAAAATTGGGTGGTCTCATTGTTCCTGTTGATTTTATTATGTTAGGAGTAGGGGAAGTGTAGAATCATAATAATGAGCACACACTGATTGATGTAAAAAATTATCTCATGACTATAATTGTCTTTGGTGAAACTGTTACTTTTTTTATTTCTAACACTAACCCCATCCCCTGGCGTGCGTCACTTGAAAAGTGCTCTTTCATTGATTTCATTGATGAAGTTGTTGATAATACAACTTACATGATTATAGTCTTGATACTTTATTTGCTGAGAAGGTTAATATTTTTGACGTCATGGAAGACGTATGGTCAAGCCTCAAAAGAGGGGGGTGATGAAAGTGTTTGCAATAGAGGACAGAGAAGGTAAACCGCAACAGAAACTTGAGTTAAAAGAACTCCTTAAGCATCTAAAATGCGTGTTTTTAGAAGACGGTGAATAAAAGCCGGTAATGATCTATGTAGTGCTTTCTAAAGAAGACGAGAGAGAATTATTAGAAGTACTTAGAAAGTTCAAGAATTCAATAGGTTGGGGGTTGAGTGATATCAAAGGTATTAACCTTTATATGTGCATGCATAGAATCATTTTAGAAGAGGGAGCTAATCCTAGTAGAGAAGCTCAAAGAAGATCGAAAGTAGTGAATAAAGAGGTATTAAAACTCCTAGCCGATGGGGTGATATACTCAATCACTGATAGCAAATGGGTGTGTATGGTGCATATTGTACTGAAGAAATGGGATAACGGTTACATAAAATGAAAGAGGTGAAATTATTCCCACTAAGACCACGACTGGGTGGAGGATTTTCATAGATTGTAGAAAATTGAATGATGCTACGCAGAAATATTGCTTCCCCCTCCCCTTTTTTATTGTAGGACATATGTTCTATTGATTTTTGTATTGTTTGTCAGGTTATTATCAAGTGGCCATCGCACCGGAGGATCAAACCGAAACTACTTTCACTTGCTCGACTGGAACTTTCGCATTACGATGGATGTCGTTTGGGCTTTGTAATACACCGGCGACATTCTAAATGTGTATGTTTTAAAATTTTTCTGAGATGGTGGAGGACTTCATTGAGGTACTTATGGATGATTTTTCTGTGTTTGAGTCATCTGATTCTAATTGTCTTAATAAATTGGCTAAAGTAATGGAAATATGTATTGAATGCAACTTAACCTTATGTTGGGAAAAAATATTTTAATGATGACAAGCAGGATTATTTTAGTCCATGAGGTTTCAAAAAAGGGGATTGAGGTTGCGGTAAACTCTTCTCGTTATGAAGAGAGTGAGTTATTAAGAAATTACCTCCACCTATTAATGTTAAGCGCATTAGGAGTTTTCTTCGGCATGCCGGTTTCTATAGGAGGTTTATTAAGGTTTTCTCCAAGATAAGTCAACCCCTATGTAAATTAGTTGCACAAGATGCCTCTTTTGAATTTGATGAAAATTATTTAGATGTTTTTAACACACTGAAAGAGAAATTGATTATTGCAAATGGGGTTATTTCTCATGATTGGTCATCGCCATTTGAAATTACATGTGATGGGTCTATCATGTTGTAGGGGCTGTTCTACGCCAAAGAATTGATAAACTGTTCTACTAGTTTGACTCTCAATGATGCACAAGTAAATTACACCACCCCTGAACACTTGCTTTTGGCTGTTATTTTTGGCCTTGATAAATTCAGATCTTATATTATTGGGTCCAAGGTAATTATTCATAGTTATCACGCTGCCATGCGATATTTGTTAAGTAAGCCACAAGCTAAACCTAGGCTAACTCGGTGGATTTTGATGTTGCAAGAATTTAATGTTGAAATAAAAGGTGAAAAAAGGTTTCGAGATTGTAGAGGCTGATCACTTGTCTTGCCTTACCCTGACCGATGACACTCTAGCATCTCACAAGCACGAGCACAAAATTTATTCTTTCACTCACGAGCAGTTGTTTGAGGTTACTTCAATTTCTTGGTATGCCGACATTGTGAATTATCTTGCACGTGGAATTGTTAGAGCTAAACTTTTATTTTAGGAGAAGAAACGATCTTTGTCTACTAATAGATTTTAATTTTAGGATGACCCGTATTTGTTTAGAATCTGCAAGGATGACATTATTGAGAGATGTATGCCTAAAAATGAGTTAGAACTATGTCTTGGCCTTTTTCCATAAAATGCATTGTACTACTTTAAGTTTCTCTAATCAGGTTTTTATTGGCCTTAATTGTTCAAAAACGCAAATAATTATGGGCTTACGTGTGATAGGTGCCAAAGGACTGGGAATATGAGTAGGAGAAAGAAGATGCCTCTGAATAATAACTTGGTAATTGAAATAGTTGATGTGTGGAGGATTGATAGTATGGGCACTTTTCTTAAGTCTTTTGGATATGAACATATACTTGTTGTTGTTGATTGTGTGTCCTGGTGGGTTGAGGCCATCCCCACAAGGACTTGTGATTCTAATTGTGTCATCATGTTTGTGCAGGAAAATATCCTAAGTAGTTTTAGATTCCCTAGAGCTATCATTAGCGATAGGGGAAAAAATTTACGCAACAAGTTATTCGAGAAACTAATGAAGAAGAATGGCATCAAAAATAAGGTGGCAACACTGTATCACCCTCAAACTTCCGGACAAGTGGAGACAACCAACAAGCTGATAAAAGGGATTTTGGAGAAGACGGTAAATCCTACCAGAGAAGACTGGGCTACCAAGTTAAATGATGCACTTTAGGCATATAGGACAACTTATAAGACAAATTTAAGGATGAGCCCCTATAGACTTTGTCATGGAAAAGCGTGTTATTTACCAGTTGACATGGAGCACAAGGCGAATCGGTCCATTAAGATGAAAATTTTGAATTACATGTAGAAAAAGCCGAAAGAAAATCACATTTGTTAGGACTTGGGGAGCTCCGCAATGAAGCATATGAAAATACACGGGTATACAAAGACAAAGTCAAACAGTTGCACGAAAAAAAAGTTATTTACAAAAACCTCAAACCTGTTATGAAAGTCCTATTATTTGATTGAAGAATGCGTTTATTTCAAGGTAAATTAAAATCAAGATGGAGCGCCTTTTGATATTGAAGAGGTATGCCCTTATGGCACAATTAAATTGCTTAATTCGAGGACTAATGAATCTTTCAAGGTGAATGGTCAATGAGTTAAGCCATAGTATGAATGGCTATCTCGAACTAAAGGAGTCGAGAGCGTGGTGCTCAAGGAGGTAACTTAAATTCATGCTCAGGCATCATCAATCTAAAGACTTTAAAAAGGCGCTTTTTGAGAGGCAACCCAAGTAATTTTAAGTTTTTTCTTGATTTATCTTTTATATTTTATTTGGCTAACCCATGACGAGTTTGTTCATTTTCTTTTGAGTTGGGTTTTTCAGGTTTCTAGTTTAATTAAAAAAATGAGAGAATCGAAAAATTGGCGAACAGCAGCGAACATCCGTTCGCCAAAGGCATGTCTCTTCCAGCTTGCCATTCAGCGCCTGTTCGTGCGTGAGGAAGTTGCGAGTGAACGTTCCCAAATGCCCCTCCTCTGCCATGTCCTCATTCCACGCTCATTCCCTCAATCGCTACTACTCGTGCTGCTCCGCAAATGAGCATCGCCCGCCGTTCGATGCCCATTCCCCACTTATCCTTCAGCTCCCCTGCATAGCCAACACGCGAACGGGCACAAAATGCCCATTCTCCCTCTAATCCTATCCCGGATCTAATGGTTGTTGAGACTTATACAGGATCTATCAGGCCCTCGGTTGGTCCGTTCGGAAATGGTTATGCAATGTGTTAGAGATTTTTCTAACCGCAAGTCTACGGTGTCAAGTTTTAATATAGAGTAGTAAGGTTGTCGAATCCACAGGGAATAATTATCGAATTATTGCTAAGTACTATAATATAGTAGTCTAACTTTATTTAGAAATTCAACAATTGATGGAGTTTATTATACTAAAAATACTAAAAATAATTTAAGACTATGAAAATATCAATGAGTTTATCCAAATGATTAAATGAATTCTAGAGGTATGATGAATCTAGTTATCCCTTATGTTGTCAATATGGTTCATCAATCATCAATTATCAATTTATAAGTCAAGATTTCTACAATAATCATTCCTCTCTCAAGTGCTAATGATTTTAGATTCAATTGGGAAATCAATATCTCTATAAAAATCACCAATTAAAATCTCAATAAAAGCTATGAATCTTGATAAATGACTTCAAAGGATTCACAAATCTCTCAATTCTATGAAATCCTAGGTTATGCTATTCCAAGGTCATGTATTCAATTACCTCTCTCAAGTGTCAAATTAAATACACCAAACAATCTAAATTATTGATCAAGTAATTTAGAAACAATAGATCTAAATAGCACAAATAAATTGATAGATCTAGATTGACAAACCACAATCTCAAAACATAAGTTCAAACATAGATTACACCAATCCTCTAGAATTATAGTGTTTAGCTCATGATTGAAGAAAATGAATCCAAGAAAATACAACAATACATCTTACAAGATATGAAGAAAGCAACAAAATAAGAACAAGAGTTGAGGGATCTTCTCTATTTCTAGATGATAGAAGCCTCCAATCTTCTTCTCCAAATTCTTCTCAAAGTGCTCAAATTCTTCTTCCTTGTCTTGTAGCTGTTTTATTGTCTTCCCAAGGGTTCCCTCTAACTCGACGGCACCATATGGAAACACACGTTCAACCACAAACGGTCCGACCATCGTGATTTGAGTTTACCTGGAAAAAGTTTCAATCGAGAGTTGAACAATAACACTTGTTGGCCGGGTAAGAATTCACGTCGCAAAATCATTTGATCATGCCATTTTTTCGTTTTTTTCCTTATACATTTTGGCATTTTCATATGATTCTTGACGAAATTCTTCCATTTCGTTTAATTGAAGTAATCGGTTTTCACCGGCCTCTTTCAAGTTAAAATTCAATTTCTTAATTGCCCAATAAGCTCGATGCTCAAGTTCAACCGGCAAATGACACGCTTTACCAAACACCAATCGATACGGTGACATACCAATGGGTGTTTTATAAGTCGTGCGATAAGCCCACAAAGCATCATCGAGCTTTTGTGCCCAATCTTTTCGATTAAAACTCACCGTTTTTCAAGAATTTGTTTCACCTCACGATTGGAAATTTCGGCTTGACCATTAGATTGAGGATGGTAACCAAGCGCAATCTTATGACGCACACCAAATTTAGCAAGAAGGTTGTTAAACAATTTATTACAAAAATGCGTACCTTCATCACTTACAATAGCTCGAGGAGTACCGAACCGAGTGAAAATATGCTTGTGCAAGAATTTGAGTACTACCTTAGCATCATTTGTTGGTGTAGCAATCGCCTCAACCCACTTGGAGACGTAATCCACCGCAAGCAAAATATACAAATTTCCATAGGACGCGGGAAATGGTCCCATAAAGTCAATACCCCATACATCAAACAATTCCACCTCCATTATGTTTGTCAAAGGAAGCTCATGACGCCGTGAAATATTACCAACCCTTTGGCATCGATCACAAGTTTTCACAAAGGCATAACAATCCTTGAATAATGTTGGCCAATAAAACCGGATTGTAATACCTTTGCAGCGGTTCGGGTTGGCTTAAATGTCCCCCATAAGATGATGAATGGCAATGTTGAAGAATCTCTCCAATTTCTTCCTTAGGAACACAACGGCGAATGATAGAATCCGCGCATCTCTTGAACGAAGAACGGATCATCCCACAAATAAGACTTGACATCATGTAAGAATTTTTTTTCTTTTGGTGTGAATTCAAGTCCGGTGGCAAAACTCCTCCCCGAGGTAATTAACAAAATCTGCGTACCAAGGTAATGATGTTTCGCACGCATAATTTGTTCATCAGAAATGATTCTTTTATTGGGCTCTCAATCACCTCGTAAGGTTGCTCAAGGCGGGATAGATGATCGCAACCCCATTCTCGCTTCCTTTTTTATCTCGAATCTCAATATCAAATTCTTGCAAGAGCAAAATCCATCGAATTAATCGAGGTTTTGCATCCTTTTGGAGAAAAGATATCGGATTGCCGCATGATCGTGTAAACAATCACCTTTGTACCCACCAAGTATGCTCGGAATTTATCAAATGCAAAAACTACCGCCAACATCTCTTTTCTCGTGGTGGTGTAGTTCGTTGGCGTTGTCCATGGTCCTACTTGCATAGTAAATAGCTTTAAATATTCTGTCTCGCCTTTGACCGAGAAACGACACCACTGCATAATCACTTGCATCGCACATGAGCTCAAATGGTTGAGTCCAATCCGGCACTATCATAATCGGAGTGAAATGAGTGCCTTTTTTATCTGCTCAAATGCTCGCAAACACAACTCATCAAAGCAAAAGATAGCATCTTTTTCAAGGAGATTACAAAGTGGTTTAACAATTTTTGAAAAATCTTTTATGAATCTCCTATAAAATCCTCGCATGCCCTAAAAACTTCTTATGCCTTTCACATTTGAAGGTGGGGGTAGCTTTTCAATAGCCACAACTTTCGCCTGTCAACTTCCAAACACGTACAAGAAATACGATGTCCAAGTACAATCCCTTCTTTGACCATAAAGTGACATTTTTCCCAATTAAGTACGAGATTAGTTTCCTCACAACGTTGCAAAACCATAGATAAGTTATGCAAACAATGGTCAAAAGAAGTACCAAAAAGCAGAGAAAAATCGTCCATAAAAATTTCCATGATTTCCTAAACCATACCATGAAAAATCGCCATCATACACCTCGAAAAGTAGCGGTGCATTACATAACCCAAATGGCATCCTGCGAAATGCAAAAGTACCATATGGACATGTAAAAGTAGTCTTTTCTTGATCTTCGGGGCAATGGCAATTTGATTGTATCGAATAGCCATCAAGAAAACAATAATATTCGTAAACCTGCCTGTTTGTCAAACATTTGATCAATAAAGGGGAGGGGAAAATGATCCTTACAAGTAGCTTTATTCAATTTTCTATAGTCAATACATACTCGCCATCCTGTGATGCCGGTTCGTGTAGAAATTAATTCATTGTTATCATTTTTCACAACTGTCATACCTCCCTTTTTCGGGACAACTTTGCATCTTGGACTCACCCATGCACTATCGAAATGGCATAAATTATACCCGCCTTTAGCCACTTTAAAACCTCATTTCTCACGACTTCTTTCATTGCGGGATTAAGTCGTCTTTGGTGTTCAATAGATGGTTTATAAGATTCTTCCATTAAAATTTTGTGCATTACAATGGAAGGGCTTATACCTTTCAAATCGAAATATACCAACCTAAGGCCGACTTATGTTCACGAAGCACACGCAACAACTTATCCATTCGGATGAAGATAATGAAGCGAGAAACAATTACCGGGTAAGTTTTATCTTTTCCCAAAAATGCATATTGAAGATGTTAGGAAGTTCCTTTAGTTCTAAAGTACCTTTCGGAATATTTTCAATATTGGCATTTTCTAATGCTTCCTTTTGTTTTTCTTTTACAATTTCTTTAGCCTCAAGGAAAGAATAAACTCAAGCAAATCAATATCATCACTATCTTCCTCATCACATTTCATTATTGAATTAATCAAACAATGTTCTAACGGATCTTTTAAATCTTGTTTTATAACTTCCGTTTAATCACATTGTTCGATTTTATCAATAAAATGACATGTGTGAGGTTCCTCTTGAAATTTCATTGCTTTATAAATGTTAAATAGTACCTCATCATCATTTACCCGTAATGTTAACTCTCCTCGTTGCACGTCAATTAAAGCTCGCCCCGTTCTAGAAAAGGTCTCCCAAGAATCAATGGAATTTCATGATCTTCCTCCATATCCAACACCACAAAGTCCGCCGGAAATATGAATTTATCCACTTTGATCACCACATCTTCAATCACTCCTCTTGGGTAGGTGAGTGATCTATCGGCTAATTGCAATGTGATGGTGGATGGCGTTATTTCTCCAAGGCCAAGTTTCAAAAAGAGACAATGGCATAAGATTAATGCTAGCACCTAAATCACAAAGAGCTTTGTTAAAATAAGAATCACCAATAGTGCAAGGGATAGTGAAACTCCCGGATCTCTTAATTTTGTGGTAGCTTTCTTTGTAAAATGGCGCTACACTCATCCGTGAGATTGACCGTCTCATATGCTTCCAACCTTCTCTTTCTCGACATCACATCTTTCATGAATTTTGCATAGTTTGGCATTTGCTCGAGTGCATCGGCAAAAGGGATGTTGATGTGAATTTTCTTGAATATTTCCAAAAACTTGGAAAATTGAGCATCCAACTTTTTTCTTGAAATCTCTGTGGAAAAGGAAGAGCATTTGGTAACACATTATCGAATTGGAAATTGGTTTTACCTCAATTTTTTTCTTTTTCGATTGCTTATTAATGCCTTCTTCATTTTAGAGTGTTTGAGCTTGCTTACGGTTCTTTGGTAGCATGAGCGGGCATCTTTGGTTCATCATATTCCGTCCACTTCTCAACTTAATGGCCTTGCAATGTTCCGTGGGTTCACCTCGGTGTTACTTGGAAACGTATCAACTTTCTCATTTGTGAATTAATAGCCGTGGCCAATTGACCCACATGTGTCCCCAAAGATTTGAGATGACTTTCAATTGTTGTAACCCTTGAACCAAAATTTTCTATGTTAGAATCGGCCTTGTTCATCCTTGCTCTTGATTCTACAAGGAATGAACTAAGTAATTCCTCCAAAGATGGCTTTTGTTCTCCCACATGTGTGCTCGTACTTGCTTGATTACGATATCCCGGAGGTGGTTGCAACACATTTCTCGTATTGCTATACGAGAAGTTTTCATGATTGCGAAGTCCCGGGATGATAATGTGTCGGCAATTGATTCCCTCTATTGTTGAAACCCCGATTATTCACATAATTCGCTTGTTCCGTATCGGGATTCACAATTTCTTGACTTATCTCCATGATCGCCTCCGATTGTTGTTTTCCACTGGACTTAGTGTAGCAATTTGCTTTGACAAGGCGGAAATTTGAGAAGCCAATGCGGACATAGTATCAAGTTCAAGAACACCGCAACTTTTCTTGGCGTAGATCTTTCGAGACGGCCATTGATAACTATTGGCAGCCATTTCTTCGAGTAAAAGCATGGCTTCACTTGGAGTTTTAGCCATCAATGTACCTCCGATCGGCAGATCTATAATAGTTCTTGAATGCCCATTCATACCATTGTAGAAATATTGAACCTTTTGCCAATCTGCGTGCACCCGTGTTGTGGACACCTCCTCAATAATTCTTTGAATCGCTCCCAAGCTTCGTAGAGTGGCTCAAAGTCGAGTTGATGAAATTGAGCAATCTCACTTTTCGAGTTGAAGTGTCTTACTAGGTGGAAAGAATTTTGCCATAAATTTTTCGGTGAGATCATTCCAACTAGTGATACTTCCCGGTGGAAAGGTTTGAAGCCATTTTGTCTAGCCTTATCACGAAGTGAAAACGAAGATAACCTCAACCGAATAGCTTCATCGGGAACTCCATTCATTTTGATAGTGTCACATATCTCAAGAAAAATAGCCAAATGAGCATTCGGGTCATCTACGACACTTCCCCAAACTCGATTCTGTTGCACCATGTTTATTAGGGCGGCTTCAATTCAAAATTATTCGCATTGATAGGTTGGCGAACAATGCCCGAATAATTTTGATTCGTGGTTGGTCGAAAATAGTCCCGAATGGCCCTTTCGGTGGTGCAACAATAGGTATGCGGTCTTCATCATCACCGAGTCCTGCCATTTTTGTGAATTCGATTCTTCGTGCGGCTCTAATCTTTCAAGCGTTCTTTCGATTTCTAGATCAAATAAGATTAAATTAGCACTTTTATTTTTCGCATCAACAAGAAAACACAAAAATGACAATGACCCTATTGTAACAAAAGAAACCAATCTAAATTAAAGCAAAACTACTAAGTAATAATATTAGCGAAAATAAGATGAATTATTCCCAACAGAACGGCGCCAAAAACTTGTTAGAGATTTTTCTAACCGCAAGTCTACGGTGTCAAGTTTTAATATAGAGTAGTAAGGTTGTCGAATCCACAGGGAATAATTATCGAATTATTGCTAAGTACTATAATATAGTAGTCTAACTTTATTTAGAAATTCAACAATTGATGGAGTTTATTATACTAAAAATACTAAAAATAATTTAAGACTATGAAAATATCAATGAGTTTATCCAAATGATTAAATGAATTCTAGAGGTATGATGAATCTAGTTATCCCTTATGTTGTCAATATGGTTCATCAATCATCAATTATCAATTTATAAGTCAAGATTTCTACAATAATCATTCCCTATCTCAAGTGCCAATGATTTTTGATTCAATTGGGAAATCAATATCTCTATAAAAATCACCAATTAAAATCTCAATAAAAGCTATGAATCTTGATAAATGACTTCAAAGGATTCACAAATCTCTCAATTCTATGAAATCCTAGGTTATGCTATTCCAAGGTCATGTATTCAATTACCTCTCTCAAGTGTCAAATTAAATACACCAAACAATCTAAATTATTGATCAAGTAATTTAGAAACAATAGATCTAAATAGCACAAATAAATTGATAGATCTAGATTGACAAACCACAATCTCAAAACATAAGTTCAAACATAGATTACACCAATCCTCTAGAATTATAGTGTTTAGCTCATGATTGAAGAAAATGAATCCAAGAAAATACAACAATACATCTTACAAGATATGAAGAAAGCAACAAAATAAGAACAAGAGTTGAGGGATCTTCTCTATTTCTAGATGATAGAAGCCTCCAATCTTCTTCTCCAAATTCTTCTCAAAGTGCTCAAATTCTTCTTCCTTGTCTTGTAGCTGTTTTTATTGTCTTCCCAAGGGTTCCAAGGTCCCCAATTTCAAGCCCCAAGGATGGTATTTATAGTACACAAAAGTCCAAGAAGGGGGTAGGTGAACATAGAATTTTTCGCCCCGGAGGCTGGCTGCGCCGCGCATGGCGCTGCGGCTCCAGCAATCTCTCCCTCCTTATCGCGGCGGCGGGCCAAGGGCGCCACAAGATAAGCCACTGGGCGCCCGCCAACGCCATCGCTAAATATCGCGCTGGCGCTCTTGGCCTGGCATGGGCGCTGGCGCGCCATCCATCAACGCATACACAATCCGCCCGAGCTGCACTTGCCCGGGCGTTAAGCCATGGCGCCACAAGCCTCCGTCCGTCCAGCATTCTCTGTCGCGGGCGCTGCGGCGCCCAGGGCCGGGCGCTGCGGCGCCCGCCCGTCCTTGGCCAAAATGCGATTTTTCCTTGCTTATACACGATTTTTTCTTTCTTCAAGCCCTTTTTCACCGTTTTCTTCATCTCTCGGCTACCAAATCCGTATTGACTCTACATCGACACTATTTGAAATAAATTGGACTCTAAAGACTCTAAAAACACCCAAAATAAAACCAAATTCTAATCTAAAATACTCAAATAAGTTGGTAAAATACCAACTTAACACGATCATGGACCAGATGACTACTCAGCGTATCGCAAGGTTTGACTTGTTCGATGGTCGTTTTTGATGCACTCAATCCTCGTGTTGACCACCACTTTGCATTCATGGATGCCTAGTTTCAATCCATTTATATTGGGTTGTTGACCATCGAGTGTGCTTTTATTCCAGCCTTCTCATTTGATCTGATCACATCACCACCATAGCTACAGGATCCTCAGTGATACCTTTACGCCATCGAGTTTTTATTCTTTTGTACGCGTTGCTTGTGTGTAGTGTTGTCTTTGCATGTTCGTTATTCTCTTTTTAGGAGTCTATATTTGGTATTTTTGTTTTTCTTCACATGTCTTTTGCAAGACTATCAACTTACATAATTGACTTAACCACTGCGACATTATACCATTTTCAAGGATATATCTCTTTCCTTCTCTTTTATTTTATACATTGAGGTCATTGTGTGATTTAAGTGTGGGGGAGCGATTAGTCGCTTTCTAGGTGTTATGATTGCATATGGTTACTTCTTTCACTAGCCCTATGACTGTTTTTAGATTGTATTGTTAAGCTAACTTGAAATAGATGTAGCAATTTGACTTTCGATTATAAAATGGCACTGTGAACTTGATACTTAGGATTTGACTAAATAATGAATCAACCCTCGTGGTAGACAAATTAAGCGATGGTTAAATGATAGTCTAGGTTGTGGGGCTTGAATTTCAAAGTTTTGTTGATGTGAATGAAGTTAAGGTCGTATTTTGATTTGCGTATGTATACAAAATGTCTAGCCTTGCGAACGAAAAAAAAACAATCTAATAATCGGAAAAAAAAGGAAAAATGAGCAATCGAGGTTATACTAATCTGGTTGAGCTGCTTAGTAACAAGGAGCATCATGAGCCCCAAGTTTATCTTTTATGTAAAACAGCAGCACAAACATGAATATGGGAAACCACGCTTGGAGCCCTTGGGGAAAATCCAAAGTTTATACTTTGTGGAAGAATATCTCGAGAATTCTAACTGAAAAAATAGGAAAGAAAAAACTAAGAAAAAGAATGTTCATGGCTAGTAATTGCATGATTTGTTGTGTGTGACGGGGTTACAACTTTTGACACGGATATGAAATCCAGTAAAAAGGGCCAAACACTTTAACTTACTATTAACCTTAGCCGCGTGAGTCAATTGTGAAGGTTGGAAATCGATGAAGGAGAATCCGGGTGGATAGGACGTGGTGTTATGAATAAATTGACTCACAAATTGGATAGAGTAATTATTGTTGGTTTTGTAGGCGCTAATATTTGCTTAAGGGCAATTATAATTTTAAGTGTAGGGGAGTTGTTTGTGTTAGGAAATTTATTTTATAGATTTTGATGATACTTAGAAAACTTTGTATTTGGCATACTCAATTTTTGTATGTAAATTCTACTTTTATTAATATATAGATTATTAGCTAAGTCAAATAGTAGCTAAGTAGAATTGCAAAAGACTTGCTGAAGGATGCAGAGAAAAATCAACTGAGTCGCAGCTGAGTGGATCAGAAGTCTTTCAGTCAAGTACATCAGTTAAGTCTTTAAGAAGACTTACAGCAGAGTCAACCTAATGAATTATGGAGATGACTCAAGTCAAAGGGGTAAGGCAGCTAAAGGACTCAGAGACAACTGAAAAAGAGTCAAATGTGCTTAAGTCAAAGAACTTACCTATTTTGGTAATGGAGACAGACATGTAACCTTAAAGTGTTCCTGCTAAAAGACTGCAAGAGGAATAAGCGAATGGGAAGGTTGCAGAATGCTGACACCTTTTCAGAGGCCTGCAAGTATCAGATAAATAATGTTGGCTCAACATCAAAGCTGCAGAAACAAGACAAGCCAACCAACATTAAGTAAGAGTTTGAATTTTGTCTATCTCTTTAATGGACAAAATTTGAACTACTACTATAAAAGGCTAAGGAATTTTTTCAAAGAAAAAAAGGGACACGGAACTGACAAGAAAACATTTGAGTAAGAACTGCAAATACCCTCTCTCAAGCAATATTCAAAAATCCTGAAGCCTAATCGAAGACACTTCATCCAACACCTTTACGTGAAATGATTAAAGTTGTTCATCAAGTTGAAGAGGAAAACTTTTGTGAAAGCCATTCCATTTTATATTTACAAGCAATAAAGAAAGTCTAGGGAGGCTCAAGATCGAATCTAATTCAATGAAGAGGGTTGTGTGATCAATCCCTAAGGATTTGAAGAGCTGAAGTAGTGAGGCAGCTGCCTTACGAAGAGCTAAGTCCCATTAGATTAGTTGGATGTGCGTTCAAAGTGAAACCTTGTACTGTATTATTGTAACGAAGTTACTATTGCATTAGTGAATTCCTCCTGGAATATAAGAAGAGTGGTATAGAGAAATTACTCCATCCTCGAACCACTATAAATTTATGCGTTCTTTAAATTTTTGCACTTTTAATTCTGCATTTTATCTCGTTGCCATATTTGCTATCCATCTTGATAAAAGCTAATCAAAGAGTATAAGTATTGATAAACCAAGCTTAAAAAGGGTGTAAGGCTTCCGCTGTAAAATAAGAAAACTGATTTTCTAAAAGTTGATTTCATTCAGCTGAGTTGCTCTATCATTAAACTGACTTCATTCTTTTGGGACTCAACTGCCTTACGAAGAGCTGAGTCCCTGAAGATTAGTTGGTTGTGCGATCAAAGTGAAATATTTTACTGTATTATTGTAACAAAGTTACTGTTGCATTAGTGAATTCCTCTTGGAGTATAAGAAGAGTGAAATAGAGGAATTACCCCATCCTCGAACCATTATAAATTTATGTGTTCTTCAAATTTTTACACTTTAAATTCAGCATTTTATCTCATTGCCATATTTGCTACCCATCTTGATAATAACTAATCAAAGAGTATAAGTGTTAATAAACTAAGCTTAAAAAGGGTGCAAGGCTTCCGCTGTAAAACAAGAAAACTGATTTTCTAAAAGTTTACTTCATTCAGCTTAGATGCTCTATCAACAACTCTATCAAGAAATTGTTAAGTGGTTAACTCTTGCTGAAGCTTAACACAGCTGTCTTTAAAAGGCTTAGTTGTTTCCTTGAAAACTCTTATTTTAAAATAATCAAAAATTGGGTAAAGTCTATTGTACCCCCTTCAAGACTTTACTCTACGTCCATTGGGACCTACAAATGGTATCAGAGCGGTTGGTTCAAAGAACCTTCCGCACTGATTACTGAACTAGATAATATTTTTCAAAACATCAACACTTTATTTTGTAATAGTTTTATCTAAGATATTATCATAGAAGCAAATCTATCTGGTATTTCCATGTTTACCCATTGAAGAACTTGATGACTAGAAAATTTTTATGCAGGCACATGTTTATGCACTTCATGATGAAATGTAGTTTGTCCTCAAAGATGGACCCATTAGAATCACCAAGGTGAATATAGTTGTAAGAGCAGCAGGAGATGATGCTGATAGAGCTGCTGAGGTTGGTAAATCCAGGAGTGAATGGATAAACAATGATAGCATGATATATAAGTTGGACAATGTGGCTAAGGATACATTATACAAAACTTTGGATAAAGATATGTTCAACAAAGTTAAATCATGCAGGACAACTAAAGAAATTTGGGATAGTCTGACTTTAATCTATGAAGGTTCAGAGCAGATTAAGGAAAACAAGCTTACAGTTGTAGTTTAAAATTTTGAAAATTTCAAAATTATGACTAAAGAGTCATTAGATCAGTTGGATGCATGGTTTATAGAGATAAGAAAATAAGTTATCTACATTAGGAAAAGAGTATACACTAAAGGAAATGTGTATGAAAATTTTGAGAGCACTCCCAACTGAGTGGGAAATAAAAGTGGTGGCTTTAACTCTTCAATGGAATAAACCAAGATATCAAACCATTAGTTGTCCTCAGATTTGAAGGCTTATGAATTCGAGCTCAAAAGGAAAGAGCAAGATGAGATAGATGTGTACCACCCTACTTTTGAGATGATTTTTTTTAGCGTTACTAATTTTAAAGAAAATGCGTATAATTTTTTTTAACAAATAGATAAATGAAAATTTTAGTGGAAGCGATAATGAGAAAACCTTAAGTCTTAAGAAATAATAATAGAGTATTTGCCAAAATTAAAAATCCATTCAAAATACTTTGAAACAAATTAAAAGATAGTACATCACAAATGTTCGAAATTCAAACGAATTCATTGTTTTTCAATTTGAAATAATTAATAAGTGAAAACTTCGAATATTCCCTCACATTTGCAGCTCTTCCGTCCATATAATCTGAAAATAGTTTGAAATTAGGGGGTGAGTAATCACACACTCAGTAAGGATAAAGATTGTCCAAGCTAAATACGAAAAGTGCACAATTACATAAATTAACACATAACCTTTCCCATTGGCATAAGCCAAATAACACATAACCTTTCCCGTAGGCATGAATGCCATATTTTTCCTTTCCCGTGGCATGAAGCTAGAATAATTTTCCTTTCCCGTGGCACGAATGCCATATTTTCCTTTCCCGTGGCATGAAGCTAAAAAATTTCCTTTCCCGTGGCATGAGGCCAAAAATTATCCTTCCCGTAGCACGTGGCCAAAAATTTTTCTTTCCCATGGTACGAATGCCATATTTTTCCTTTCCCGTGGCATGAAACAAAAAGTTTCCTTTCTCATGGCATGAATGCAACTATTTTTTTTCCCTGGCACGAGGCCAAAAAATTTTCTTTCGCTTGGCACGTGGCCAAATATTTTCTTTTCAATTGCATAAACATATATAACATACATTACTATGAAAAACATGTAACTCGTAATAAAATAATCATATTATACCATATATTGAAAGAATATAAATCACATAATTATGCATATCACGTAACACATCGAAAACATATAATTCACATAATTATTCATACCATGTAATACATTGAAAATGCATAATTCACATACTTGAACAATTTAGGCATTTAACAAGGACAATGACTTATACACATAAAATGTGATAAGAGTCCCTACCTCAATCAGCAAATTAAAAATAGATGCACAAGTTGCTCGAATGTAAAAGTCCTAATTTTTCGGTTCTTCGTCACCTACAATATAAATTTAATATGATTTAGGCTAGAGATTAATTAGTAACTTCTAATTAAAATAATTATAATTATAAAATAACCCAGGCTTTTAGCACGTGAAAATTTGACTAAAAAATAAGTTTGGAGGTCTAAAAGAAAGAAGTTAAAAGTTAATTTTAGTTTTAGACTAAATTAAAAACTTGTAGGGTCAAATTGAAATATTCAGAAATTCTAAATAAGTTATAGGGATTAATTTGAAAATTTAAAAATTTTAAATAAAAATATGCACTGTATTGAAACTGCTTGGGACTAAATTGAAAATAATCCAGAAACTTTGATTTGGGAATATGACTTAATTAAAAAGTTAGTGGACTACATTAAAAGTTTCAATTGCAATCTAGTCTCATCTTCTATCCAATTTCCAAAAACAAGTCCTTGGCCCAACCCCATTTCATTTCTGTACTATTTCTTCAATTTGCACACACTTAACAAACAAACACACACACACACACACACACACACACACGTCTACGCATAGACACACATACACATCACACACACACATTAACACCGCAAACACACACACACTCATACACTCAATAATACATACACAATCTGCAACACACATATGCAACAAAATACACACGCATATATTCTGCAACATGCACATACACATATTTAGTGTATACAAACAGTACAACACACACACATACATACAAGCACACATCGACCCACACATACTCTCATATATATATATGGTATATATATAAATACCCTAAGATAATATACACCTCGAGGTTATGCAAGTGCTATGGAAATATTTGCAGAAGAAAAAACAAATTGATAAGTTTTCTGCTAAAACTTGAGGTGTAAAGTTGAGGAAAATAAGGTTGTACTCTTATCAAATTTGCAGAGCTGTGGAATTGAGGATAACAAAAATAGAGTTGCATTTCTCTAAAAATTGCTGAAAACAAAGAATAGTGGCCATAAAAGTTGCCTAAAGGAGATACTGCCACATGGGGATAGTGGTCTTAGTTGAAGTTAAAGTAGTCTAAAAGTAGGGACAATGTCTAATTAAAGATTACATAATAATTGATAATAAAAAATAAATATATGTATATATATTAATGATTAAATTAAAAAAACTAAAAGTAATTAAATTACGGATGTCACATTCCTACCCCTTCTTATCAAAATCCCTCATCATAATCATATGTAATTCTGCTTCTAAACCCTTCTTATCAAAATCCTACTCCACATTATTAATCACTTGATCAATACTTATTGTTTTTTCGGATCGGAGGCTTATTTCTAGTATGTCACTATTAGAATAGCTCTCGAAGTGGATTTTATCTTGGAAATCAACATTAAAAAGGAAATGTGGAGCATCAATATCAAATAACACTAGAGTTTGTGTATTGTCGGCTTCCCCTTAACTTTGGTTTGAGTTAAGTGACGAGTTTGAATTATCTCTCACGACAACATTATCTATGATAAAACAAAATATCTATGTTTAACTCTTCTCACAGAATGATTCTACTTGTGTAAGATTTTCTTTTTAGCATTTTTAAATGTGCGGGCCGATCTGAAGTTATAAGCTAATCATATAAGTCGTTCAACTTTAATATATATAATAAAGAAAATACACATTATACTTCTATGGTTCATTATGAATTGCTATTTCACGTTGTTCTCTACGTATAATGTGTCATGAAAGAGAATTTAGATCATGTAAAGAATTAAGGAACACATATACAAATTATAGCATGCCACATAAATGTCATATAAATTCTCATGATTCACATAGCACATTCTAATTTCCAAATTCATCATGACTTGAAAATTAAATAGATGTTACCTGATTGGACGGAGCGTGATAGGGGATAGTTATTTTCTTAAAACAAGTAAATTGAAATTTGCAAGTCTATAAGAAAGTAGACATGCTCTGATACCATACTGTAACGCCCTACTTTTGAAATACATTTGTTTAGCGTTACTAATTTTAAAGAAAATGTGTATAATTGTTTTTTAATAAATAGATAAATGAAAAGTTTAGCGGAAGCGATAATGAGAAAAACCTTAAGTCTTAAGAAATAATTATAGAGTATTTGCCAAAATTAAAAATCCATTCAAAATACTTTGAAACAAATTAAAAAATAGTACATCACAAATGTACGAAATTTGAAATAAATTCAATGTTCTTGAATTTGAAATAATTAATAAGCGAAATATTCGGCTATTCCCCCCACATTTGCACCTCATCCATCCATATAATCTGAAAAGAGTTTAAAATTAGGGGGTGAGTAATCACATACTCAGTAGGGATAAAGATTATCCAAGCTAAACACGAAAAGTGCAAAATTACATAAATTAACACATAACCTTTCTCGTTGGCATAAGCCAAATAGCACATAACCTTTCCTATACGCAAGAATGTCATATTTTTCCTTTCACGTGGCATGAAGCCAAAACAATTTCCTTTCTAGTGGTACGAATGCAATATTTTCCTTTCCCGTGGCATGAAGCCAAATATTTTCCTTTCTCGTCGCATGAATGCCATATTTTCCTTTCCCGTGGAACGAGGCCAAAAAATTTCCATTCCCATGGCACGTGGCCAAAATTTTTTCTTTCAATTGCATAAACATACATAACATACATCGCGATGAAAATCATGTAATTTGTAATAAAATAATCATATCATATCACATATTGAAAACATGTAAATCACATAATTATGCATATCACGTAACACATCGAAAACATATAATTCACATAATTATTCATATCATGTAACACATTGAAAATGCATAATTCACATAATTGAATAGTTTAGGCATTTAACAATGACAATGAATTATACGCATAAATTGTGATAAGAGTCCCTACCTCAATCAGCAAAGTAAAAATAGATGCACAAGTTGCTCGAATGTAAAAGTCCTAATTGTTGGTTCTTTGTCACCTACAATAAAAATTTAACATGATTTAGGCTAGAGATTAAGTAATAACTTCTAATTAAAATAATTATACTTATAAAATAACCCGGGGCTTTTATTATGTGAAAATTGGGCTAAACAATAAGTTTGGAGGTCTAAAAGAAAGAAGTTAAAAGTTAATTTTAGTTTTGGACTAAATTGAAAACTTGTAGGGCCAAATCAAAAAATCCAAAAAGTCTAAATAAGTTATAGGGGTTAATTTGAAAATCTAAATTTTAAATAAAAATCAATCGTATTAAAAGCGGCAGGACTAAATTGAAAATAATCCAGAAACTTTGATTTGGGAATAGGACTTAATTAAAACGTTAGTGGACTAAATTAAAAGTTTCAAATTGCAATCTAGTCTCATCTTCTATCCAATTTCTAAAAAGAAGTCCTTGGCTCAACCCCCATTTCATTTATGTACTATTTCTTCAATTTGCACACACTTAACAAACAAACGCACACACACACACACACACGCCTACGCATACACACACATACATGTCACACACACACACACTAACACCACAAACACACACACTCATACACTCAATAATACATACACAATCTGCAACACACATATGCAGCAAAATACACACGCATATATTCTGCAACATGCACATACACATATTTAGTATATACAAACAGTACAACACACACACATACATACAAGCACACATCGACCCACACATACTCTCATATATGTATGGTATATATATACATACCCTGAGATAATATACAACCCAAGGTTATGCAAGTGCTATGGAAAAATTTGCAGAAGAAAAAATATGGATATGTTTTCTGCTAATACTTGAGGTGTGAAGTTGAGGAAAATAAGATTGAACTCTTATCAAATTTGCAAACATGTGGAATTGAGGATACCAAAAATAGAGTTTTCTTTCTTTAAAAGTTGCTGAAAACAAAGAATAGTAGCCATAAAAGTGGCATAAAGGAGATAGTGGTCTTAGTGGAAGTTAAAGTAGTCTAAAAGTAGGAATAATGTCTAATTAAAGATAACATAATAATTGATAATAAAAAATAAATATATGTATATAAATTAATGATTAAAATAAAAAAAATAAAAGCAGTAAATTACGGATGTTACAAGTTGCACCAAAGACAGCTGCACCAATGGATGGAGAATCCAAGTCCTCTCACTCCAAAGACATCATTGCAAAAAAGGAAATTGTTATGATGGTCAAGAGATTCAACAAGTTCTTTAACAAGAACTATAAGAAGAACAAAAGAGAGTCTTCTAGAAGGCATCCAGTTCCTCTAAAGGAAAAGAGAAGACAACCCCAAGAGAGTGAAAAGAAAGTGGAAGACTTGCTAGAATTCTGAGGACGGCCAGTCTTTGTGCGGTGAGTGCCCCTAATTAACAACCAACAAATACACGAATGATGAGGAAAAGAAAGTCTTCAAGAAAAAAACACAAGAAATAAAGAAAGTTATGATGGTTGCTGAGTTAGAGACAGCCAAGTGCGGAGAGACATTTGAGTCAGACAACGGTGAAGCTGACTACTCTTCTAATACTGAAAAAGATGCATTGATTTGTCACATGGCTAAAGAACAAGAATATGAAGTAATCTCTAAAGAACAAACCAAAGAAAGAAATGTACCTTTCTCCGCACGCCAAGTACGATACTTGGTAAATCCTTCTTTTTGTGTCTATGTTTGCCACAAAAGTAATGGTCATCTGTAGTGGACTGATAATATTTAATTGTAATATTTGTATTGTTAATGTCTGTAATGTATTTAAGCTCCAGTAAATGTAACAATGGTGAAATAAGAAAGATTAGAAGAAAGAAGGAGAGAATTTGAGAGAATAATGAAGGAAGAAAGAAGCGCTAACAAACTCGATATCGTTTCATTTCCTCTTTTCCACTACATAAACCCCTAGCATGGGGACCACTGCATGTTTAATCATTCTCAACAGATATTCCTTTAGGTAAGGGCAAAAGCGTAAATATAATAACTATTACTTTTAATAAAAAAGGAAATAATAAAAGTCTTTAATAACTGATTTAATAATCTGAGATCTCTTCCTATCAACAGCCTTAGTCGATCCATGTGTTACTTTGAGAGCCCTCCTTCTTCTTTCTTCTTCCCAGCTTCTTTCTTCAGCAAAATACTTCTCCCATCCAGCTTTTCTAGCTTTTCTTCTTCATCCATTCCCGCAATCACTTTTACCTCCTCTTTGTACATGACAATACCCCCCCGATTACTGGATCCTTGTCCCCAAGGATCAAAAGTAGGATATTTCTTAAGCAAAAATTTGAGATCCTCCCAGGTAGATCAATCAGCTGCAGAATGAGCCCAACGGACGCGAACTTGTTCGACCTCCTCCTTTCCCCTTTTTACAGTGCGCCTCTCTACAACTTCTAAAGGTTCGATCTTGAACTTCCCCTCCCCATCTATAAGTGGTAGATCTCAGAATCGGTGTGACTTACGGACTGAGTTTCTTTTTCAACAGGGATACATGGAAAACAGGATGTATCCTCGATCCTTCGGGTAGATCGAGCTTGTAAGCCACCTCACCAACCTTCTGCAAAACGGGATGAAAGCTTGAGGTTCTTCCGGAGCTGAACAGTGTTTTGTCGAAACGGCTGAAGCTTGAGGTATACTTGATCCCCAATTTCAAAACTTCTTTCTGTTCTTTTTTGATCTGCATAAACTTTCATACGATTCTGGGCCTGAAACAAATTCTCCCTTACTTCTTGCATCATCTCCTGCCGCTATTTAACCACTGACTTAGCCTCCACATTAGTTGAGTCCACATAAGGTCCTAGTGACAGTAAAGGTGGAGAGTAACCGTACAAGGCTTGAAAAGGTGTCATCTTTAGGCTAGTGTGAAAATTGATGTTGTACCAATATTCTGCCAAAGATAGCCACTTTAACCAATGTTTAGGGTTTTGATGAACCATGCACCTCAGATAATTCTCTAAACATTGGTTCAGTCTCTCTGTTTGACCATCTGATTGTGGGTGGTAAGCAGAAGACATATCCAACTGCACCCCCATCATCTTAAATAGCTCCTTCCAAAATGAGCTAGTAAATATTTTATCTCTATCAGTAACAATACTTACTGGCAGCCCATGAAGTTTATAGACTGAGTCCAAAAATTACTTTGCAACAATGGTTGCAGTAAATGGGTGGGATAAGGCTATGAAGTGCCCATATTTGGTAAACCTGTCTATAATCACCAATATTACCTGTTTTCCTCCTGAATTAGGTAACCCTTCTATGAAATCCATGGAAATGTGTGAACATCCCTGGGAAGGTATAGGTAGTGGCTGGAGAAGTCCAGGATAGGTATCTGACCAAACCCCCAGTAACTTCAAAATGTGGGTAAGCCTTAGGATCCATAGTAACAACAACTAGAATTTTAGTGAATAAAGGATCATTGGTATAGCTGTTAACAACCTCTTGTACCCAATTGGGAGAGACAGTGGTTGTAGCTGAACAACCCTCCCCCTCAATCATAATCCTGGACAAGGCATCAGCAGCTCTGTTTTTAGTGCCTTTCATGTATTCAATAGCATAGTTAAGCCCCAATAGTTTAGTTATCCATCTCTGTTGCATTGGGGTCATAACCTTTTGGTCCAAAAGGTACTTTAGGGCCCGTTGGTCAGTCCTAATCACAAATTTGTGCCCTTGCAAGTAATGTTTCCACCTCTGAATTGCCATAAGCACAGCCAAAAATTCCCTTTCATATATAGACAGAGCTTGATTTCTGGGGCATAGAGTTTTGCTCATATATGCAATAGGCTTGCCCTGTTGCATTAAAACAGCTCCTACTCCAACACCACTAGCATCAGTTTCTAATACAAATGGTAATGAGAAATCTGGTAATGCTAGAACAGGGGTTGTGATCATGGCCTATTTCAACTGATTAAAAGCTACCTCAGCTTCTGAGTCCCAGTGGAACTTATCCTTTCTTAATAATTGTGTGAGTGGTCTACTAATGACACCATACCCCTTTATGAACTTCCTGTAATACCCTGTCAATCCCAAAAAACCCCTTAGTTGTTTCACATTTGTTGGTAATGGCCATTCCATCATGCATTTAATCTTCTGTGGGTCAGTCTCAACCCCCTTTTGAGATATCACATGCCCCAAGTACTCAACTTGTGTTTGCCCAAAACTGCACTTGCTCTTCTTTGCATAAAGCTGGTTCTTCCTTAACAATTCTAAAACCCTCTCCAAGTGGAAAAGATGCTCTGTCCAAGTCTTGATGTACACAAGGATGTCATCAAAAAATACCAATGTAAATTTCCTCAAACAATCCCTGAACACCTGATTTATTAGGGATTGAAAAGTTGCTGGGGCATTACACAAACCAAAGGGCATCACTAGGAACTCATAGTGCCCTTCATGAGTACTGAATGCAGTCAAGTATCTATGCTCAGGCTTCATAAGTATTTGAAAATAGCCTGACCTTAGATCAATCTTTGAAAAGAATTTTGCCCCACGTAATTCATCCAACAGTTCATCTATAATGGGGATAGGATAATCATGCTTCACTGTCAACTCATTAAGATACTTATAATCCACACACATCCTCCATGTAGAGTCCTTTTTCTTTACCAGAATAACTGGAGAAGCAAAAGGACTCCTGCTATTCTGTATGATTCCATTCTTCAACAATTCTTTAATAATTTTCTCAATTTCATCCTTGTGATGATGGGAAGTCCTGTAAGGATATTGATGTTTTGGTGTACTACCCTGTTTCAACACAATTTGATGCTCAATTCCCCTACTAGGTGGCAGCCCCTTTGGGTCCTCAAACACATCCTTATACTGCTATAAAAGATTCTGAAGCTCTGAATCTTCTTGGACTTGACTTCTTGACTTGTCACCACAAAGAGTTCCTCAATCTCATCACTAAAATTCATATGTAACAACTTAAACAAGGTAGGCCCTGAAATAAATTTACATTCAGCTTCTGTAGATAATGCTTGAATCTTGACTCTTTTTCCCAGTAATGTAACAGTGAAAGTCATCTGATCATAGTCCAATTCAATAGGGGTGCAAGACTTTAACCAGTCTCCCCCTAAAATCATATCACAACCTTCATTCTGTAGCAACCTGAGGGGATAGGTAAATGTATGCCCCTGCATTGTCCAAGTGAAACCTTTAGCTCTGCAAGTACTTACCAATCTCTGTCCATTAGCCACCTTAACCAAAAGAGGTTTAACTACACTGAGCTTGCATCCCAATCTCCTTGCTATAGCTTCTTGAAGAAAACTCAGGGTGCTGCCTGAATCAATGAGTATATGCAACATATGCCCACCACACTCTCCAAACAACCTCATAGTAGTAAGACCATCCTCCCCTGCTAAAGCATTCAGTGACATCTGTATCTCCTCCATTTGAGATGAAGAATGTATTCCCATCTCTTCCTCCATCCCAGAAGTTTCTTGCAAATAGGCTAATTCCTCTTCTTCTGTCATAATCATGTAGTTGATCCTATTTTTACACCTATGACCAGCAGAAAATGGTTCATCACAGTTGTAACATAACCCCTTCTCTCTTCTCACAGCCATTTCTGAAGCAGATAACATCTTAATTGGGGCCTTAAATGGTGGGGACTTAGTGGTGTGACTTGGGGAGAGGTCAATTCGTTTAGCCTGTGGATATGGGGTATTGTAAGGTTTGATTGAACCCTTCATCTTCCTGCTGATGGCTTCCAGTGTGTGTAATTGTTTTCTTCCCAAATCAATAGTTTGTTGTAGTAAAGTAGGTTCAAACATATAAATGAAAGATTGCAACTCTTCACTAAGCCCACTAATAAAACTGGCAATGAAATATTCTTCTGAATATTCACCACTCTTCAGCAACAGCATACAAGCTTTTAGTTCCTCAAATTTCTCCACATAATCAAAATATGAACCAGTCTATTTCAGCTTGTTAAATTCTGCAATAATCCTGGCATCCTTTAATTCTTCAAATCTAGCTGAAACTACCTCCACAAATTGTTGCCAGGTGAGCTCCCCCTGCTTAGTAATGAAATTCTGGTACCACAGGGCAGCTTTGCCCTCAAAGTGCATAGAGGCTAATGTCACCTTCTGTGTATCTGGGATATTAGCCACAAGTTTAAAATACCCATTGCATTTTAAGATCCAAGACCTAGGTTGGGTGCCATCAAACCTAGGAAAATCAACTCTAGGTAATGGGTTGATCACCTGCATCCCTTGTTGATTCATCGCAACCTATTTCTAGGTTAGTTTTGATTCCTCGATTAGTACTCTCACTCCCATACCCTCGGATAAGATCCCCAAGGATGGACTCTTCTTCCACGGGTCCCTTCCTTTGTTTAAATTTAACAACCGCACTGGATTCTGCTAGAGTATTAGTAAGGTGTTCAAACTTACCATTTAAACCTGAAAGTTGGTCTGGACATCAGAACTTACTCCATTAATCTGCTCCTGCAATTTCAACTCAGTTGTTCTCCCTTTTCATGGCTTCTGTTTGGAGAATTTGATCTAATTTTTTTTGTGCTTCTTGTAGGTCCTTCATGCGTGTGCCCTCTGCCATTTCCAAGGATCAATGGCTCGATACCAATTGTAGTGGTGATAATATTTAATTGTAATATTTGTAGTGTTAATGTACGTAATGTATTTAAGCTCCGATAAATGTAACAATGGTGAAATAAGAAAGATTAGAAGGAAGAAGGAGAGAATTTGAGAGAATAATGAAGGAAGAAAGAGGCGCTAACAAACTCGATATCATTTCATTTCCTCTTTTCCACTACATAAACCCCTAGCATGGGGACCACTGCATGTTTAATCATTCTCAACAGATATTCCTTTAGGTAAGGGCAAAAGCGTAAATATAATAACTATTACTTTTAATATAAAAGGAAATAATAAAACTCTTTATTAACTGATTTAATAATCTGAGATCTCTTCCTATCAACAGCCTCAGTCGATCCATGTGTTACTTTGAGAGCCCTCATTCTTCTTTCTTCTTCCCAGTTTCTTTCTTCAGCAAAGTACTTCTCCCATCCAGCTTTTCTAGCTTTTCTTCTTCATCCATTCCCACAATCACTTTTACCTCCTCTTTGCACATGACATCATCCTTATTTTCATCTTTCTGTTTATTTTATGATGTATTATGATTAGCGGTCTCTCGAAATCATTGTTTTTCTTTTGCCCTTATGTTTGGAAGTACTAGCCAACTAAATGGTGGGGACTTAGTGGTGTGACTTGGGGAGAGTTCAATTCGTTTAGCTTTGTGGATATGGGGTATTGTAAGGTTTGATTGAACCCTTCATCTTCCCGCCGATGGCTTCCAGTGTGTGTAATTGTTTTCTTCCCAAATCAATAGTTTGTTGTAGTAAAGTAGGTTCAAACATATAAATGAAAGATTGCAACTCTTCACTAAGCCCACTAATAAAGCGGCAATGAAATATTCTTCGAATATTCACCACTCTTCAAAGAATAAAGATACAAGCTTTTAGTTCCTCAAATTTCTCCACATAATCAAAATATGAACCATCTATTTGAGCTTGTTAAATTCTCGCAATAATCCTCGGCCTCCTTTAATTCTTCAAATCTAGCTGAAACTACCTCCACAAATTGTTGCGGGTGAGCTCCCCGCTTAGTAATGAAATTCAGGTACCACAGGCGACTTTGCCCTCAAAGTGCATAGAGGCTAATGTCACCTTCTGTGTATCTGGGATATTAGCCACAAGTTTAAAATACCCATTGCATTTTAAGATCCAAGACCTAGGTTGGGTGCCATCAAACCTAGGAAAATCAACTCTAGGTAATGGGTTGATCACCTGCATCCCTTGTTGATCCATCTGCAACCTATTTCTAGGTGAGTTTTGATTCCTCAGATTAGTACTCTCACTCCCATACCCTGGATAAGGTCCCCCAAGGATGGACTCTTCTTCCACGGGTCCCTTCCCTTTGTTTAAATTTAACAACTGCAGCTGGATTGCTGCTAGAGTATTAGTAAGGTGTTCAAACTTACCATTTAAACCTGAAAGTTGGTCCTGGACATCAGAACTTACTCCATTAATCTGCTCTTGCAATTTCAACTCAGCTGCTTCCCTTTTCATGGCTTCTGTTTGGAGAATTTGATCTAATTTTTTTTGTGCTTCTTGTAGGTCCTTCATGCGTGTGCCCTCTGCCATTTCCAAGGATCAATGGCTCTGATACCAATTGTAGTAGACTGATAATATTTAATTGTAATATTTGTATTGTTAATGTCTGTAATGTATTTAAGCTCCAGTAAATGTAACAATGGTGAAATAAGAAAGATTAGAAGGAAGAAGGAGAGAATTTCAGAGAATAATGAAGGAAGAAAGAGACTGCTAACAAACTCTGATATCATTTCATTTCCTCTTTTCCACTACATAAACCCCTAGCATGGGGACCACTGCATGTTTAATCATTCTCAACAGATATTCCTTTAGGTAAGGGCAAAAGCGTAAATATAATAACTATTACTTTTAATATAAAAGGAAATAATAAAACTCTTTATTAACTGATTTAATAATCTGAGATCTCTTCCTATCAACAGCCTCAGTCGATCCATGTGTTACTTTGAGAGCCCTCATTCTTCTTTCTTCTTCATCCATTCCCACAATCACTTTTACCTCCTCTTTGCACATGACATCATCCTTATTTTCATCTTTCTGTTTATTTTATGATGACTGTTATGATTAGCAGGTCTCTCGAAATCATTGTTTTTTCTTTTGCCCTTATGTTTGGAAGTACTAGCCAACTAAGTAATCTCATTTTTTTCTTGCTTCAACCTTTCTTCCTCTTGCATACAATAAGAAATGAGCTCATTAAGAGTGAACTTCTCCATTTGACAGTTGCAACTGACCTTAATTGACTGAATTTTCAGGAAGTTATATCAACACGAGCAAGTCCTTAGACGCCTCCATTTTTAGTGCTCTTAACTTGGAAGTAATATGAGATATCTACATGATGTACTCCTATTGGGATAATTTATGTATAGATTTTGATGATACCATGTAAAACTTAGACTAGGAAGTTGGCAACCCTTTTCCTATTTAATTCAACTTGTAATAGATAGGGTTTTATAAGTTGAGTTGAAGTCATCTAAGTTGAAGATTATTACAAGACTCGACTGAAGAATGAAGTGAAGACCCAGTTGTGTGTCAGCTGTGTAAAGTGAAGAGAAGACTCAGTCTAGTGACAAAAAAGTTGTCTCAGTTAGCTGACTGATAGTTAAGTCATTCCAAAATGATTGGAATTGAATGTCAAAACAATATGTAGCGAGATAAGAATTGAAGAAAGTGAAAAGAGAGATTTGTAAAAGACAAGTCAAGGTTTTGCTAGAAATAGACATGTGTCGTTTTGCCAACAATAAAGTTGTTTTGCTGAAAGAATGCAAAAGGCAAGGAACCAATGAGATCTACCTGAAAACCTGCAGAGATTAAGGAAAGGTTGCAGATCAATTAATTCATGTTACAATCTACATCAATGCTGCAAGACAAGACGCGCCAACAACCTAAGAGTGCGATTTGAAAATTATGTATATCTCTTCAATGGACATATATTCAAATGTGCACTATAAAAGGCTGATGAAGCAAGTGAGATAAGGTGGCCTAATCTACGAACAAGCATACAAGCAATCAAACAATAACATGCAAACATCTCTGAAGTTTTTCAAAGAATTCCTCAAGCCTAACTTCGAAGGAAATCAATCCAACACACTCAGTGAAGGAAAAACTACTTCATCAGTTGAAGAGGAAAAACTATTTTCAAGAACAAAAGGGTCTACTCTCAAAGGTTGAAGGAGACATAATGAGGTTCCAAATCGAATCGGTGCTTTGAACCTGTTGGAGGGCTAAGTGATCATGACCAAGGATTTGAAGGAGGCTGAAGTAACAGGACATATGTCTTGTAAAGAAGCTAAGTCCCAAGAGCAGCAGGCTGTGTGATCAAAGCTGACTCGGACTGTATAACTTCTTTGTAACCAAGTCAAAGTTACTTAGTAGATTCCTCCAAGAGTCGGAGAAAAGTGGACTAGAGGAATTACCCCATCCTCGAACCACTATAAGACTTCTTGTGCCTATTTACTTTTCAGCATACTATATTTGTTGCATTATTTTATATCTAATATTAAGTTAAACTTGCTTAAGTCTGCTAATAATAACCATTGTTAAAAAAATTATTGAAAAGTGTGCTTAAAATCAAAAGAGTGAAAAGTCTTCTGCTGACAAAACCAAATCAACTGAATTTCTAAGTGTTAGCTGAAAACAGCTAAGTTATACTATCAACAGCTCAGTCGAGTCTGTTGAGTGGGTAACTTTGTTATGTAAGCCAACCTAGCTGCCCTCAAGGACTTAGCTTATTTAAGTTAACTCTGAATATATTTTAAAAGGACTAAAATCGAAAATTTGGTAAGGTTTATTCAACCCCCATCCCCCCTATAAACCTTACACATCACCCATTGGGACCTAAAAGTGGTATCAGAGTGGTTGCTTCATTGAGCCTTCTGTACTGGTTACTGAACTAGATCTCATTCTTTTTCTAAAAATCAACACTTGAGTTTTTAAAGCCTTTATTTCAAAATCAAAGTTATTATCATGGAAGCAAATCTAACTCGCATTCCAATATTCACTGTGGAAGAATTTGATGATTAGATAATATGTATGCAAGCTCATCTATCGGCCCAACATGATGAGATGTGGCTCGTGATTGAGGATGGGCTACTACAAATCCTAAAGGTTAGTACAGCTGTAAGAAGGGTCGCTCCTGCTGAAGGAGAAGATGTTGCACCTGCAGAGCCTAGACCTACCATGGTGGATAAACCACATTGTGAATGGCAAAACGATGATCGAAAGAGATACAACCTTGACAATGTTGCCAAGGATATACTCTATAAAACTCTTGATAAGGCTATGTTTAGTAAAGTTAAATGTTGTAAAACAGCCAAAGAGATTTATGAAAAACTTACCTTGATTTGTAAAGGGTCTGATTAAACCAAAGAAAATAATTTAACAGTTGTTGTTCAAAAATTTGAAAATATTAAAATGATTGCAGGTGAAAGTCTGGATCAGCTGGATGTCAGATTCACAGAGAGCACCAATGACTCTCAGCTCTAGGGAAGGAATATACACAAAAGGAGATGTGTATAAAAATCCTAAGTTATCTCCCAGCTGAGTGGGAAATGAAGGTTATGACGTTGAGACATTCCATGGATCTCACCAGGACTTCAAACCATGAATTCTTTTCTGATCGTAAAGCCTATGAGTTTGAGCTGAGAAGGAAAGAACAAGAGGAGATAGTTGTGCCCAAGTGCTACAACTTTAAGGTTGCAAACCCAAGTGCAGGTTGTCTCAAGTAAAAAATTTCTCAGGAGTCCGAGGTCGATCCACAGGGAAGTTGATGGAAGTTTAAAGGATATATCTTGTTTGAGTAAATGGATTTTTAACTAGTAAGAATATTTTTATTGTTACAAGAAATTTAATTAATAGAAATGTTGAGGATTAGGGATTCACTCTTGATTTCGGGTAAATGAATGATTATATTTTCTTACCTCTAAGATTGCCACTATTAGAATCCATACACAAATAAGATTCCAATGGAAAGATATTATACATATAAATCATGCAATGATTTGATCATTTGTATCATCAATTAGAATTTATCTTATAACACCAATACTTGTTTATGGGATCAAGTATTTATGTATTCTTTTGTCAACAACAAATCAAGGTATCCACATTAGTAGTCGGTTGAAATAAAACCAGACATTTAACTAAATGGAACCAACTATTTGTTGTGCCAATAGATATACATAAATCAAGAAATACCACCAAACAAAAAGGTATAAGCGAAAAACAAATTGATGATACAAACAACGAAATTTAATATGAATCTATAACCATTCCTTATCCTTCATCAAGAGTTTCACCCTATTTCCTCAACAAAATGAACTTAAAAAAACATGAAGAAAGTTGAGAAAACAAAAGATTGAAGAAAAACTAAAGAAAACATTTTATAAAATACTAGGAATCTTACTATAGTTTAAGAAAAACAACAAAGAGAAATTCTTTTGAACTTCTAACTCTAACTTTCTATGCATAAAACTTGCTCTTGGCTAATGCTAATGGCCTCTATTTATAGCCAACACAAAATCAATTTACAATTATTTTATTTTTTATTTTTATTACAAGTAAGAAAATAAAAAAAATCAACACCAACTTTGCCACCTTCTTTGACTGACCATTTTGTCGATGATTTCAGCCATCTTTGCTCAATTTTCTTCCACAAATCAATTGTTACATGTGTTAGCTTGAAATTCCAACTGATTTCATTGAATTCTAATTATCATCGGCCAAGATATGGTTGAAATTGAGATGTGGTTGGCATACGGGATTGACTAGTGCATCAATTTCTTGGAATTTTTATAAATTCAACAAATTCGAATCTAACTTTAGGGTCTTCATCACTGTTGTAGCTCTATGATTTTTACATACTCGGTAAAAAGTTCAGCACAAATAACTTTTATTTTCTGAGTTATGTCCAAAATACCAAACTTGGTCAAGTCTGGAAACTAAATGAGCAACCCTTCAATCTTCAAGTTATGATGAATTTTTGATCCAAGAAAATATCATTCCAAACTTTGATTTTTTATTTCAATATGTCTGAAAACTTGTAAATAAATGGATTGTGAATCCATATCTTCAAGAATCATCCCAAAATCATGTCGAAAATGAAAGTTATGCTCGTTGATCTGAACCTGCACTAAAAAATGCTTCCAAATACAATTTAATGTTGATTTCTATTTTATTACTAACATATTAATAATACTATAAATTTATATAATTAATAATATTAATAATATAAAATAATAATATAAACCAAAAATAATTATAGAATTTTAATGTTCATCACACCCCCCAACCAGCTTATTACTAGTCCCTAGTAATTAAAGCATAAAAAAATACAAAAGAAATTTGATGAATATGGCACGTTGATCATTATTTTTTTTTTAAAAAAACATATGATATAGTCTAACAATCAAAAAGTTTATTGTCAGTCATCATAGATGCTATCAAGATATAAATATTATAACTTTTTTATATAATATTTTTTTAGAGAAGAAATATCGTGTATATATGCACAAAACCACCGTTTCATTCCACAAACCAAAATACAATAACTTTAAACTTGATCATGAAAAAGCCTCAACTCCATATCCTCACAGGTTAGTGTTTGTCGTGTAAATTGGCGAGGTGTTCACTCTTGGAGTTGGAAAACAGTCAAAACTCTCAAGGAAATGGCCAATATGATTTAGGACAAGCATTTAAACCAAAATTGAGTGTAAGATAGGTAGTTATAAAATTTGAAACACCCAATATTTTCATATCAAATTATGTCTCGAAATTTCATTGGTTTAGAATTGCAAACAAAATGATAATAAACCTTTTTTTTCTATATTTTTTTTGTTTCTTTTATTTTTTTTCTATTTTTTTTCTTTTTTTTTTACAACATGATTAACAATGTTAACATAACAATGAAGAATACTAATCACAAATTATGTAATGGAGTATTTTTAACAGAAATTGACAATGTGGGTGTTAACCAAATCATTTTGCCACATGTTAGGTAGAATATTTAAGTATTTCAAATCACAACATAACCATTTCAAACGACCAATCAAAGTTCAGAATGCTTGTTTTCTCAAACTCACCACTCATTCACAAAAGATGTGTGAATATTAAAAATAAAATACTTTATCATGATCAAACTTTCAGTTATATGTATCACAACCAATCTTTCTATAATACTTAGAATGTGCACAAACTAATTTTTTTTCTTCTTTTTTTTAGTTTTTTTTAGTTTTTTTTATAATTTAATCAAGATAGCATAATTGAATTCAACAATAAGACTATTTTCATGTTTTGACAATTCACAATATTTTTTTTAAAAAAAAATTCACAACATGCCATGTTTTGAAAAGAGATTTACTACAAAAACAATATCAATAAAAATAGGGATGCGTCTCAAGAATATCAAAATGACATTCTTTACTCTGCCATCAGTGTTTTTGTTTTAAATATTTTTTTTCAAAATCACACATTGCAAACTAGAAAAAAATTACCAAAAACAATTTCAATTATCCTTTCCCCCCAACTTATCTAAAACATTGTCCTTAATGTCAAAAATAAATAGGAATGTAAGGTTTAGAAGATATTACCTGATGTATGGCTTATTGAAATGAAACTGGAAGAACACAGTAGTAGTTATACCCAAGAAAGATAAATCTCACAACGTCAGAGACAAATCTAATTTGCGTTTTTTACTTCCATCATCGGACCAAACAACATGAGCCAATTTTGGATCAGGTTCAGCAACAAATGCTTGGAGTTGATAGATTAGTTCACTTGGTGTTGTTGCACAAATTATGATTCGTCTAGCAGACGGTGAAATAAAACCTTTCTCGACAACATAATCTATGAAAGACAACAAACCATCAAAGAAACCATTAATATTAAGAATACCTATAGCCTTCTAGTGAATGTTTAGTTGTGCCCAGGAGATCACTTGGAATAACTCCTCCAGTGTACCAAACCCACCAGGTAGGGTGATAAAGGCATCTGCATTATGCATCATATTCACCATTCTGTCTTGCATGTTTGATACCCTTAACTCATCTCTACTGGTTTGACCGGTGATTTGTCGGACACCTAAAGGTTTCGGGATAACTCCTAAGACTCTGACTTCTCCCAAATAGGCAGAACCAACAACGCGCCCCATTAACCCAAAACTACGTCCCCCGTATACTAAGTTAATGTGCTTATCTGCTAGGAATTTACCGAGATTATCTGCTGCCTCAAGAAAACAAACGTCTTTCCCAGGATTTGCACCACCGAATACGGCAACACAATTAATTCTACGGGAAGAAGAACTCTCCATTTTTTTTCTCTTTTTTTTTCTCTCTTTTTTTTTTTTTCTGATATAAAATGAATGGTGTGAAAGAAAGAGTGAATGCAACGCTATTTATTGAGGTATGAACATGGAATGCAACAGTAGATGTAATTATTGGAACTTTTATTTTGTCAAAAAGTTTGAAAATAAAGACAATAAAGTCAAAATAAAATGCTAACATGTGAATGAACAGAAAAGTAGTTGTGATTGTGGCTCACATCTTCCTATGGTTTTATGTCCATAAATGGCTTAAACGCCCTCTATGGGTTGGGGATATGCTTCCCATCCAATTTTCTTTATAAATTGGCAAACAGGTATTTTAACGTCGATTCTCAAGACGATGTTCACATTCATTTTGAAATTGGTTCCACAAATGGAGAATTTCACGGTGCACTAATCCACAAGGATGCGTATCAAGAGTCAATAGAATGTTATCTAAAGACTGCTTACTCAGTACATCCTTTATGAATTGAATTGTATATTCTCGGTTTTTGGAAACCATACCTAAAGAATGACATCTTGTGTCACAAGTCCATCGAGCACATTTGTGACACACTTGCAGTCTTTTGGCCCTTCGTTTTTTAGAATATGAACTTTTCCCTACATCAGGCATGCATTTGGTAGGAAAAATTGAAAATTCACCTACTAATCTGACCTTCGCTTCAATTATCCAACGTATATCTTCTGGAATGCTTTTGTGTAAAAGCATCCTTAACCTTTCAAGCATGGCTTTGTATATTTTCAAAATTTCATTTGTTGAAAGAAAATTAAATCCCTTTTTGAGAGTAGGAGGAATACTTTTATCCATTTTGAAAAAAATCTAATGAGAGAAAATAAAATAAAATATTTTATCTACAAATATCAGTGTTTGTGGGAAAACTGATGAGTCCGACTTCAATAGTCACGGAGTACCGTTATCCGCCATTTAACCGGGAAAAGAAATAAAGAAACCCTACAAAACAAACAAATTTACAGAAAACAAATATTTACACTAATTATAACAATGATTAGAAAGAAAAAGAACTTCCTCTGAAAGAAATTCATTCTCTAGAAATAGTTTAAGTCTTTGTCCATTAACTTTGAATACATTACTATTTCTAGGATTCTCAATGTCAACAGCCCCATAAAGATATACATTTTTCACAATGAAAGGACCACTCCACCTTGATCTCAACTTTCCAGGAAATAAATGCAATCGAGAATTATAAAGCAAAACTTTTTGACCAATCTCAAATGTTTTTCTTGAAATTTTTCCATCATGAAATTTTTTGATTCTTGCTTTATGAATTTTTGAATTCTCGTATGCATCATTTCTCAATTCTTCAAGCTCATTGATTTGCAATTTTCACAATTTCGAAGCATCATCGAGGTTAAAGTTAAACATTTTGATTGCCCAATAAGCTTTATGTTCAAGTTCCACAGGTAAATGACAAGGTTTTTCACAAACTATTCTATAAGGAGATATTCCCAATGATGTTTTAAAAGATTATGTATGCCGATTGTATCGATAAGTCTAACAGACCAATCTTTATGATTTAGGTTAACTGTTTTCTCCAAAATTTGTTTTATCTCCCTATTTGCAAGTTCAACCTGTCCATTTGTCTGAGGATGATAAGGGGTTGCAACTTTATGTGTGATTCCATAATTTCTCATTAGAGTTGCAAAAACTTTGTTACAAAAATGTGTTCCCCCATCACTAATAATGACTTGAGTAATTCAAAATCTACTCAAAATATTTTCTTTCAAAAATTTTATCACAAATTTATGATCATTGTTTCGACAAGAAATTACCTCGATCCATTTTGAAACATAATCTATTGCAACTAAAATGTAAACAAAACCAAATGATACTGGAAATGGCCTTATAAAATCAATACCCCAACAATCAAAGATTTCAATCACCAAAATAGATTCAAAGGCATCATGTTTCGTTTTGCAATTGATCCTAACTTTTGACAATTTTCACAACTTTTGCAAAAAGTGTAAGTATATTTGAAAAGATTTGGCCAATAAAATCCACACTGCAAGATCTTTGCACTGGTTTTCTTTACTGAAAATTGACCGCCACATGCTTCAGAATGACAAAATTTGATAATGCTACCTACCCCATTGTCAGGTACACATCTACGAAAGATTTGATTTGGACAATATTTGAAAAGGTAGGGATCATCCTAGTAAAACCTTTTTACCTCAGTCAAAAACTTTTTTTTGTATTGTGAATTCCAATTTGATGGCATTATTCCTGTCACAAGAAAATTAACAATATCCGCAAACCAAGGCGACACAGAAACATTAAACAATTATTCATCAGGAAAAGCATCATTGATAGGTGGGGTTTGAAATGAATCATCACAAATAAGTCTTGATAAATGATCAGCTACAACATTCTCTACCCCTTTCTTATCACGAATGGTAATATTAAACTCTTGGAGTAAGAGAATCCACCTAATCAATCTTGGTTTGGAATTATTTTTTGACAAAAGATATTTCAAAGCCGCATGATCTTGGTTTGAAATTTTTCCAATGCAAATACCACAGCAAGTAATTCTTTTCCGGTGGTTGTATAATAGATTTGAGCACTATTCAAAGTTTTACTTGCGTAGTAAATGACATAACATTTCTTTTCTTTTCTTTTCCCTAACATGGCTCTAACGGCAAAGTCACTAGCATCACACATTATTTCAAACGGCAAAGTCCAATCAGGAGGTTGGATTATTGGGGCAGATGTAAGCATGCTTTTAAGTTTGACAAAAGCATTTTCACAATTTTCAGTCCATTCAAAACCAATATCTTTTGTTAGAAGATTACACAAAAGTTTAGAGATTATACTAAAATCTTTGATAAATCTTCTATAAAAGCCAGCATGCCCTAAAAATGATCTTACCTCCTTGACAGATTTTGGTACTGGTAGACTGGCAATTAATTCCACTTTGGATTTGTCTACCTCAATACCTCTACCTCAATTAATTCCAAGAACAATACCAGTTGTTACCATAAAATGACATTTTTCCCAATTAAGCACAAGGTTCTTTTCTTCACACCTGATCAATACTTTTTCTAAGTTTAACAAACAATCTTCAAATGATTCACCAAAAACTGAAAAATCGCCCATAAACACTTCAAGAAAACGTTCTACCATGTCACTGAAAATGCTAAGCATGCATCTTTGGAATGTAGCTGGTGCATTACATAATCCAAAAGGCATCCTTCTATTTGCAAATGTACCAAAAGGACATGTAAAATTTGTTTTCTCTTGATCTTCAAGTGCAATTTCAATTTCATTATACCCAGAATATCCATCTAAGAAACAATAGAATTTATGACCTGCAACTCTTTCTAAGATTTGATCCATAAAGGTAATGGAAAATGATCCTTTCGGGTAACTGAGTTAAGTTTCCTGTAGTCAATGCACACACACCAACTAGTAACAGTTCTAGCTGGAATTAACTCATTATTTTTATTTTTGACTATAGTAATACCAGACTTCTTTGGCACGACATGAATAAGACTTACCCATTTACTACCAGAAATAGGATCAATGATCTCATTATCTAAGAGTTTAATGATTTAATTTCTCACTACTTCTTTCATATTAGGATTTAGTCTCCGCTGCATTTCTCTAGAGGGTTTCGCATTTTCCTCTAAATAAATGTTATGTGTGCAAATCGAGGACTAATACCTTTTATGTCAAAGAATGGTCTATCCTAAAGCATTTTTATGCATTTTCAATGTGTCGATCAGCTTACGTTCTTGAGATGCATCAAGCTTGGAAGAAATTATTATATGAAAAGTCTCATTCTCTCCCAAAAAAGGGTATTTCAAATTAGATGGTAAGGGTTTCAAATCGATTTTTGGAGCTTTCATGCTTGAAGAAACATGTTGCACTTTTGATGATGACAACTCTTCAAATTTTGGTTTCCAAAAATGATTTTCCAGTGCTTCTAAAAATTCAGTTAAAACATCAGAACATTTCTTTTCACAAATACCCTCACTTTCAAAACATGTTTCAACAAATTCAAAAGAATCAGTGAAATTTTCAGAACAAGCTCTTCAATTGAATCCACTTCATGTAATTCAACATCATTAGTAGGTTGTTTGCAAACATTAAACACATTTAGTTCCAAAGTCATATTTCCAAAAGATAACTTCAAAATACCATTCCTACAATTTATCAAAGCATTTGAAGTTGCAAGAAATGGACGACCTAAAATGACATGAATTTGTGTCTTTGTATTTACAACCGGCAGAGTATCCAAAAACAATAAAATCAACAGGAAAGTAAAATTTGTCAATTTGTATTACACATCTTCTACTATTCCTTTTGGAACTTTAATCGACCGATCAACTAGTTGGAGTACAATTGGAGTTTCTTTAAGTTCACCCAAACCTAACTGTTCATAAGTTCACCCAAACCTAACTGTTCATAAACTGAAAATGGTAGAAAATTTACACTAGCACCTAAATGAAGCAAAGCACGTTCTATTCTAGTGTCTCCTATGATGCATGAAATTGTTGGACAACTTGGATCTTTATATTTAGGTGGAGCAAATTGTTGGATAATTGAACTCACACTGTCAGTTGAAAATGCTCTTTTCTTCACATGATGCTTTCTTTTGATTGTGCACAAATCTTTCAAAAACTTTGCATAAGGTGGGACTTGTTTGATTGCATCCAACAAAAGAATATTAATTTTGACTTGTTTAAACAATTCAAAAATCTAATTTTAGTTCAATTTCGAGTTGGTTGCAACCTTTGATGAAAAGGCGGGGAGGTGAATATGTTTCATCATTTTCAAACTTACCTCCATTCGACTTACCTTTTTCATCATCGTTATTTTCATTCTTCATTTATGAACATGAACTAATAACTTTCTTGGGATGAATTATTTTATCAACAACTTTCCCACTTCAAGTGTTGTGATTTGAATTAGCCTCATTGATCGGATTTTCACCTAAAGTAGAAACACAACACTCGTGGAAGGATTAGGTTGAGGTTGAGCAGAAACTTACCCTTTTCTTGAGTTCTCAAAGAAGTCGTGAGTATTGAAAGTGAATTCTTGAGAATTTTTATTATTGATGTTTGTTTGCTCATGCATAAATGCTTGCAAAGTCTCCTCAAGTGATTTTACATGTGGAAATTTGGATATGAAGGAAAATTCGATGGCTTTTTGCGAATTCATTGGTTGAGCTTGATTATTATCACGCCAACCGAAATTGGGATGATTTCTCCATTGTGAATTGTAAGTTTGAATATGGAGATTGAAAAGGTTTTCTAAATCCATTCATGACATTTGCCTCAATAGGAATATGAGGACAATCATTGGTGGAGTGTTCATTAATTCCACAAATGTCTCAAACTTTTTTATCCTGCACAGATTTGATTTCTTTTACTTTCTTAACATCCATGTCATCGATTCTTTTAACCAAAAGTGAAAGCCTGGCACTTAAACTATCCTCTTGATTAAGGTGAAATTTTCCTTTATTTTCATCAACACTATGCCAAGATTGAGAATTTTCTGCCAAATAGTCAAGATATTCAAGCGCTTCATCGGGTTCTTTATCAAGAAACTGACCATTACATATTGATTCAATTAATTGTTTTGTTTCAGGAGTTAAACCTTCATAAAAGAAACTTATGATACGCCAATTTTCAAAACCATGATGTGGGCAGGAATTCAACAATTCTTTAAACTTTTCCCAACATTCAAAGAAAACTTCTTTAGGATTTTGAGAAAAATTATGAATTTGTCTTTTCAAAGCATTAGTTTTCTGAGTTGGAAAAAACTTTTTTAAAAATTCAGTTTGCATTTCTTGCTCAGTGTCAATTGATCTAGGTTTCAAAGAGCTAAGCCAAGTTTTGCCTTATCTTTTAAAGAAAAAGTAAATAATTTGAGCTTAACAATCATTTGTAGAATTTTGATCATCAAATGTCACACATACTTCTTCAAACTCCTTTAAATGTAAATATGGACTTTCAGAATCCATACCATGGAAATTAGGAAGTAAATGAATCATTCCTGGCTTGAATCAAAAGTTATTTGCATTTAGTGGAAAAATAAAACACGAAGGAGTAGAATTTCGAGGGGGTTGCAAGTAGTAACGTATATTACGTACTTCTTGATTTTCCGCTTGTTGAATCTCATCATGAACAACTTCATTTTCAGCCATAATTGGTGTATGTGGAGGTGAATCAAAATTTTCAATCAAGTTTTCTAAATTATTTCTAACTAAACGACGAGAATCTGGACTACGACACCATGTAACCATGCAAATACACAACATATACAATTAAAAATATTCACAAACCTAGAAACTTACCTTGCTTTCCCCGGCAACGGTGCCAAAAACTTGCTACAACTTTAAGGTTGCAAACCCAAGTGCAGGTTGTCTCAAGTAATAAATTTCTCGGGAGTCCGAGGTCGATCCACAGGGAAGTTGATGGAAGTTTACAGGATATATCTTGTTTGAGTAAATGGATTTTTAACTAGTAAGGAGATTTTTATTATTACAAGAAATTTAATTAATAGAAATGTTGAGAATTAGGGATTCACTCTTGATTGCGGGTAAAGGAATGATTAATATTCTTACCTCTTAGATTGCCACTATTAGAATCCATACACAAAGAAGGTTCCAATGGAAATATATTATACATATAAATCATGCAATGAGGTGATCATGTTGTATCATCCATTAGAATTTTCTTATAACACCAATACTTATTTATGGGATCAAGTATTTATGTATTCTTTTGTCAACAACAAATCAAGGTATCCACATTAGTAGTCGGTTAAAATAAAACCAGACATTTAACTAAATAGAACCAAGTATTTATTGTGCCAATAGATATACATAAATCAAGAAACACCACCAAACAAAAAGGTATAAGTTAAAAACAAGTTGATATAAACAATGAAATTTAATATGAATCTATAATCATTCCTTATCCTTCATCAAGAGTTTCACCCTATTTCCTCAACAAAATAAACTTAGAAAAACATGAAGAAAGTAGAGAAAACAAAAGATTGAAGAAAAACTAAAGAAAATATTTTATAAAATACTAGAAATCTTACTATAGTTTAAGAAAAACAACAAAGAGAAATTCTTTTGAACTTCTAACTCTAACTTTCTATGCATAAAACTTTCTCTTGGCTAATTCTAATGGCCTCTATTTATAGCCAACACAAAATCAATTTACAATTATTTTATTCTTTATTTTTATTACAAGTAAGAAAATAAGAAAAATCAACACCAACTTTGCCACCTTCTTTGACTGACCATTTTGTCCATGATTTCAGCCATCTTTGCTCAATTTTCTTCCACAAATCAATTGTCACGTGTTTTAGCTTGAATTTCCAACTGATTTCATTGAATTCCAACAACCATGGGCCAATATATGGTTGAATAATTGAGATGTGGTTGGCATATGGGATTGGCTAGTGCAGCAACTTCTTGGATTTTTTTAGAATTTCAACAAATCCGAATCTAACTTTGGGGTCTTCATTATTGTTATAGCTCAATGAATTTTACATACTCAGTAAAAATTTCAGCAACAAATCGCTTGTATTTTCTGAGTTATGTCCAAAATACCAAACTTGGTCAAGTCCGGAAACTAAATGAGCAACCCTTCAATCTTCAAGTTATGATGAATTTTTGATCCAAGAAAATATCATTCCAAACTATGATTTTTTGTTTCAATATCCTGAAAACTTGTAAATGAATGGATTGTGAATCCATATCTTCGAGAATCATCCCAAAATCATGTCGGAAATGAAAGTTATGCTCGTTGATCTGAACCTGCACTAAAAAATGCTTCCAAATACAATTTTATGTTGATTTCCTATTTTATTCCTAAAATAATCAATAATACTATAAATTTATATTATTAATAATATTAATAATGTAAAATAATAATATAAACCAAAAATAATTATACATTTTTAACGTTCATCACCAAGACACCTGCACTCATGGCTTGTGGAGGAAAAAGAGCTGAATCAAAGGAGACCATAGACCAAGAAGAGATTGCCCTAATGGTGAAAAGATTAAATAAGTTCTTCAATAAGAACTACAAAAGAAACAAGGGTGAATCATTAAGAAGACACTCAACACCCTCCAAAGCAAGGGAGGACAGGCCACCCAAAAGAGCTGAACATTAAAGAACTGAGTATCAGAGAGATGTTAACCAGAGAGCTGAAAGATCTGACTTGCAGAGAGCTGAGAACCTGTGTTAGAATTGCAGGCAACCAGGACAATTTGTTGTTGACTGTCCTTATCCACCAGTCAACAAGTACATAAATGAAGAGGAAATAAAAGTCTTCGGGGAAAGAAGATAGGAAAAGAAGAAAGTTATGTTGACTGCGGAGACTGCTGAAATAGCCAAGTACAAGGAACCATCAGAGTCAGATTGTAGTGAAGCTGACTACTCTAGTGACATAGAGGAAAAGGCTTTTATATGCCTTATGGCCAAGAACAATATTCCAAAGATAAAGAATATGAGGTACACTCTTATTCATCTCATTCTGATAGTGATAATGACACAAACACTTCATTACCTACAGATCTTTATTATTCTATTGGCAAAATGATAAAAGATTTTGAATACATGAAATCCTCACACACACTCGTGGATGAGGAAAACAGCCAGCTTAAATGCCAAAACTCACAGCTAACTAAGGAGCAGAGTACTCTAAGTCATATAGCTGATGAGAACACAAAGCTGAAGGCTGAAATAACTACGATCCAAGTAGACTTAGATGCTACAAAAAAGAGGGAAAAAATCTTAAGAATGTGATTGCATCATTCACTAAGGTATCCAAATCATTGGATGAACTTATAATGATTCAAAAAGAAAGTGGTGACAAGACAGACATTGAATTTAATTCCTTTGTGCATGCCCGACCCCAAGAGTGGTTATGGAGAAAGGATCCTCAAGCAATGAAAGAGTCCAAAAATCCAAAGCACCATATATTGCACCTACACCCACTCAAAAACACAATCACAATCATGTTGGCCTTGGATACAACGAAAAGGCAAGAAGCCATCAGAGTATGCTGACAGGACAACTGAAACCAAATTCAGAAGAGTTCATCAGCAGACTCCAAACAGGAAATACTCTGTAACATCCAAACAGAGCTACCAAAAGCCCCAGAGATTTCAGCAAAGAAAATCACATGATGGGAATGGTAGAAATTACCCAAGCCAGGCTGGTTGAAATAATCAAATGAGATATCAGCCAAGACAAATGGGATACAAGCCAAAGACCTCAACCTCATTATAGGTTATTCCCAAGGCAAAAGAGATATAATCAGCACACATATGCACCCAAGCACAAAACCCAATATGCACAGAAGTTCCACTATTACCCCAAGAAATCAAATGCTCAAACACACACAAAGGCATACAGACAAAAAAGACAGTTGTATGATCCTAAACCCCAAGAAATTTGCTAATGTGCATTATGGTTATGGAACTAACAGGTGGCAACCTCTTAGAGTCAGATCATATGGCTATACTCGTACTGCTCACACACCTAGATCTTCACGGCACCTCCTCTACCATAGTGTAAGCTGGGAACAACTCCGAAATGCGAGGCTTACAACGGAATTCGCTTTTAACAACGTCAACTAGGTTGGTTAGATCATCTTATAGCACTAACCCCTCAGGACCCAAACAAGTATGGGTACCTAAAACCTAATTTCCTTGATTGCAGGTTCAAGGAACAACTGAGTGCCAAGGAACCTGGTATATAGATAGTGGTTGTTCCAGACATATGACAGGGAATAAGAGAAATCTATCAAAGTTCAAGGAAATCAAGGTGCTAAAGTCATATTTGGAGGAAATGAAGCTCCAGAGGAAATCAAAGGCACAGGATCCATCAGGAAGAATGGACTAGAGATCACAGATGTAGCAAATTTTGAAGGCCTCAACTTCAATCTGCTGAGCATTAGCCAACTCTGTGACAAAGGCTATAATGTTGGTTTCAACATGTGTGTATGCCAGATCAAGGATGATGAATCAAATGAGATTGTGCTACAAGGATCAAGGCAGAAGAACATGTATGTAGTGGATTGGTCAACTGCTACACCAAGCACATGTCTTCTAGCAAAGAGTACATCCGAATCAAGTTGGTTGTGGCACAAGAAGCTGAGTAACCTGAATTTCAAGACAATTAACAAGCTTTCAAGAAGTCATCTTGTGGAAGGATTGTTTGACTCTGTATATAAGAAGAAAAGCATTTGTGATGCATGCCAAATGGGAAAGCAAATCAAGTCGTCTTTCACGGACAAGCCAAGTCCTTCCTTAGTCAGGATATTGCATTTATTGCACATGGATTTATTTTTTCCCATTAAACCAGCTAGTATCAGTGGAAAGAAATACACTTTAGTGGTGGTGGATGATTATTCAAGATACACATGGACAATGTTTATGTGTAAGAAGAAGGAAACCATGTAGAAACCACCTCAGCTGATGAGAAGAGTTCAAAATGAGAAGAGTCAAACCATTATAAAGATAAGGTCAGACAGAGGAACTGAGTTTGTCTATGGTATTATAACTTAGTATTGTATTCAGAATGGTATTGCTCATGAGTTATCAGCTGAAAGAACTTCACCACAGAATGGAGTAGCTGAAAGAAGGAATAGAACTCTCAAGAAAGCTGCAAGGACCATGTTAGTTGAAGTTAGTTTGCCTAAGAGATTTTAGGCTGAAGACATTAATACTGCTTGCTACACTTAGAATAAGTGTATGATTAATGTGCAGCTTGTCCAAAACTCCTATGAATGTTGGAGGAGGAAGCCAAATGTTGGATATTTTCGAATCTTTGGGTGTAAGTGCTTCATCCACAACAATGGCAAGGACAACTTAAAAACCTTTGATGCTAAAGCTGGTGAAGGTATCTTTTTGGGATACTCAACTGAGAGTAAGGATTATAGAGTGCTGAACAAAAGGAATATGGTTACAGAAGAGTCTATCCATGTGGTTTTTGATGAACCTAATGTAAGTGGAAAAGACAGTGATGAGTTAGCTGACAAGAGAAATCAGCCAACTATTTAGAAGAGTCCTTATGTTGAAGCAGATGTTAGAGCACTCAGTCCTGATGAAGATTGGATAGCTGAATCTCAGAGACAGCTGGAAGATCTGCAACTGAATAATGATGAGGAATTTGTTCAAGAAAACTTAGCTATAAGATGACTGAAACCAGCTGAATTACTCCAACCAGATGTGAGATGGCTGAGAGACCATCCTTCAGAGCTTATTATTGGAGATGTAAGAGAAGGAGTAAGAACCAGATCTAAGACTCAACATGAAGCTATGTTCACTTGTTTCATTTCCCATATGGAGCCTAAAGATGTGTCACAAGCATTGGATGACATACATTGGATTCTAGCTATGCAGGAAGAGTTGAATAAGTTTGAAAGAAACAAGGTTTGGGAATTGGTTCAAAGGCCTACCCACCGAAATTTTATTGGTACTTAGTGGGTATTTAGAAAAAAAGATGAATTAAGAGGGATCTATAGTAAGAAACAAAGCAAGATTAGTAGCCAAAGGGTATTGCCAAGAGGAAGGTATAAATTTTGATGAAATCTTTGCTCATGTTGCTAGATTGGAAGGAATTAGGATGTTTCTTGCTTATGCTGCATACAAGAACTTTACTGTTTATCAAATGGATGTAAAGAGTGCATTTTTAAATGGACTTTTTGAAGAAGAAGTCTATGTGGAGCAACCTCTAGGTTTTGAGCAAAAACTATTGGAGATAAAGTTTACAAGCTCAAGAAAGTATTGTATGGATTGAAACAAGCACCAAAGTATGTCGGTATGACACATTGTCTCAGTTTCTCATTGACAATGGATTCACCAAAGGCAAGGTTCAAGATGGAGAGAGTATATTGCTAGTTCAAATTTATGTGGATGATATCATCTTTCGATCCACAAACAAAGAGTTGTGTGACAAGTTTTCGAACCTCATGCAAGGGAAGTTTGAAATGAGCATGATGGGAAAGTTGACTTTCTTCCTAGGACTCCAAGTCAAGCAAATGAAGGATGGAACCTTCATATGTCAAACCAAATATACCAGAGATTTAATGAAGAAATTTGGTATGGAAGAGAAGTCACCAATCAAGTTGGATATGGATTCAGATGGCAAAGTTGTTGATCAAACCAGATATAGAGCCCTTATTGGATCATTGCTCTATTTTACAGCAAGTAGGCCAGACATCACCTTTGTTGTAGGTGTATGTGCTAGATTTCAATCTGCACCAAAATAGAGTCATATGACTGTAGTTAAGAGAATCCTAAGGTATTTGAAAGGATGTCAAGAAGTTGGCTTATGGTATCCAAAAGATGGAGGATTCAAGCTAGTTGGATACTCAGACTCAGACTACGTTGGATGTAGAGTTGACAGGAGGAGTACATCGACATTGCCAAATGCTTGAAATAGATTAGTTTCTTGGTTCAGCAAGAAACAAAATTCAATTGCTACATCCACAACTGAAGTAGAGTACATAGCTGCAAGCAGCTGTTGTGCCCAAGCATTATGGATGAGGCAACAACTGAGAGACTATGATATAGAAGAAAAAGAAATTCCAATTGTGTGTGATAGCACAAGTGCTATTAAAATAACCGAGAACCCAGTATTGCACTCAAGAACCAAGCACATTGATGTGAGATATCATTTTATAAGAGATCATGTTGAAAAGAAAGACATCACTTTCGAATACATATCCACTGATAAGCAGTTAGATGATATGTTCACTAAGCCTTTTTGTGAATCAAGATTTAAAGAGCTTATGAGTTAGGATTGATTAAGCTGAGTTAAGAGGCTCAGAAGACTCAATCAGCGGAGTCAAAGAAGAGAAATTGAAAATCAGCAAAATTTCATTTTTCAAAGAAAGTGAAACAGTCAAGACGGCTTGTCAGCTGTATCGAGTTAGCTTGACAGCCGATAGATTATTATGTGAAGAGAGAAGCAGAGTTAAGTCATTTTTGGAAAATAGTTGAGTTAGTTATGAGCTAAGTGACAAAATGATGTGAACCGCATCAACAATTGTGCATACGACCCAACAACAAGATGTTGTGAACCCAAAACCTTCACTAGTTCGGTTAATTTGGTGGGAACCTCGACCCATTGGTTAGCAAAGCAAGAACCTCGGTATGCGAAGACGCCACAAGCAATTATGGATTATTGCCTGATAAATCGATAATTGCAACAAGAACGTAAATCTTGAAGAACTTGGAGAAACACTCAATTTTGAGAGTAAAAGATTAATTGAATTGATAACTGATGAAGAACAATAAGTGTTCACCTTTATAAAGGATCCAAACCCTAATCCTACTAGAAAACAACTTAAACCGAAAAAGAAAACCCAAAAACTGAAACAAAATGCGAAAAAGTCAACTCTGCAGATCAGGACATGGTCGTGTCGTGGGACACGGCCATGCCGTGTTCTCCGCTTGAATCTGGAACAAAAACTTCAACCGCAGCACGGCCATGTTGCCTGACACGGCCAGGCCGTGTTGCTCGCTGGAACTCGAACTCGACCCACCAATTGTGGCATGGTCGTGTTACTTTGACATGGCTAGGCCGTGTTGCCAAGCACGGCCGTGTCCATGAGCACGGCCAGGTTGTGTCGCCCTGCGCACGCCCTGTTTCGACCCCCTTTTCGTCCCGAACTCAAAATAACAACTTAAGACGCGGCCCTAAAGGTTTTCTTGGCCTCTAAACATCAAAACAACTCCAAAATAAACAACTAACTAAGATAATCGAACACAAGACACTAATGAGACTTAATTACAATGTCTTGAAGACATAAAGTGACTCGTATCCTCGGCATCCATTAGTTGCTCAGTCTGAGGTGGACCCTGGAATATCGATGATGCCAATCAACTGGACCACCCGAACTTCTTCCTCTGTCGGTAATGCACTCTCGGTCTCTTTCTGCACGACTTGGATCAACCCATTGAGTGCATCCTTAAACTTCTTTGCTCGAGCCCTTGTTATCGGACCAATCGGGCGCCTTATCGATCCTTAGTCCATGGATTCTCATCATTCCCCTCCTCTTGAGAAGGATTTGTCCTCAAATCCGAATTGACATCAAAAGGACTAAGATCAGCAACATTGAAAGAAGCACTATCACCATAGTCACCTGGCAAGTCAATCTTGTACGCATTAATGATTCGCTCAAGCACTTGAAATGGTCTATCCCCCGCGGCCGCAACTTGACTTCTCGATGTTTTTCTCGGAAACGTTCGGGTCGCATATGTACCCAAACCCAATCGCCCAGTTCAAACACCATATTCTTTCGATGCTTGTTAGCCTACGCTGTGTACTACTCTGTTCGCCGTTCGATGTTGAGCCTTGCTTTCTCATGTAACAGTTTCAAAAAATCAGCTTTCTTCTGGCCATCTAAGTTAACATGCTCAGAAATAGGTAATTGTGATAAATCCAATGGGGTTAGCGGATTAAAAATATAAACGAGCTCAAATGGTGAAAACTTTGATGCAGAATGCACAGCACGATTATAAGCAAACTCAACATGTGGTAAACACTCTTCCCAAGTTTTAATGTTCTTTTTAATAATAGCCCTTAGCAATGTAGACAAAGTTCTATTGACTACTTCCGTTTGACCGTCTGTTTGGGGGTGACATGTAGTAGAAAATAACAATTTAATTACCAATTTCCCCCACAAGGTCTTCCAAAAGTAACTTAAGAACTTAGAATCCCTATCCGACACAATTGTTCTGGGCATACCGTGCAACCTTACAACCTCTTTAAAGAATAAATTGGCAATCAAAGACGCATTATCAGTTTTCTGACATGGAATAAAATGTGCCATCTTTGAAAAACGATCTACGACAACAAATATAGAATCGGACCCATGTTTAGTTCTCGGGAGCCCTAAAACAAAGTCCATAGAAATATAAACCCAAGGTGCCATCGGAATAGGTAGGGGCGTGTACAATCCCTAATTTTGGACCCGAGATTTAGCTTGCCTACAAGTAACACATCTATCGCAAATACGCTCAACATCTCGCTTCATATGTTGCCAATAGAAATGCTCTTGTAAGATCAAGCAAAGTTTTGACCACCCCAAAATGTCCCATAAGACCCCACCATGCGATTCTCTCACTAGTAACTCTCTTAAAGAACACTCAGAATGCACAATTTATCCTCCCGAAATAGAAAACCATCATGCTTATAAAATTTACCCCGCCCCTTTTCGCATGCAACAAATGACTCGAACAATCAAGATCATTCAAGTAT